>LPNX010343663.1:130191-151081 GCA_001517045.1 Pseudotsuga menziesii
TTGCAAAGTTGGTCTTATGTCGATCCTCTGGATGGATTTTGATCTGGTGATAGCTTGAAAAGCCATCAGTGAAGGAGTAGACCTCTTGGCCTCCCACATTGTCTAAAACCTCATCAGTAAACGGTGTCGGAAATGGATCATGAAGTGATGCATCGTTGAGTTTGTGTAAATGAACACAAATCCTGATGTCTCCTTTAGTTTTATTTTCTTGCACAACCATGGGACTAAACCATTCGCTTTCTTCTACTGGCTCAATGATGCCTGCTGCTAGCATCTTATCGATCTCATACGTAACTTTTTCTTTATAGCGGTGATTCAATCTGTATGGACGTTGTGTAACTGGCCTAGCATCCTCTTTCAATGGTATGCAGATGACTCCCAAATCTCCTACTATTCCCTTCATCTCTGTGAACTTAGTGGGAAATAAGTCCTGATAGTCGTGTAAAATATTTGCAATGTGTCCTACTGTTTCGTCATCCCAATAGTATCCTATAGAGGCAAACTTTGGTTCTGTTGCTGTGCCAATATTGATCTTTTTAATATTGATAGGTTCTGTGATAGCTGGAATCTCGAGTCTTGGTCCATCAACATCGCGAGTCCCTTATGACTATGGAATGTTGATGCTGCGAGGATTCTCATCCTCACCATCTGGCTCTACTGTGAAGTTGTAGCACTCTACCGCATGTTCCAACTGGATATCCCAATAAGACTGAGCAGACACTGATTGGGTACAATCATCAAATATCTTAGTCTTTATAACGTCTAGGGCCTGATCAATACTTGGATACTTAGATTCAAAAGTGAAAGTGAGTAAAAAGCTGTCTATCATAAGTGGCCATGTGATGGTTCCTTTGCGCAACTCGGTCTCAGTGTACCAGTTCCTTGGAACTATGTCTAAAGTGTGAATGAATAGGTGAACCCATTCATCCTCTGGAATTTCTGACCAATTCTGTTCACAAGTCTGAATATGTGACCTGGGGTCACTTTCTCCTGTATATTTCTGCTGTAAGGGCTCCTTGTCATTAGAGAACCTGATTTCCATCAATCTCTTAAATTCATCCCATGATGCGATATGTTCTTTATGTGCATGCCACCATCTTGCAGGTGTGGCTCTTACTATAAGGTCAATAGTTGTCATCCTCTGCTCCTGAGGAATTTCCTGCTCAAACTGTTGTAAGAAGTCATTGACATCTGATAAGCCATGAAAGGATGGAATATCAATAATGTCTACACCAATCCATCGTAGTGACTTAGTCATAAACGCACATCTGTGCGCTGAGACTTCGTAAAGTCTGTCCTGCCAGTTCTCTAGACCAACCTCCGAATCTGATGTGCATGAGATGTCGCATCGCCAATTGATGTTTCCTTCTACGGTCAGATTGATGTAATCACTCTGATTAGCTGTCATCTGATAGAGGCTTTCCATGTTACGCAACTCCTCCTCTGCTTGGATAGGTTCAATATACCCAGGACCCTGAAAAGGATCCAATGGTGCGATGACCCGGATCTAACTATCCTCAAAGGTCATTTTTATTTTCTTTAAATCGATAACAACCATGTTATCGATTGCCCAATCAATACCTAGTAGAGATGGATATGGTCTACTATCGCCAATGATCTCTATAACTTCAAAGTCTGCAAAGGTGCGGAATCTGTCAATATCAACTGGTAACTGTGGTAATCGGCCCAGTGGTGATACCTGCTGTTGATTGGCTAGTTGTAGATGGATAGGCGATCTGCCTAATTTAGGGCTACCCATCTGTTCCCATGTCTGCATAGTCAGAACATTTACCTCTGTTCCTAAATCTAGGATTACCTCATCCATTTCAAATTCTCCAACTTGTGCTGTGAGTCTCAGCTCTATTCCTGTTCTGGTATGGCCCATAATATTATGAACAGCACACTGCACACTGATCATAGAAGAATATGGCTGACATTGATCTATGATGCGCTGAAGCTCTCTGAGAGCTTTCTCATTTCTAACGAGTTTCAAGAAACTCCGTAAGAAGGATTGTACAATTCCTATCGACTCATCCTCTTTGCACCTTCCCGATGTGGCAGCCTGCGATATCTGCACAGGACTAACGCCACAAGGTGTTTGCTTCTATGGTACACCCCTGCATGTCAATACCTACGATCCCGATGCTGTAGGTTCAGTAAAGAAAGTTTGAGCTTTCTGAAACGTTTCTTTGTTCTTCTGCAGGTCGAGTGGTGTTAATTTAGTAGTGGCTTTGCGCACCCACTCCGGACTTGTGTTCTTTTCTGCATCCTGCGATGTCGGACTAGTAGAAGCACCATTGCGAGTCACAATGTTGAATCTTAGTTCTATCTCTTTCTGCTCAGCAGCAATAAGCTAGATGTTCTGGTGTACTGCTGGCTTAGGGTCTCTAATATTGGCTATCAATATCGGACACTCTTCTATAGGGTGATCATAGGACTTGCAATACTTACATGTTGTACTAGGGTTCTGACAGTCCCTAGCATAATGTCCTACAATTCCATAATTGTAACAAGTAATAGGTCCACGGCCACGGCCAAAGACTTCTCCACGGCAAAAGCCTCTTCCATGGCCAAAGCCTTCTCCACGACCTCATCCTCTGAATCCTCCTCCACGGCCATCACTAGCCGGTTCATGCTGTGGTCCTGCTGCTGGACCAGGTGTTTCTGAATGGACTCTGTACAATTCATGCTTTTTCTCTATCATAAGATCATAAGCTCGGCAATTATGTTCATCATGACCTACTGACTTGCAGAAGTTACATAATAAGTTCTTAGGGGTTTGTACATACTTCTGAAGTAAAGGGCATTCTGGTGGTCGATGTCCTCTTGTTCTACAGAGTTCACACCATTTCCCTTGAGTCTGTAATAAGGGGTTAGGAGCCCCACTTGCTAAATACTCCACAAATACTAGACAATTATCATTAGTATGGCCCTGTCCTTTACACTTTATACACCATAGCTCTTGTGCAATCTCTTTTCCTTTCTTAATCTCATGCATCTGTAACGTGAGATTGGCTAACTGGTTCTATAGGTTTGTCATTCCTGTACTGGTCTCAGCTAGAGGTGAGGCCTCTAGTTTCATTTCCATCTCCAACACTTCATCCTGTGTATGGAGTCTCTGTTGCATTAATGGAAGTCTGATGTGAGGGAGAAGTGCTGCGATGAACCATTCTTTATGCTGCTCCGGTGCAAACTCAAAGATGACTTGGTCTATAAGGGCTTTGAACTTCTGATCAAAGTCCCATACTGACTCTGTAGGTAGTTGTTTGATGTCTTTAAGCTCTGTGATACACTGTGACTTAGACTTAGGTTTCTTAAATTCTTTAATCATTGCGGTCTTGACCTGTACAAGTGTTCTGGCCGATGCTGTTGTATATTTCATATACCATGTTAAGGATCTGTCTCTAAGTGTAGTGACCAACTGGACAAGTTTAATATTATCATCCTGGATCCCTTTAATGGTCCATACGGCTTCACATAAGAACCAATGTTGTTCCGAGTCTTCTTCCCCTGTACCCTTGAAGGTAGGTAGTTTCATGTCATCCCCCATTCTGTTTCTATGTGGTGGATTCTGGTTTGCTGTATTACTACCACTCGGTGGTGTAGATGTAGGTGGTGTAAAGGTAGTATGTATTATATGTGAACTAATAGATGTAGTTCCTACAAGATTATTCTGAGTCTCGGTTTCTTTCTATGGGGTATAAGGGTGGTAAGGGATACCCCCTACTGTTCTCTCTATATTACTTGGACTCTGTTCTCTAGTAGTGTTTGAACTGTTTTCAAAGAGAGAAGATATGAAATCTACTTTATATTTATTACCACTACATGTACATCCAATTTCATCAAAGTCACTCTCAAACTCTTGTGACACTACACTTATTTAATTATTCATCTGAGACTATATCCATTACTCCTTTTTCATGTAATAACATCTTAATGGACAAGTTTAAAGAGCTTAGGTACTTACCGCGATATCCTTTGAAGAAGTACCTCTCTGCTTCACTGAATCTCTTTCTTTGATCGACTGCAAACTCTGTAACGAATCCTTCCAGCAAGATCGCAAGCCAGAAGTCTACCGCCCGTGAAATGGGATTATCAACACTCTTCATGATCTGGATCAACTCCGGTGTCCAGACTATGTTTCTTTTCTTCTTGAATATATTCTTATCAGTCAACTTTGATAACCAGTTGCACAACTCATTTGCATAGGTTGCAAAAAATATCGTATGCAGGTTAGTGAAGATATGTTTTTGTAACCAGTCCTTTGTACTCAGTCTAGGAATCTTGTTTTCTTTTTTTAGCAAATTCTTTCTCCTTAGACTCAACCCAGTGGTTAATTTATTCTTTAGTAGGATGCCAACAGAACATTAGCTCGTCAGTTTGTTCAAAACCGGAAACAGAACCATTTGTTGGTCTCTCTGGGCAGACCCGGGTTTCCTTTAATGTACCAACAAAACCCCTAGCTCACTGGCCCTTTTGGCGACAGACCGCAGAGCAGCATGGAGTCTCAACCGAAGTGATATTGGATGGGTCGGCTGAAGACTCAGGTGTCTTCAACCAGGTTTTGTAGCATCCTATTGGTTCACGACTCTTCTTCACCAGTGGGATCTCTCTGTGATAGTGATCCCGCCTTCTAGCTGGCACTGGTAGGAAATGGACTCTTATTGCATCGCTGCTTCTAGCGCAATGTGAAAACTATCTCCTCTACTAAGCTCTTATCCTGTGATATCTCACACCGCAGTTCCTTCGACAGCGCGATATCTCCTTTCTATACTATGATATCCTTTACGGTAAGACGTCAATATGACTCTCACGGTCCAAAGGATTCCTCCCTTAGTATAATAGTTACGCTAAACAACCTAACTTAGACTCCTACAGTCTTATATGCTTAATATCAACTACGCTGAACTCATGAAACTCATATACTAGAGTCGCTTAACACCGTGTCTGTCAGCTGTTATGAACTAACACTAGTAAACTCATATACAGGCTACTTGATACCTTCAACTTGCGTTTAACCCTCTATGTGCTATAAACTGAAGCATAACATACATACATCCATCAATTAATAAGAAACATTCATGTAACAGATAACAGATAATACATAAGTAAAGCACAAACACATGAAATAGTCACACAACACACGGATTTTACATGGTTCACCTCCAGAGGGGAAGCTACGTCCACGGGAACTGGTTTTTATATTATATTTTGAGAGGATAAACACAGTTCCGCTGCAATCTGATATGCAGCTCGAGATCTTCTGGTAAAATCCGCACACACAACTGGGAGCCCTTCTCTCTTAGATATTTTCTCTTATATTGCCTTCTCTTACAATATACTCTTCCTCTCTCTCTCTCTCTCTCTCAATCCCTGTGGATTGTTCAATCCCTGTGGATTGTTACATACATGCTCAAAAAGCTAGCTACTGGTTACAGTAAGATAATATAGATGGATTAACATGACTAGAGCTTGACTCTTACATTACTGCTCTCTAGAGACACTTGGCTAGCTAATTGACTCAGCGGCTACCCCTGTCTGACTGTCTAAGCAACTACCCAATTGTCTAAGTATCTAAGCTTTTACATTACAAGATACATGCTTATATAGGCGGCCCGAAGGTCTCGCCATTACAAAAATATGGGCCTTTCCCAACAGTAACCCAAAAACCCTAACTGTGACAGTTGGTGCATCTGTACTGTGGGCTGCTGCTTACCGTCACACCACATCTTTCTGTAGTCTTCCACGCTTCTCCGTGCTAATCGTGGGTATGGGCGCTGCTTCCTCAGTCGCCCCGATTCTGTCCTTTGTATTTAATGCCTCGGCCCATTGCTCCCTTTCCTTTATGAGGGTACCTGAGCCCTCCTATATTCGCCGTTGCCTCAAGTGCAGTGGTTGAGCTCTCTCTTCTCGGCCACTCAGGTACTGTCTTCTTTGAATTTCTTGTCCCGATGTAGTAGCTTTTCCTGTAGCTGTGGGACCCTGCTCCAACAGTAGTCAAAATGGAACTTCATCCACTGTTGTGGCACAAGACAGAAAAACATCCACTGTAGTGGCTCGAATTTGAATAACTGTCCGCTTTAGCGGCTCCAAATTGGAAAACCATTTGCCGTAGTGGATCAAAATTTGACAAGCACCCGCTGTTGTAGCACAAAAATGAAAAGTCATCTGCTGTAGCGGCTCCAAAAATTGAAAATCACCCATTGTTGCGGCTAAAAGGAACATTTCTGCCTTAGTGAAAAACCAAAATATTGAACCTTTTCCCATGATAAAACAAGTAAAAAAGGTTGGATTTCAAAACTTAGAACTCCTAAGAAGAAAAAACTAAGCTTTAAAAGGGGGTCCTAAAAAATGTAAATTTTTTTGGGGAATAGTTTTAGCAACAACAGTATGTTATGGACAAACCATCCAAGTGGGATGATTATTTACATTTGGTAGAGTTTCCATATAATAACGGGCAGCAAGCATCACTAGGAATGAGTCCATATGAGGCTTTATATGGAAGAAGGTGTAGGACACCAGTGACTTGGGATAACCTAGTGAATAGAATTATGCTTGGTCCATAATTTCTTAAGGAAATGAAACAAGAGGTTTCAAATATTAGGAAGGACTTGAAAGAAGCCCAAGATAGACAAAAGAGATATGTAGATAATCATAGAGTGAACAGGGAGTTCATTGTTGGGGATCATTTATATCTTAGAGTGAGGCCAAGGAAAAGTTCCTTGAAGCTTGGGAATTGTGCCAAGATATCACCTATATATTGTGAGCTATTTGAAGTGCTTGAAAGAATAGGGCCAGTGGAATATATACTTTAATTTCCTGTTAGCACTAGAGCTCATAATGTTTTTCATGTCTCTTGTCTTAAGAAATATGTACATGATCCTAACCATGTGATTAATTGGGATGTGATCCAGGTGGAACCTGAGGGAGAGCTCCAAATCGAGCCATTGCGCATCATAGACAAGAAGGTAACAGTGCTCCGAAACCGAGCTGTTGGACAGGTAAAGATGCAATTGAATCACTATGGTCCCGATGAGTCTATGTGGGAGCTGGAGGATGCCATGCGAGTGGCACATCCATTTTTGTTCAATTTTGAAGAGCACCGAGGACAATTCTAATGTAAGGGGGAGGGGAATGTAATATCCCGATTTTGACCCCATAGCATTAAAATTGTATATGATGTAAATAAAGTTATTAAATCATGCTGAGGAGCTAAAGGCCAAGGCTCCACCATCAATTTAGTGTTTTATGTATCTACAATTAAAATCAATGTCGATGGTTATCGTGCTAGCTAGGCATAGTAAAAATTGAGACATCATCTAAATATGCAATTTAATAAAAATACCCACAACTAGCTATGTCAATGCAACAAAGAGATTGGGGCATGATTTCACAAGGAATTGGGGGGGGCGGGGGGAATTATTCAAACCCTTGAGCTAAATTTCAAAGGGAAAAACCATAAAGATGTCAACTACCCATTTTGTCTTTTGTGACCAATCATTTATTTCTTCCAGAAATTGATTGAGGTAGTTAATGCCTTGGGACGGGAAGAGTGTGGTAGTCAAATTCGTATTGGGTAAGCCACCCATTTTAGGGAAATCAAATTTTTACTTATCAGTAAAGTAAATACCTAGAAATACATGCCTAAGCCATTATTCACCCATGCATTTTACTCCTTGATGCAGCTGGATCTTGTTGGGTGTTTTCCCTCACGATTTCATGATGTTTTCCTCATCTGTCCATGGCTGGGAGCTCGTTTTTTTCTTGCACAGTGGATGGGAGAAGAGATCCATGAATTGGGGATTTAAATAGGATTTTTTTTCCCTTGTGAATCCAATAGACATTTCTAAATTCATATTTGCAATCTCAGGGTTGATTTCCCATCTGCAAATTTTGTTTTTGGTTGCCAAACATTTTTCTACAAACCCAACATTTGTATTTTGCTGTTGTCTGCATCCCTGTTTTGGTATGAACTGTAATAGGAGTGGAAGAGGCCCAAAATTGGCTTGATAAACCTATTGAAGAGAGGAACCTCATGAAAATATCAAGAGGTGCTGGCTATTCTTCTATGCAAACTCTGAAGAGAACTGCAAGGGAAGGTATGGCGTGAGGGGTTGCGTAGTAGTGAAGGGGATACTTCCTTGTGTTGGGTGTGTAGCTATCGTGGAGGCTAAGATGGATCTTGTGCAAGTGTCCATAGCTCTGTGTTTGAGCTCACTATCTTAGCAATTCATCCTTTCCACTGCCTTAGCATCCTAATAAACCCAAGTATAGATTGGCTTAGCTAAGTTTTGATATGTTTTGGCTATGTGTGAGCTTGTTGTTCCCTAGTTCCTTGTGGAGATCATGCCCAGATCGGGGGTGGTAGTGGTGTTGAGAGATTGATGAGCACATTGGCCTATGTTTGGGTGGAACGTTGCAATGACATAGTTAGTTGCAGGACAAGTAATTTAGAAGATAAGTGCTATCTTGTATTCTCTGTGTATTTAATTTCTACAACTATAATTTTTCAATGAATTATTATGAACATGTTGAATGTGTTGAAATGTATTTGCTTCTGATGTATATTACATGTATTATTCATATGTATATGTCTTTTATTTCAATGCATTATGTTATTATGTTCATGGGGGTAGATTCCTCAGTCATTGATAGACAAAGAAGTCGAGTCGTGTCCTCTCCATTTGAGAGATGAGGGAAGGGTATGTGACACTGTATGCATGAGTTTAGGATCTCCGATGATCAATCCCTATAATTTAGGAACCCACTCTAAGTGCCATCAGTAGTCTCCAGCAATTGAGTCTATTAGGTATTTAGTTATGTTCAGTTATGTTCTAATTTCCATCAGTTGACTCTATTAGGTGTTTAGTTATGTTCAGTTATGCTCTGATTCCCATCAGTTAGATCACTATCAGTCATCCTCATGCCAGTTTCCATGATTTAAGTGAGGTAGAGAGCCTTTTCTCACCTAACTACTTCAGTTAACTGGTTTTGAACTATTTTAGTGATCTAGAGTTGCATTAGTGAGATCTAGTAGTGATTCTCCCACACCGAGTTAGCTTTGGAGGCAGTCCAGGTTGGTAGGTTCGAATCCTATCTTGGGCATTCAAATTATCCTATTTGTGTTACCATTGTATTACATATTTCATACTGATTAATGGATGTAATATTATTCTTCCAATTATTGGTCTCATGTGTGTTTAATTTTCCATGAATTATTGATTAGTCTTTACTAAATTCTTCTGCCTCTTTTGTAGCCTTATTTTCTCATTGAATTCATGCAGGCTTGAAGATCCTATGCTTCATTAAATTTAACATAGTCCTTCCTTTTGTATTGACTAACGCACTGACTACATTTATGTGTTCAATGAAAAACATACTCAGCAAGTACTTAGACAAGTTTGTGCTCATTTTCATTGATGACATTTTGATCTATTCAAAATACAAAAAAGAACATGAGGAGAATTTGAGGCTGGTTTTGAAAATATTACATGAACTTCATTTATATGCTAAACTTAGTAAATGTGAGTTCTTCAAGAAATAAATCTAGTATCTAGGGCACATTATTTCAAACCAAGGCATAGTTGTTGATCCTATTAAAATTAAATCTATTCTAGAATGGATTGTACCAAAACATGTCCATGACATCAGATCTTTCATGGGAATTACAGGTTATTAGAGGCATTTTATTGAACATTTTTCATTGGTTTCCAATCCTATCACTTACTTGCAGAAGAAAGGAGTCAAATTTGTTTGGAGTTAGTAGTGTCAAGACAACTCTAACAGGTTGAAACACTTGCTAACCACTGCTCATGTATTAAAAATTATTGATCCCTATAAATATTTTGTGGTATGCACTGATACAAGAAAAGAAGGAGTAGGTGGTATGTTGAATCAAGAGGGTCATATTATTTATTATGAGTCTCGTAAATTGAAATATTATGAGAGAAAATATGCTCCCCTTCATCTAGAACTAATATTTATTATCCTTGAATTGAATAATTTTTTACAAAACTCATGTCATTGACTGCAATGTTCTCCAGGTGGAACTGAAAGAAGAGGTTCTCATAGAACAAATAAGTATCATAGATTGGAGAGAAATAATGCTTTGTAAGAAGAAAATTGCTTAAGTTAAAGTGCAATGGGAACATTAGGCTATAGAAGAAGCCACCTATGAAAGAGAAGATGAAATAAGGCAAGTGTCCCTTCTATGTTTCAATCATAGGATGTTGATCAAGATTTCAGTAAGGATTGTGAAAGGATTTAGGGGGTAAGGATTGTAACACCCCTAAATAAAATTTAATTACTGTGGAAAACATGTAAAGGATGGTAATTATTTAATTAAGTTTAGGATTTTGATTAGTTTAACTAGCAATGTAAATAAATAGTTTTCAATAATTTCAATTAAATTATTGAGTGGTTATGAGCATCCTTGTTGTGAGTTGACAGAACTTTTACTTATGTTAATGGCTGAATTTTTTTTCATCCCTAAGGAGTAAATTGGCCAACATGGGAACAAGCAGTTACTAGCCAAGAAAATTCCTAGGAATATATAAAAATCATGCATAAAGTAAAAATCCCATCCCTAATTTCTCTAAGGATAGAAAAGAAATCCTTTTAGCGTTGTTGAAAAATGAGCTAATAGGCTCTAAAAGAAGGATGAGAAAATAGGCTCTATATCTAGTGAGAGTAATAGAAAATAGGTCGTGTCTAGTGAGTCTTAATTAATTTGTATGATCTACCAGGATTTGTGTGCTAATATGTGAGCAGTTAGGCTTAGGGAAAATGGAGAGTCATCAGAATCTAAGAAAACAGAGCTCATAGGCTTCTACCCTATCTATGAATACCATAAACTAGGCTTATACCCTATCTTAAAGCATAGTAAAACTTTAATCTTAGCAGTAATACTCCTATCAAAGCTATGCTTAAGTAGGTATAACTTAGTTAATGATTTCCTTTCATAACATAAGACTGAAGGATGGTGGAATACCCGAAACCTAGGTACTTGAAAAGAACTGAAACTTGGTTAAACAATTACAAACCCTAAAGTAGATGGAGATGGTGATGAAAGTTAGACTAGGAATTGATTCCGAGGATATTAATTAGAAAAATTTGTACATAATAATGATTAGGTTATATTGTTTAGTCTAAAAGAACAAATGGACCCTAAATAATTTATTAAATAAGTAATGACAGAAGGAAGTATGACTATAAGGCTAAATGTAACCTTAACTAATTCATGAACTAGGTAATGACTGAAGTATGGGATAACCTCTCTGTAACTAAAATGTTAACAAAGTTTAAGCAATTGGTTGACGCTAGTTAACCATAGATTGGCTAAGCATTATTTTTTATCAAACACTAGATAGATTTAAACGAAATGATTTTGGGTTATAATCATTTACCTCATATTTGATGTCTCTTGGTAATAATATAAAACAAGTTTTAGAATAACTCTTTACTTAAATATAAACATGGAAATACTTCTTTAGGGTTTATATAGGTCTAGTCTCGAACCTGATTTGGGAATCAAATATTAAATTCCTTCAAGGTTCATGATTCCAACAATTTAACATTAAAAAATAAGCATACAGACATGGCATACATTGTTTATTTAATTCAAAATATAAGATTATTTGTAAGCTATAGACTATAACACAATGGCTAAATCAACTAAAACATGACAAATCTCTTCATTATTAACTAAAACATTCTTTAATATAATCCACTAAGAAGTATTCTTAGAAATAAAAATACACAAGTTCATGGCATGCGTCCTATAATTAAAATCATACTTTTAAAACCCTCCGGTGAACTAAGGGGATGAAAAATAATAGAACTCACCAAATATGGTGGTTGGGAAGCAAAAACATAGGTATGAACCCTTATCCATCGATGAGGCTCATTATATCCAACAAGGAGAGAATTTTCCTTCTAGTTAAAAGGGGAAATACAACTTACCGGGAAAGAGGGGTTGACCTTTCCCTACTTATCCAAAACCTCATCGCTAGCTAGGTTATCCTGCATCAAAAAACCAAAAATAACATGATTAAGGGTTCTCAAGATAAATAACAAAAATAAAAAAAGGATGGTGTGTAGGATTTCGATTAAAAACACAAGAATTTGCCTTACTTTTTGTTGAGTCATAGAGGTCAAGAGATAGATATGTTTGTGGGATTGGATAATCATCCTTATGCTTATACATGAGAGATAGATAACTTTGATCGATAGAGACGGTATTCGAGAAGTTAACCAAGTCAAAAATGAAACTCATGCCTGAGGAGAACCCCTCTCGGGAATGAAAATGAGGAATAAATTAAAGGAATAAGAGCCTAGAAGCTCTTTTACACATTGGTGATATTGTCTAGGTAGACTTGAAATATTTTCAGAAGAGATCCCTCATGGCAGCAAATAGTTCACAAAATTTCATTGCCTAGTACAAGCTAATAAAGCTCATGTTCGTACAAGGTGAAACATGTCTTTGGAAACAACTTTAATGTGTAATGAATTATCCATTCACTACTTCCAAAGGGACACAAATATATATGTTATATTTGTTAAACTAGTATCTTTTCCAACCACCTCCAAGCTCTATGGAATAACGGTCACAACCATATAGTCTTCACTCAACCATACACTTTTGTATGGATCCTTGACAATTAATTGGAATATAACTAAAATTCCAAGTTCATGTGAAAAAGGTAGTAGGCATGCTTGTAAATATCTAAGTCATGGTTCAATAAGTACATGTTTTCTATTTGAAGAAATTGAAATTAAATTTACTATGGAAAGTAATTACCTTCTCACTGGTTCATTCTGCTTTATAGAACCTGGACAATACAATCTTGATATTACTTAGGAATTGTGGAGATGAAACATAAAATTGTGTTAGTCAATAGGCTAAGTTGTGTTTCCAAGCTTAGACTAAAAAATGAAATTCCCCACATGGGTACGTGTCATAATCACATGTAATGTTTGAGAGGAGATGTTGTAAATGGAAAGTCATGAGTTTACATTTCCCATGGATATTTACTTTAAAACAAAATAGGAGATGAATGAAAAAAAATCACCTTATGGTGATATGAATATATATTTTTATTATAATGATGTTACAAATTGTATCAAAGTTGTAGGTTGAAGCACTTGGATCTAATGGTCCCACTAGTATGCTATAATAAAATTATATCTACATAATTAAAATTAAAAATTGACAAAACTTTATTTTTATTACAGGCAGACAGAAAGACAAGAATACAGTCGAAACTCTGAAATAAGATGGAAGAAGAAAGGTAGTACCTGGGTGATATACCGATGATATAGGATAGAGGCCTCTATGTGGAATTGGAGCATAAAATACAAGAAAACTTATAGTCTGAAACACTTGAGACCATGATAATTCTCAAGGAAATTTTGGAAAGACCAAAAGTTGATACTGCTAAAATTTTTAGAGCTAAGTATGAACAGGAGGAGTTAAATGTGTTATTATTGAGAAGTTTAACAGACAAGATAGGGGAAAAACATAATGGGAAGAACTCTTATATCTTGGATAAGGAAATACATGCTAAGGTAAAAATTTCTAATGATGAATCTCTAAACAAATCGTAAAATTCTTAAAGTAAGTCCAAATGATGTTTTAATAGAGTTTTGATACTGCTGGACCCCAAGTGATATTGAGTGGCAGGGGTGAAACACTATCATGCAATTTTTATCATTTCAAAACATTTGTTATGCCATGCAATATTTCATTAACATATAAACAATTTATCATAAGAAAATTCCAGCACAAAGAACACTGCACAAAGACTATAAGAAGAAATATTATATACAAATAATCTTCTTATTACAAATAATGTTAGGAGACACCAATATCCAAACCAAGTGTGAGAACCAACTCATATTAGCGAGCACCAACTTGTGTAGTCAGAAAAACACTTGAATTACCATGAACTAACTTTTGGAAGACACCAGTCTTATGTCCTTACCCTATCTTACTGCCCAGACATAGATTTGTTATTTTACACCTTCATCATAGTCCATTATGTGCTTCCTTGTGACATACCCCAAATTGCAAAAACATTTTATGCTTAAGAAGACATTATATTTTATTTTTATTGTATAGTTTGTGATTATTGACGAAGTGGGGTCAAGGATGATTATAATTAATTATGTTGAATATTGTATTAGTTAAAAAATAAAATATGAGATAAAAAAATTAAGGAGTTTGTTGAATGAGTGTCTACTAGTCACTAGGTGCAATAGACTAGGGTGAGAGCAAATTGACACATGGTAGCATCCTCAACCACTTTTAGCTGTTGCAGGAGGAAACTTCCCTATTTTTGTGGTCATGTTCCCCAAGAAAGTGGAACCAGAGTTGGTGGCTCATTAAATGAAAAACTAACCAAAAGACCTAGGCATGCTTATAATTACCCATCGAATTCAGCAGGTGGTTGTTCAATGTTTACTTGTGGAATTTCTTAAGTAAAAAGGGTACACAAGAGATTCGATGGAGGGGAAAGGAAGAAGTGGTTTGAGTGTGCAAGTTGTTTTTTCAGAACTAGTGCAGTTGATTTGTTGAGTTCTTTACTGGAGAAGGAAGGAGTATTACTGTTGAATACTTTTGTGGAGTTGCAGGAGTTTTATAATCCATATACTCACTCAGTGCTTTCAACCAGGAGGACCAGTAGACAAGCTCGAGGCTCCTAAGACAAGCAACTAAGCTATCTTCAAGAATTGGTTGGGTGGAACGAGCTCCTTAGGCTGTTGTCTCCTCTACACGTTCTCAGGTTCCAAGTGTTAATTTATTTACCTTATGCAAGTAAAAGTACTGGAATGAATGAATTTATGAGTTGATTTATTGATATAACTGGATAAAATGTTTTTAAGTTTAGATTGTGTAATCTTTTTTTTTCAAAAGTAAAAATTTCTAGTTAATGTATATCCGAATAATTGATTTAGGGTTAGAATATATTGTTTTGAGGACAAAATTACCTTGCTGTATTTTTCCACAAATCCAAAGATGCAGTACTCTAGTACAACAGGTAATTTAAAATAAATGAGAATTATTATACCTGATTTAGATAATTTGGGTCTACTTTAATTAAATAGTTTTTACTGATAGTATAGTTTGGTTAGGATAATACTCATCCTATTAATTTCTATAAGGCTTTTATATATTAGATATATAGGATTATTACAGAAGAATTATTTTTAGTAAGCCTATATTAAGTAGACATTCATATGTTAATGCATATAGTATCTAAATAACAATTATCCTAAAAACTATTATGTACTTCATGTAAAGAAAGAAAAAAAAAACAGTCATTCTAAATAACCATTTTATCAATATTTATCTAACCATCATAGTATTTAGTACTTAGACTTTTCTCTTACTATTATCGTGAAATTTATCTATCATTGCGATTTCAGACTGATTTTTACAGTACTAGTTGTAATACTTAATAAAAACTAAAGAGTAGACGATCTTTTAATATTATTATCATTCTAGTAATATTGTATATTTAATTTACTGTTTCTCTTAATATCGTTAACTAACAGATTAAGAAATTTAAAGATTAAACTTTTAGTTTCTTCATTTAAAAAAAAAAAGAAAAACTAATTAGTATTAATTTTTCCTATTACTGTTATAGTAGTAAATACTTAACCTAATTGCCTAAACCGTATTAATTAGAAACCCTAAATCAAATTTTACATAATCTATGCACAAAAGTAATCATAATAATTGGTTAACTCATTCCTTAAAATTACGACAAGAAATGTAAAACCTATGTATACTTCAAAGTTTGTAACGAAATCGGCATCCTTTTTAAAGAGGTAATTAAATATTACGTAGTATGATCTTAAACGACCTTATCTCTAAAAATAAATAGTTTTTCCAAAGACAGTTTTTCTCTTCTCTTTAAAAAGTTTAAATCTTCAGTTGTTGCAAGTTTCATTCTCAAAAAAAATTCAAAGGTTCCTTATTTATCTTTACCATAGCCACAAATAAACCAGAGAAGCCGAGTTGTTAGCAAGAGAAGTTTTCTTTAACTGTTTTTGACCTAAACACAGGAAATTTATTTAAAACCCTAAAAAATTTCACGGTTTCTTAATATAATTTCCAAAACATTTATGTTAAGAGCCGTGAGCTCTGCACAATATTTTAAAAATAATTATAAACAATTTGTTCTTAAAAAAACAAAACCACAGTAAAAACAAAAAAAAATAGATTTTAACCTTTCATTTTTTTTAAACTTGTGAGCCGTAGCCCTTTTACATAATCCCAAGGGTTTTACACAAGCTATCCTTACGGCCTTACTTTACTTCCTAAAATTGCACTAAAATAATTACTATTTTTATTACAATAAAAACAAAAAAAAAAACTTCACAAGCTAGAACATGGCCGTAAGAACCATTTAGTCCTCCACTGCAAAACAACATTGAAGGGAATCCTTGGAAAGAGACCGAGGCTTACTAAGCCAGTCGTGTTAATGCATTCAACTACAAAACCAACATTTTCTTTTCACACCAGAGCTTCATCGAATATTTACACCTGCTACAACGCAGACTCAAGTCTGTCAATAGACTGCATTTAATAAATTGAAAACTAAGATTATTGAATAGATTTATTTTAAGGGTTCAACAATCACTTACTAGCTAACCCAAGTATTTAAACACGAAGTTGAACACCTTTGTAGCAACCTGCGAAACCACGACTGATAGGAAGAAAACAATTTGGAGAGAAAACCAGAGTCAAACCCTGTTAGCACCACAACAAGCTTAAAGTAACATAACAATGGGAGAGTACAGAATTCCAAAGATTGATAGGGCCATGAGTACTTCTTATTATGGATTTAACAGTTGAAGAAGGCTGATAAGGCCAAAGGCCTATCGGCCTGTCTCTCCATCCAAACGACGAAACTACAACTAATTTCTAGCGAGATTTTAGGGTGGTGTTCATGTAATGTACTTAGGGTTTCCACTGAAACCTCTCTCCAACAATTTGTTACCATGTGGAATCCACTATAATGAAATGATTTGGCTTTTTAGCTATAGTCGAAATGGCGTAGTAAACCCTGTAAGAAAGTGTTATAAGGTTAGTGAAGTTTTAACAAGTTTATATGTGTATCAAAGTTCAGAGATGTAGTAATTCTTTTATATAAACATTTAGGGTTTAGAAAAGATGATATTGTAGTTCATACATCAAAATAGAATAGTATAGATTGATTGCAATACTTAATTTATATTTATGTTAAGATTAACATCTATATTTCAACAATGTAAATTGATTTGTTCATGCTATTACTTTTATGTTATGCATCAAATGTATTATGATGCTATTATAGTTGATTTCACCACTCCAGGTGAATCACACTTTGTATGGCCTTCCCCTGTCCCACTGCAGACTCTTTAGACCCTATGGACCATTTTTTGTCCTTTGATGTTTCCTTGATCATCCCTAAAACATGTGAAAAATGATACACACGAATTTTAAACCTATAAGCGCGTATATATTTGGGTTTGACCACTAAAATCATGTACATTGGGATGTGTGCATAATCCAAATCCTTTTGGAGTTTTCCTTGACATGGATGCGACTCATTCGACTCCTGGCCTTCCCTATGCCTTGAGATCCCTCGGATTCGACCTTTCATTACCCCTTTGGAAGCTATATAAGGAACCCCTTCGTAAATTGAAGGCAAGAAGAGAGAATTGAGAGCAAAGAAACTATAGTCCATTGTTGTCGGAACTTATGCTTGAGTCTGCATCCCTTTGTCCCTTGAAGCACTAGTGTGTTCTTCCCAAGATTGCCTTTTGATTGTGAGCTTGCTATCGAGAGATGGAGGATTGAGGTGGTGGAGGCCCAAGTGGGGGATTTAGTTTCTCTAGTTCGTAGACGTGCCGTCAGAGGTTGTATCTTGTAATCTCCGATTTATATTAATAGAAATATCTTTTCCTGTCCAATAATGTGTGTTTGAATGAATATTTTATCCATGGGATTATGTCAAATGCTTATACATTATTGATTATATATGCTAGAATAGATCTAACACCATGATATATAGAATGCTTGTATTGTTTACTTGTTGTTGAGGAAGTAATCTATCAATTCAAGCTGAAGATTGGAAAGCTCAACGTGGATCTACTTCAACCATCCGGAATAAGGTACGAGGTTTGATCCTTTAGTGTTAGACATTTAATTTCTATTACATATTGGAAAGGATTGATTTCTAAAGTCAATCTATCTATTGTGGTACCCCAAGCCATAGGAATTTCTCTCCGTAACAGAATTGGCGACTCCGCTGGGGAGTTCTTAGTAGTTGTCATTTGGGGGTTGTTTTATCGGCATTCAATGAATTTGAATTTCTCTTTCTCTCTTGTTTCTGTGTCGGGTCTGGGGTCATGTAGGCCTGGTAGTGTCTGATTGGTGTGAATTTTGTCTCAGCTTGTCTGTTTGCCTTGAGTTTGTGCACCTTTCTTCATGTACGCGAGTTTTTATCTCATAGTCGCGTATACACGCAGTTTTCTCTACGATTTTCGCATATACGCATGGCTTTACAACGAACAATAGTGTATGCCCTTTCTTTTTCCTTTTTGTGGGAGTTAATTGGTTGCTGGGTGAATTTTGATATTTACTGAGTCTCCTTTGGCACTGCTTGAGTCTGTTTAGACCTCTGTTTCTGACCAGGAACATTTTTTTTTAGGCTAATTTTTTTTTTAAGAAGGTTCTTGTCATGGCATTTTCGATTTTTTGTTTGAGATTAGTGCATTAGAGTTCTTTTACCCTAGTGCTTTGCTTGAGTGCTGTTTGTGTGTGCTTGCAGAGTCTAGAGGTCGTAGAATCATTCTTTTGCTTTTTGCATCTCATTTTATTTCAAAAAATCCAAAAACATTTGCTTATCATCATGCATTGCATTTTGCATCTTTGCATTGTACTTGCACTAGATTTGCTTTGGAGTACTAGTTAGGACTTCATATAGGAAAAATTTGCATTCATCATTTGAAGAAAAATTGTGCATTTCACATAGTAGCATACCCTGTTTTCATGGACACAATGCATTTGCATTGATTGTTAGGTGTGCATTTTACTTCATGTTGCGTCATAACACCATTAGTTGCATGGTCATATCCCTATTTTGTGTAATAAAGCCAATTAAAATCAATGCTAAATTAAAATGAATTACACTCTTTTCTTTTCTACGGTGCACCAACAAGCTTAGGTTTTAGGATCTTGGAATAGTTCATTGTAAGTAAATTCTCCAAGATCACTAAACAACAACATGTATGTGTTTGTCCAGGTGAGTGTGTGAAATCCTTGGTATAACTAGTGTTTCTCAGGATCCTCCTCTCAAAAGGGAGTTAAGCACGAGGCAGTGTGAGCGATTATTGATTGGGATGAACCCTAGTCGTAACTGAGTAGCACCAGAGATATTTACAAGATTGTATTCGTATCTGGGGGCTCTTTTGAGAGTTTCAGGCTTTGCTACCGTGCCCATACGATCAATCCCGCCTGCGATTGTCCGCCTGAGCATTGATTATATTGAGGTGACCTTAGTGGCCTTACCTAGGATATCGAGGGGGTACTTTGCAGGGGTTATTCTGCGGGTGTCCCAGTCAGGTTGGGGTCGGACAGCACAGTCGCTTTACGCATTGAAGCTGAGGGCCACAATAATTGGTTACGTACCTCTTCTTATTGTGTATGGGAATCTCAATCCTCTCCTAGGAGAGACATACCTACTTCATTCAGGAGCTCATTTATCCAGCCCTTGTTTTCCTGTATTTGGCTTTAGATTTTATTAGTGATTTCTCTGTGCACGATAGTTGGCCTAGGGTTTACGTAAATAGAGAGTCTTTTCTATTTTTTGAGTCATTGTGGATTCGGGTGCGGCTCCTCGCCGTTCTCGTTGTTTAGCAGGAATTTCACCTTCTACTTCTCCTCCTCCTTTGGGAGAGAGACCTAGACAGTCCAGGCAGACTATTTCATGCATTGATTCACACACCATGGGAGACCATTTAGAAGATATTCCTGAACCACCTCCTCCCATTCGTGTAGATGATGGGGAGTTTACTCCTACTTACGATCCTTCACCTGACTTGGCTGAGTTAGGTCCTGTGATTTCTGAGATAGGAACTATACATGATAGACCTACTCACTCTAGGGTTGATTCCCCATTGACGCGTTACTGGTATGGAATGTTGGAGGACACCGAGACTCATTTTGAACCCGCTAGCACTAGCTACAGTAGTTATGCTATGTCTGGTTTCCCTACACATGATTTGGCATTTCATGCCGAATCCAACTTTGAGCCTAACACTATGCCTGGGGGCACTCTCATTCCTTACCATGTGGAGAGGTTTGGGAGCACTAGTCACATTGCACCTTCTATCCCAGTGGTGGAAGTTACATCACATATCCCTCATAGGTCTAGGGTTAATGATCCAATTAGGATACTAGATCCGAGACGAGTGACGATAGGCGGTAGCATGTATATTATTACTCAGATTCCTTCATCCTCGGTCCATAGTTCTTCAAATGTACATCCTCCACCTTGTTCACGTGGTCCTTCGAGCCGACACATGGCTATGAGTCAGGTCCGTACTGCGGTTTCTAGACCGATTGTGTCTCAGGTTTACATACCGCCCATTGCTTTGGGAGGCTATGTTCATACTTCTATAGGTTATGTTACTACTTTCGGGGCGCATATCCCTACTTCCGGTATGTATATCCCTACTTCCAGAGCTTATCTTCCTACCTACGGAGTGTCTCATGGGGCATCGCATGTGATGTATTATGGACCCTATTATGGGACGCAGTATGGACAGGGTTCTTCACCTTATGGAGGTGGGTATCAACAACCTACTTACTCTCCTAATTATGGCTTTGTAGCTCCTA
>LPNX010343663.1:169915-198974 GCA_001517045.1 Pseudotsuga menziesii
GTACGCGCTTATATGTTTAAAAGTCACATATAGCATTTTTCATGTGTTTTAAGGGATGATCAAGGAAACATCAAAGGACAAAAAGTGGTCCATAGGGTCTAAGGAGTCTGCAGCGGGACAGGGGAAGGCCATACAATGTGTGATTCACCTAGAGTGGTGAAATCCGCTATAACAGACGCCCCCTAATGTGTGAGGTCAGAGGGGTCATATGATGGCCAAAATACATTATAAGTCCATCCCAAAAGTGGAGTGATGAAGGATCCCAAATGGAAGACCAGCCACCCAATCAGCATAGTACAATAATACAACTCTGCATATAACTGCAAATACATATAGCAGTCCCGGATACATAAGAGTACAATGGCCATGAATAGGCATGATACATGATATCACATATGTGGTCATCGCCACATACAATATACATAGATCAGAATCTCCATGATGAAGATATACAAAGAACCATGATCTCCAAAATGGCTGAAGATATATAATAGATCAAGATCTACATAGTGGCTGGAAATATCTGACATACACTGGAATCAAGTCACGAGAGCTGAAATCTGATGAACACTGGCACGATCAAGGAGGTAGCATATAAGAGATGCCACCAATATGGAAAGTATTCTACACAAACCGCTATGAGTACATGTCCTACTATGCGAATAGAGGTGTCGAGGTCAAACATAGTAGTCCATTGTCTTATTATCGGTCATTAATGTATATCGTTAACAGACGCGAGATCACCCATCGATAATGAAAATGGGAATCAAGGTACTAGAGTGAAAACTAACAAATGTGAATAAATGTGTTGAGGTCGAACACTTGAAAGGATCCATCGATCAGGGGACATTGATGTATTCCCAAGAAATTGTCAATGGCGAGAGAACCTGCCACTGATGACTGCAAGTCTCAAGGCACTCAAAAATGACTCTAGACTCCAATCCCAGAATAAATGATCTGAATTCGATGGGATAAAATATGCTAGAAGGAGGGCATTAAGGCATCCCCCATCATCCAACATGAGGTACTCAGGAAATCTGTATAATGTGGAAGGACTCGATCATAAAGTGCATGAACCACTAACTGTACCGAGAATGGCCGACATGCAAAGTCAAGATAATTGAGGAATGGCCGACTTAGGTTTCAACTTCCTTTGAACAAGATCATAACGACGTATGGTGATTGAATGAAGGCAACATATTCTCGATATACAAACTGGGACATATCTGTGACATAGGAGGCATCAACAGAGGGTCCATAGGGACTGGAAGCTTAATCAGTCGGTGGAGATAAACTCAGATAAATGAGTACAGCTCCTAAAGTCAAACTATAACCCAACCAATGGATGTGATATACAGTGTTTTGTTCGAAGGAGACACGACTCGACAGCTTCCAAAGATAACATCTTTCCTTGTCTGGATTTTTGGTTTTTTGATTTTTTTGGACTTTTTCAGTTATTTGAAAAGCTTGAAAAAAAAATAAACTAGCTTTATAGTTACAAACTAGGAGGATACGAGTGTCATAAGGGCAAACAAACTAGTTCCAAGCAGTCGAACATACCTATGCTCAATGCAAGGATACATGTGTAGGATATCGACACTCGGGGGAAAATCCCCTCCCGATAAAAAGGGAATCAAGTTGCGAAGGATATAAAAAATGGCTCTACATGGCTAGACATGAGACAAGCTCGGGCTATATGGCTGAAACAAAATGTCAGGGGAGCCAGCATAAAGATCAATAAGGCAGGAAAAGCTCATGATAATGCATTCACAACTTGACATGAGGGAGTTCTGAGGGAAATAGGCCAGCATAAGATCAAGAGGAGTATGAGGCTCTTGCGAAATGTCATGGCACTACTATACAATGGACTCCCGGACCTAAGAGAGGACTCACAGCATGGGTACCAAATGCAAAGGGGAGTTAACTAGGACACCCATGTATAGGAAAGCTCTACCATTCACATAGTACCACTTCTAACAGTAGCATGAAGGTTCCGTGATACCATGGAATGGGTTCGTACCTAAGGTTAATATGGAATGGTCATAAGGCAATACATAAGTGCAAGCGGATGTGAAATCCTAACCTATATGCCAGTTCAAACATAATACCTGTGATAGGAATGAATGGGTCGAAACCTCGGAGAGAGTGTACAAAAAATGGACCCTACATGACAACCATATTAGTCCAAAAGAACCCAAAATAGTCAATAAAGAATCCAAACTATAGGATATAGGGAGGAATGATCATGACAATAGCACCCAAAGGATACAATACAGTGAACAATGGGACATAAAAAGGAAAGTAAGGTGTAGACCCAACGTTCACGCATCCACTACCACCCCCATGAGGGTGACCAACGGTGTAAAGACTGAGCAAAGGGAATAAAAATCCTCCATAAATGGAGTAGAGAATGGAATATGACCATTCCCAAATCTATGAGCATGGTAAGGGGATGTGATGCCCCCAAGTCTGACACCAGGGTCCGTACTAGGACCAAGACGAGTGACAGGATACCAGGCATGCCGAAAATAAAAGGACCTGAACTCAAGTGAGCATAAATATACTCAAGTAACCACGGTCCCAAAGGCCGACTAGCACATAAAGAGCACACTCCTAAGAAAATCTACAGCCAAAATACAAGCAAACCAAGGGGAGGATATGTGAGCTCCCGAATGCAGCAGGTATGTCTCACCTAGGAGAGGCTTGAAACTCCCATACACTACAAGTGGAGGTGCGTAACCAATTATAGTGGCCCTCAGCTTCAACGCATAAAGCGACTGTGCTGTCCGACCCCAACCTGGTTGGGACACCTGCAGAATAACCCCTGCAAAGTACCCCCTCGATATCCTAGGTAAGGCCACTAAGTTCACCTCAATATAATCAATGCTCAGGCGGACAGTCGCAGGCGGGATTGACCATATGGGAAGGGTAGCAAAGCCCGAAACTCTCGAAAGAGCTCCCAGATACGAATACAATCCTGGAAATATATCTGGTGCTACTTAGTTATGACTAGGGGTCATCCCAATCAATAACTGCTCACACTGCCTCATGCTTAACTCCCTTTTGAGAGGAGGATCCTGAGAACACTGGTTATACCAAGGATTTCTCACTCTCACCTGGACAGACACCTAGATGTTGTTTTTTAGTGATCTTGGAGAATTGACTTACAATGAACTATTCCAAGATCCTAAAACCTAATCTTGTTGGTGCACCCTAGAAAAGAAAAGAGTGTAGTTCATTTTAATTTAGCGTTGATTTTAATTGGCTGTAATTACTCAAAGGGAAATGGTCGTGCAATTAATGAAGTTATGACTCAGCAGTGAAGTAAATATGCACACCATAACAAACAATGCTAAGTGCAATCTTTGTCAAATGAAAAATAGGGTATGCCACTACATGAGATGCATAAATATATATTCCTTTCCGAATGTCAATGCAATCCTTCCTATATGAAAGCCTAAACACAACTCTCATCCAAGCAATCCAATGCAAGTACCTCCTCAAATCCATATCTAAGATGCAACTAAGAGTGCAACTACTTTGTATTTTTCAATATAAAAGAATGAAAAATGCAATAAAAGTCATGTAAAACTCTCGGTCTCTGCAGCAAGTATAAAAGACAAGCCCAGCAAGACACCGAGACAAAAAGAGTAATGCACTAATGGCAAAACAAAAGGGATAAATGACTAAAACTACTTTCAAAGAAAAATCAATGAAAATGCGGTCTCTGGTCACAAAAGAAGCATCCAACAGACAACAACAAACCCAAGAAAGACCCTACCACACTCACAACCCACCCAACAACTTCCCACAACATCAAACTCACCAAAAGGGAGGATGTGCACGACTGTTTAAAGAACAGCTGCATATATACACGACTTTTGGCAAAACAATTGAGTGTATACACGGATTTTGGCCAAAAAACCTACGTGTATACATGACTTTTGGCCAAAAATCTGCGTATGTACACGAATTTTGGCCAAAAACCTGCGTATACAGAGAAGGCAGTGGTAAAAAGCAGCCCAAGGGTCAAACCAATAAAGAGGAGTGTCAATGGATGAACATACTATAACATGCAACATAGAAATAGGGAGAAACTGAGAGAAAGTCAAGAATATCAAGCCCATTGTGCCCACAAACCCAAAATAAAAACAAGGAACATCCCCAGCGAAGTCGCCAATTCTGTTACAGAGAGAAATTCCTATGGCTTGGGGTACCACAACAGACAGCTTGACTCCAAAAATCAATCTTTCCCAATATGCAATAGAAATAAAATGTCTAACACTAAAGGATCAGACCTCGTACCTTATTCCGGACGGTTGAAGTAGATCCCCGTTGAGCTTTCCAATCTTCAGCTTGAATTGATCTGTTACTTCCTCAACAACAAGTAAACAATACAAGCATTCTATATATCATGGTGTTAGATCTATTCTAGCATATATAATCAATAATGTATAAGCATTTGACATAATCCAATGGAGAACATATTCATTCAAACACACATTATTGGACCGGAAAAGATATTTCTATTAGGATAAATAAGAGATTACAAGATACAACCTCTGACGGCACGTCTGTGAACCAGAGAAACTGAATCCCCCACTTGGGCCTCCACCACTTCAATCCTCCATCTCTCGATAGCAAGCTCACAAGCAAAAGGAAAGCTTGGGAAGAACACAAAAGTGCTCCAAGGGACAAAGGGATGCAGACTCAAGCATAAGTTCCAGCAACAATGGACTATAGTTTCGTTGCTCTCAATTCTCTCTTATGCCTTCAATGTACCAAGGGGTTCCTTATATATCTTTTCAAAGGGGTAATGAAAGGTCGAATCCGAGTGATGTCAAGGCATAGGGAAGGCTAGGATTCAAATGAGTCGAATCCATGTCAAGGAAAACTCCAAAAGGATTTGGATTATGCACACATCCCGATGTACGCGGTTTTAGTGGCCAAACCCGCGTATGTACGCGCTTATAAATTTAAAAGTCACGTATAGCATTTTTCATGTGTTTTTAGGGATGATCAAGGAAACATCAAAGGAAAAAAAGTGGTCCATAGGGTCTAAGGAGTGTGCAGCAGGACAGGGGAAGGCCATACAAAGTGTGATTCACCTAGAGTGGTGAAATCCGCTATAACAGGTTTCTAGACCTAAAAATAAAAATTTAATAGGCTCCAAGTGTGTGTTTAAAAACAAAATGAATGAACAAGGACAAATTGTGAGGAATAAAGCTTGATTGGTCTATAAGGGGTATGCCCCAAGTTGAGGGAAAATATTTTGATGAAACATTTGCACCAGTAGCAAGATTGGAATCTATCCGAATTTTTCTTTCCTATGTCACTCATAAGAACTTCAAAGTGTATCAGATGGATTTTAAGTCATCTTTTCTCAATGGAGATATAGAAGAAGAATTCTATATAGAGAAACCTGAAGGGTTCCAACTGACAGAAAATCTTGACAATGTCTACAAACTAAAGAAGGATCTATATGGATTGAAACAAGCACCAAGATCCTGGTATTATAGACTAGATAAATATCTACAAGACAAAGGTTTCAATAAAGGTACTATTGACAGTAACTTGTATATCAAAACTAAAGGTATAATCTATTAGTAGTTTTGGTGTATGTGGATGGCATTATATTTGGATGCATTAATGATTATTCTATGTAGTGGTTTGCTAATGCCATGCAATCTAAGTTTGATATGTCAATGATAGGATAACTGTCATTCTTTCATGTTCTTCTCATTATTTAGAATCGCAGAGGCTTATTTCTCTCCCAAGAGAAGTATTTGAAGGAGATGTTGAAGAAATTTTAAATGGAAGATTCATCACCTGTCAGTACACCTATGGTTGTTGGTTGTAAACTTAGCAAGGACGATCCTTCACCTGATGTTGATCAAAGAACATATTGGTCAATGATAGGAAGTATCTTAAGCATCACAAAATATTGTCAGCTCCTAAGAAAATTCATTTGGTGGCTGTTGTTACGAAGAGAAACTTCCTATGGCTTGGGGTGTACCACAACTGACAGATAAACTGCATAAATCAATCCCTTCCCAATATGCAAGAGAAACCAAACATATAACACTAAAGGATCTCAAATCATACCTTATTCTGGACGGTTGAAGTAGATCCCCATTGAGATTTTTCCAATCCCGCTTGCACTTGCAATTTTCTCTCAACAACAACAAACAAGACAAGAATGCTATATAATATGGTGTTAGATATACTCTAGCATATATAATAAAAAATGTATAAGAAATTAAACATATCCATGGATTCAATACTCATTCAATTGCACATTAAATGGACAGGAAAATATATTTCTATTAATCAAATCAGAGATTACACAAGTGACAACCTCTATCGGCACGTCTGCGAACCAAAGAAACTGAGTCCTCAACCTGGGCCTCCACTACCTCAATCCTCCATCTCTTAATAGAAATCTAAGAAGAAAAGGCAATCTTAGGAATAACACAAAGTGCACCAAAGGGACAAAGGGATGCAGACTCAAGTATATGCAAGCTACGACAACAATGGACTATAGTTTCCTTGCTCTTCAATTCCTCTCCTTTAATGTATCCAATGGGTTCCTTATATAGCACTCCAAAGGGGTAATGTAGGGAAAAATTTGAGTGATCTAGAGGCATATGGAAGGCCAAGAGTCAAGTGGTTTGGACACACATTAAGGAAAACTCCAAAAATATTTTTACTTATGCACACATCCCAATGTACATGGGTTTGAGGTCAATATCCACGTATACACGCGAGTATGGGATTAAACGTCACGTACAATAATAAATAGGTGTTTTTAGGGATGAACTTGGAAACATAAAAGTATAATATTATTCGATGGGGTATAAAGAGTCTGCAGAGGGACATGGAACGCCATGAATATATGAACAACCATGTGTGGTAAATTCAGCTATAACAGATGCCCCCTAATGTGTGAGGTTAGAGGGGTAACATGATGGCCGAAATACATTATAAAATCTATTCCATAAGTGGAGTGATGAAGAACCAGGTGGAAGAACTGGCCATCCATCAGTATAGTACAATAATCGATCTCTGCATATGACTGCAAATACATATAGTAGTCTCAGATACATAAGAGTACAATGGCCATGAGTAAGCATGATATACAAAATGTGACATGTGTGGTCATCGCCACATACAATATATAATGGATCAATATCTCCATATAAGTTGAATATATGCAATGAATCAAGATCTCCATAACGGATGAATATATATGACATACACTAGAAACAAATCATGAGAGATGAAATCTCACGAAAACAGGAAAGATCAAGGAGATAGCATATATGGAATGCCACCAAGATAGAAAGTCTTCTACATAAACTGCTACGAGTACATGCCCTACTATGTGAATAGAGGTGTCAAGGTTGAACATAGTACATCGTCTGATTACTGATCATTGATGTATACCGTTAACAGACGCGAGATCACCCACCGATAATGAAAATGGGAATCAAGGTACTAGATGCAATCTAAAAAGTGTGAATAGATGTGTTGAGGTCGAACACTTGGAAGAATCCATCAATCAGGGGAAATTGATGTATTCCCAAAACTGTCAATGGCGAGAGAACCTACCACTGATGACTGTAAGTCTCAAGGCACTCAAATGACTCTAGACTCCTATCCCAGAATAAATGATCTAAAGTCGATGGGATGGAATCCACTGGAAGGAGGGAATTAAGGCATCCCCCATCAACCAACATGAGGTACTCAGCAACACTATATAATGTGGAAGGACTCAAACAATATGTGCATGAACAAGTAATAGTATCGGGAATGGTTGACATGAAAAGTCAAGACAACTAAAGAATGCCCAACTCAGGCTTCAACATCCTTCGAACAAGAGCATAAAGGAAAATGGTGATTGAAGATAAGTAGCATGGACTCGATATGCAAACTGGGACATATTTGTGACGTTGGAGGCATCAACAGAGGCTCCATAGGGATTGGAAGCTTAACCAGTTAGTGGAGATAAAATCAGAGTAACAAGTACAACTCCTAAAGTCAAACTAATAACCCAACCAACGGATGTGATATATAGTGCTCTGTTTGAAGGCGACACCACTCGACTACTGCCAAAGATAATATATTTTCCTGTCTGGATTTTTGGTTTTTTTATTTTTTTGGAATTTTTCAGATATTTTGAAAAGCTTGAAAAAGAATAAAAGTGCTTTATAGTTACAAATCCATGAGGAGATGAGTGTCAAGATTCAAACAAGCTAGTGACAAGCAGTGGAGCATACCTATGCTCAATGCAAGGAAACATGTGCAGGATAATGACACTCAGGGGAAGGTCCCCTCCCGGTAAAACAAATGGGGGATCAAGCTGCAAAAGATATGTAAAAAGGCTCTGCTTGGCTAGACATGAGATAAGCTTGGGCTATATGGCTGATAATCAAAGTCAGGGAAGCTGGAATAAGGCTCAATAAGTCAATCAAGACTCATGATAATACAATTAAAACTTGACATATACAAGGGAGTCCAGGGGTAAAGGCCAGCATAAATTTCAAGAGGAGAATGGAGCTCTTGCTCAAAGTCATGGTGGTACTATACAAAGGTGACAGGTCTCCGACACCCTAAAGGAGAAATGTTGGCATGGGAAAAAAATGCCAAACAGGATCTAACTAGGGTACCCATGTATGAGAAAGCTCTACCATTCACAACATGTGACTTCTAAAAGCAGCAAGAAGGTTCTGTGACAAGATAGAATGGGTCCATACCTAGGGTTAAAATGAAATGGTCATAAGGTTATGCAAAATGCAAGTGGATGTGAAAACCTAACCTATATGCCAGTTTAGACATAATACCTAAAATAGGAATGAACGGGTTGAAGACACGATCAAACTGCACTCAAAACGGGCTCCTACAACATCAAATTAGTTCAAACAGTCCAAAATGGTCAAAAATGGTCAAAAACTATAGAAAGTGGGTAAAAATTTCAAAATTTTTCTATAAATAGTGAAAAATTTAAAAATTTTCATACCATTTTGAATTTTTCACCCAGCATAGTGCATTTGAGCTCAGAAATTCAGAAGCAAATTCTGGGAGCATCGTCCGGCAGAATCCCTCCATGTTTGATCCAGGTAGATTCCCTTGCCCCTCTCTTGCATTTTGATATAAAAATTTTCAATTTTAATGGTCAATTTTATTTTTTGGGCCATCCCAACTTGGGCATTTTAGCTTATGCAAAAATCGGGCTTTTTTCCACATATAGGGCTCACCATATGTGGAAAATTCCCCAAAACCCACGTACATACATGGTTGTTTTGCAAACAGTCGCGTATAGGGCTGTGAACAAGGATTTAATGAGCAAATCATATTCAAAAACTTGGTTTTTTGTGCAGGATGGTACTAGAGTGGAGAGAGAGGGAACATGGTGATGTTGAGGAAGTTGTTCAAGATAATATCATGGCTCAACAAGCATTACAAGCATGTGGCTTATACAAGTTTTGGTGTCTTGGAAGCTTGAGGGAAAAGAGAAGACTACTCCAGCTCCTGGTAGATTACTGGGATCTAGAGTCTAAAACATTTCAGATAGATGGGATGTCTCTCAGAATTGAGGTTGAGGACATATATTTCATCATAGGTTTGTCCCAACGAGGGGAGGTGGTGAACCTCTGATCTCATGGGCCAGGAAGCAAGCTGACCATCGATGAGTACATAGCTATGTACTGTCTTCCAGATACAGAGAAGGTTGGGAGTCAAATCCTGACAAACTCTATTCATATTCTGGGGCTAAAATCCATACTTTTGACCTTAGGAAGGATTGCAGGTTTGGATTCACTACACCAAGCCTCACGGCCAATGATGTTCTATGCGGTAGAGTGTATGCGGCCTATAGTATATGACTAGAGTACTACGCTGTTGAGCAACATGAGATAATAGATTAGTTACTGCAAGATGGGTAGGGTGTGGAACTTTGGGTTTGGTAGCATACTGAGCACATGCTTCTTTGAGAGGGTGCCAGGGATAAGCCCTAGAGTAGAAATTGATCCACATGGAGTCTGGGATCCATCTCAGTGACGCTGGGCTAATGTCATGTGCAGACTTGGAGGTGGCAGGGTGGCTAACCCCTACCCAGCAGAGTTCTTTCCATGGTGGCAAAGACAGCTAATCGCCATAGATGATTATCCCTATGCAAGGATTGACTTCCGCGATGATCCAGACATTCCCCTATTTCCAGGAGCAGCTTATGGAGACATAGGTAATGAATCCCAAACCCACTTTTAATTTTTAAATTATTGAATTTTTTTGTGTTTTTTTATATACGAAATTAAAAGACGTGTTTTTGGTGTGACGACACATAGTGACAATCTGTTATGTATATACTGAGGTAGGACCATGACAGCCAAATGGATTTCCTCATCATCGACGGAGGGGAAGAGGTGATGAGATCATGGGTACAGATGTGGAGCGAACACTCCAAAGCATTCACATGAACTTTGTTTGATTGACACATAAGAGTACCCATGGCACAAGTCGAGGAATTGCCTGAGGCCGTGCAGCGTCAGGTGGTTGGAGTACCATGAGCATGGGTTTGATTGTTCCGTCGGCTAGCTAGAGCCATAGTGTGCTACCATGATCAGTACCCTCCTCCACCTCAATATTAGAGACTTGGGTGTATATGACACTTATGTATTATGATGTCACTTTTTGAACTTAATGAAATTGTTTTATGATGATCGATTTTTATTTTATTTACATGTGTAAAATTTGTTTGTGATATTATTATGGTCTGTGAAACAAATGCCAATCTAACACATAGTTAGCATATGAATCAACAACTTGATTAAAAATTATTGGAACATGAATGCATGTTATACTCTCAAATTGTCATTCTAGCAATCTAAAACGTAATAATATTTGTAATAATGTCGGATCCCTAATACGATACAATCCATTAAGTTGTGAAACCACTAACTACGAATCAAGACGTACCTCAAGAAAATGAACACCATATGAAATGGCATCACGCAATAACTCAATAACGACGCTATATTCAGCAACATTGTTTGATGAAGGCCATAAACATACGCCTCCTGAAGACAATACTTGACCCCGTAGGAGCATAGATCACCCAAGCAGCCGAAGTTGCGTTTTGAGTGTGGCAGCTAGCACCATCAACGAATCCTATGTAAATGGAAGACTTCATCGACATCTGCCATAAAAAAGAAAGCTAATCAACAAAACATGATCACCATAAGAAAACCTAACTATGCAATGCAAAACTGTACAATAATATACAAAAATCAGCCCTGGCTGAAGATCATGCATAGTATTTTTTGAGATAGAGCCCACTTCTAGGCTCCGCCAAGGCTGTCGCTTCATAATCAACAAGCTCATAGGTTCCTTTATTTAAGACACGTTTAACCACGTAAGGACCATGCCACATGGCCTTAAAATTTCCTGCCCCCAAGGGTTCCTTAGCTTGATCCCATAAAAGGACCAAGTCACTTTCACTAAACCTCCTAGGAAAGAAAAAATGATCATACATGACCTTAACACGATGCCTGTTAACCTCTAGAGCCATTAAGGCATCTCGACGCTGCTCATTAAGTCGATTTAAGTGTACCAAATGCTTTTCCAATGCAGAAGTGTTTGGTAAAAGCTCCACAACTAGCTTCAGAGAAGGGATTTCACATTCAACTTGTAATACTGACTCCACCCCATGCACAAGATGATAGGGAGAAAAATCAGTGGCAGTCTTAACCGTGGTTCTATAGGCCCACAAAGCAGGATACAACATGATATTCCAATTATTCTTGCTTTGTGTGATGGTTCATTGGAGAATGGACTTAAGTGACTTGTTCACTGCTTCAACCTGTCCATTCGCTTGAGGGTAATAAGAAGAGGAGTGATCTTGCTTATACCCTAACTTGGAAGCCAACTATTCCATCATTTTGTTCTGAAAGTGCCTACCATGGTCAGTGACAAGATCTTTTAGAATGCCAAACCGAGTGATAATCTAGTTAAATACGAAATGCGCAGTTGTCTCACAGTCGTATTTAACTGTGGGCATAGCCTCTATCCATTTCATGAATTAATCGACAGCCATAAAAATATGATGGTGTCCCTAGCCGAAGCTGGGTTGCAAGCCATAAATCAATCCCCCACTTGGTGAAGGGACTAGCAGTTACAATAGGATGTAAAGGTGTTGGACGCGAGTGCATATTACGTGCAAACACTTGGAAAGGGTGGCACTTCTTGACCACATTAATGCAATCCTTAAATATGGACATCCAAAAATAGCCCGCTCCTAAGATTTTTTGGGCTGTAGAAATCCCAGATAAATGACCACCACACACCCCTCCATGGAAATCATTAAGCATGACCTCAGCCTCATCATGAGTTAAACAATGACGTAAAATGGAATCCACCCCATGACGGTACAAAGTATCATCCACTATGAGGTAGTTCTTTGCTACGTGACGTAGCCGTCGTCGCTCATCCCATGAGAGGTGAGTGGGGACCTTCAATGTTTGAAAATACATGATAATATCCTTGTACCAAGGGTCCACAGTTGAGATGAGGAATATATGCTCATCGATAAAAGAATCCTCATAAACTTCCTCTTCCTTCAAATTTGGGAAATCTGATATGAGCTCAGCAAAGATTAATGATTTCTTCGATTTCGCTGAGACGAAATCGAGATAAAACTATTGCAAAATCACAATCCACTTATTATATTTTGCCCCAATCATCCTTCTAGTGAAGACGAACTGAAATGGATTGATGTGAGCTACAACCAAAGTTTGGCGAAGGAGAATGTAATGTCTCAAACGTTGAACTGCATGAACGGTGGCTAAGGCTAGCTTCTCCACATGGGAATAGAGAAGTTCCACATCAATAAGGTTTCATCTCAAATAATATATGACATGCTCATGGAGCTCCTCATCCTCTTGAAACAATACCATACCAACCGTCTTCTAAGACGCGACCACATAAATCAAGAAATCACAGCTATAGTCTGGTGGACTAAGCATAGGGGACGTTGCTAAGGCTGCTTAAGAGCATTGAAATACTCCTAAGATCGCTCATCCCAGTAAAAGGGGGTGTCCTTGTTTAATAGATGCATGAATCCTTTAATCAAGTTGGAAAAATTGACCACAAACCTCCGCAAGAAGTTCTCCATACCTTGTAAACATTGAAGGTGTTGAATGTTACATGGGGTATAAAATTGAAGTATTTCCTCAATATTCAATGGATGGACTCTAATACCCTCCTTGGATACAGTGAATCCTAGTAAACGACCAACTATCACGCAAAATATGCACTTATGAGGGTTTAAAAGAACTTAATAATGATGGCATCTTTTGAACACTAATTGCAAATGGTAAGAATGACACACTCTCAAATGAGAGTGAGTAGCGAGATCATCCAAATATACTTCAGTAATCATTTTAAGATCGTGCAATATTAAGGTCATGGCCCACTAAAGTGTAGCTCCAGCGTTTTTAAGGCCGAAGGGAATCTTCCGAAATGCAAAAATTCCCTAAGGACAAATAAATGAGGTCTTGTGTTGATCCTCAGGCTTAATCTGTATTTGATTATATCCAGAAAATCCATCCATAAAATAAAATACCTCACTTCCCACACACTCATCCAAAATTTGATCAATAAATGGTGTAGGGAAATTATCTTTAGGACAAGCTTGATTTAAATCACAGAAATCGGTGCATATTCGGATCGCTCCCTACTTCTTATCGATCAGAACATGATTTGAAACCCAATCTGTCAAGGGAATGGGATAGATAAAACCAGATTTGAGTAGTTTCTCTATCTCAGCTTTAATGGCGGGTGCTTTTCTAGGATTCACAGCATGCAAACATTATCGAACCAGTTTTGCATACAAATAGGTTTTGATTTCGTGTTCAACAATAGAGGGTCTATACCTAGAATTTCTTCGTATGACCAAGAGAAAATAACATGAAATTCCTTAAACAACTCGATATACTCTTTAATCTCATCGGGGAAACAACCCGCCCTAATGTAGAAATTCTCAATCTTACCAGGATCATGAGAAATATAGATAGGAATCATTGGTGACAGGTTAGCCATGTTCCCTTCAGCCATATGACCAAGAGAGCTTAATGGGACCACATGGCTACCAATTTTCATGCTTAGAATCACCCTAAAGTCATTATCTCTAAATGATCAAGCTCAGGAAGGAAATACGATCTATGGTGCAACTCTTCCCAAGTTGTTCAATCCCAGACATAGCCTTAAGAATAGCTTCATCTTACGGAAAAAAACCATCAGGGAAGTTGTGAGAGTGATATGACTCTACTACCCATGCATGAAGCACATAAAGGTCCTCCTCCTCTGTTCGTGAAGAGGAAGGAATAGGCTCTACAACATGATCAAGATTCACTTGATACACAACCATTTTTGTAGGAAACGACACGTCTATCTCGACAGGAACACTCGAAGTACTCGGTGAAGGAAGAATCCAAGGATCCTCCATATGAGTAGTCTGAAAAGGTATCAAATTCAATGAGGATGAAGCCCCACCAAGACTAGACCTAATCATAAGAATGGGCACAAGACAACTAAATTTTCCCATAAGAGAAGGATACATACCCACACCCACATTCTCAGTTGCTGGATGAGAATGATTGATAATCGGGATAGAAGATCCTGATGATGTGTTAACACTTGGATTCTGGAAATAATTTTGATCAATAGTACCAATATCCCCATTAAACGAAAAGAAAACCACTTGAAATAGGGAAGAAGCTACAACTTGCATATTGTACATCCAGTTCCTACCCAGCAAATGATTGTAGTCAAGGGGCTCATCAACCACCTCGACCTTGATCGTGACAGTCTTCCCTCCCAATTGGACCTATAGAGAAGGAAGTATACCATGCGACCGAAACAACATTCCATCAAAAGCAGTCAACATGTTAGTAGATTGAGACAACGTGGGAGAACCTAAACCCTTCCAACAAGACAAAGAAATCATGGAAGCGACAACGCCTTCATCAATGACAGTACGCATGATGTTGTTGTTGAGACACCCTACATGAATCAAAAGAGAGTAGTAAGGCAAGTGAGGCTAGATTCCACGAGTTTCAAATTTGATCATCGAAGAAGAAGTATCATCACTAAACCCAAGAGCAGATATCAATGCATTTCTATGTGAAGGACAAGTCTAAAGCACTTCTAATGCAGACATCGCACAAGGATTCTAGCCCAAATCCTTGACAACTAAATAGTTCTGGGTGGCTCAAGCATTAGGATTGTGCCCCAAGTGCTTCAAGACTCCCTTAGGAATGCGAGGTGGAACTTTAGGTTTATTCGTAGGTTTTTCAATTTGCAAAGAGCTCTCAGGTGGATCATATTATTTTTCAAGGTATGGTTGTGACGAACCATAATATTTCACACGTGTCACAACTTTGGTAGCTTTCACCATGTTGATGCAACCATGACCAGAAGCGACCTCCAGCAGGTTTTGAGTTCCACCAAATGCACAACGAGGATCAATGGTCCTCGAGTTCATATTTTGATTATTAGGTAAAGGATTAGTAAACACAGTTGGGCCCTATTCTATGAACTTCTATGCGTCCTCCATACGAGGGAATAAGTGAGTGAGGTGATCATCCTTACACAAATTACAAGGAAACTTCACCTTACGCTTAGACTGCTTGTCCCCCCAACATTATTTGTGTTATTGTCATTATTATTACCATTTTCATCTTTATTCCCACCCTTACGATTATTTTTTCCTTTCTTTTTATTCCTTCCAGGCTGTCGGTTGCCTTTCAGGTTCGATGTTTGCATGGAGAGTACACTCATTGATTGGGTAGGTTGAGATGAAGCCGTAGCTTGTCCCGACAAAGGTTGGTTAATCACTAACTGGCTCACTTGTTTCGTAACCGAGTCTACAGGTTTGGTACTTATGGAGCCAACAATACCATCAGCATGTGGCCCAGGTTTGATCTTGGGGTCGAAATTGGATCTTGCAGCATTCAGGATGATTTCATACAAGAGTCCGAATTGAGCATAGATCAAATTCAACTCTTGAGCCCTAAAAATAGCTTGGTCCTCATTTTGAACTCTGGATGTAGAAACATCCTTCGCGATGTAAGGTAACAATGACTTGAGGAACCACTCTAAAAGAAACTCTGGTGGTATAAAGACTTTAATTAATCGTTTCCATCTATGCCTTGAATGTGATCTGAAATATGCATGGCTTTGTCTTATCAGAAGGTCGACAAGACTTCAGTTCCGACATCGTAACATATGGGTAGCTGGAAATGATTAAGAAAATTCATGGCAAGTTCATCAAACATAGTATAGGTCCCCCCTCGGTAACTCTATATACCATTTCTCCGCAGGACCCATGAGGGTGCATTGAAATAGCCTCAAATGGATGGAGTCATCGTGTAAGGAATTAGAAGAGCACCAAAGTTGGAAGGTTGTGACATGCTCACCAGGATCTTTATGAGCCTTACCTTCAAACTTGGGAATGTCTGAAGGAAGCTTGGTAGGGACTACCAGCCATGTCGGATTATGAAACACAGGATCATTCGTCAATATCGACAAATCAGGTAGGTTCAAGGTCGCAAGGAAAGGGAGCCTAGGTTGAGCCGGTCGATGCCATGCTCCCTGGTAGGACTGATTCATATAAGGTTGATTTCTATACACACCATGGCCTTGGCTAGTGGGATAATAACCTCCTCCCATATGACCCATGAAGGGATGCATGGAAGCATTGTGATGCAGAGTACCTTGATTATGAGGTGCTACAAAGCCATAATTAGAAGAGTAAGAGGGTTGTTGATACTTGTACCCATACGGTTGATAGTTTTGTCTATACTACGGTCCATAAGAATTTCCATGGGAAGATCCATAAGCTGTACCATGAGATGGTCCATGGGATGATCCATAAGGTGTCCCATGAGATGTTCCATGAGATTGTCCATAGTTAGGTATATGGGAAGCTCCATGATCTGGACCATGAGATGATCCGTGAGGTATTCCATGAGACGATCCAGAAATAGGTACATGAACTACTGAAACAATAGGAGGTACTTGACTTTGTGATACTACAATGTTAGCAGTCGCAAGATGAACATGGCTTGAAGTCAAACTCTGGCTCAAAGGACCACTAGAGTTAGGAAGAGGATGTGTCAAAAAAGCATTCTGTTATCTCCCAAAATAAATCTATTTTGATAGTATGAAGAATTCGAGTCATGTAATGAAATATTTGAGGATGACTAACAAATTGAAGGTCTCTTTTTTTGCTATGGTTGAAAATTTTGGAAGCTATAGATTTCGGTGGCTTAGGAGGGGTTCTTAATAGTTCATTAGCCATCGAAAGGATTTGTTTCAAAAGCTAACAGTTTAACGTAGGATAAAGATAAACCACCAAAAGTGGGCTTGAGCGAGTAAATGGTAAAAACACTTTCAGTGGCTTAGGTGAGACTTCAAACAAATCATTAGCCACCGAAAAGTGTTGCTTTCGGTAGCTTAGTGGAAAGACCAAGAAGGGTGTTAACCGCTAGAAGCGGATAAAAGAGACAAGCGTAAAGGCACTTTCGATGGCTTAGGTGAAATATTTGACGTTTCATTAGCCATCAAAACGACAAGTTTTCAGTAGTTACAAGGAATATTCGGCGATGCCACCATCTGCCGAAAGCTGGGTTTTGTCATGACGCTGGGAAAATGGTTTCACTGGCTTGGGAAAAGGGATTATCATTTCATTAGCCACCGAAAGCCATCTTTTTGGTGGCTTACAGACAAATTCCCGAAGACTGTTAACCACTGAAAAGGAAAAAGAGAAAAATGGTTAGAAATCAGTCAAATCAAACCCTGTCAGCAAGATAACAATCAGTAAAAGGTGTGATAAACCACAGAATGGAGGGGAGTATATATAACTGCATGTGGAAATAAGTGAAGTGGTGTTATATTTTTATCATTCAAGATAGCATTATGATCTTAGGATCTTTAACTGAGAGAATAACATGCACAGTAATAAAAACACAAGAGACAAGAGACACAAATAATTTCCCTTGGGGAAACCATAATGGAGAAAACCCCGCAACTTCCTCAGAGATAGAATCAGCACCAAAAGTAAAACCCAAAAACATAAAGATGATCTCCTGACAATAGCAGTCTCTCTCTCTGATCCCAGCAACTTCTCCTCTCACTCATGTGCCCCAATGAGTGAGTGTGTGTGATAAATAGAGAGGATCACTCTCTATTTATATTCTTGTGTTCACTTAAAACACACTCCAACATGTCGGCCTCATGTAGCAGTTACTTACTAGAGCCGACATCTCTAGGAGTGTCTAATAACCCTAGTGCCCCACAACTTGTGGGGATTTTGCCTCCTCCGACCAACAAGGAGGGTTATCCTTAACACAATGCTGGGGACTATTTCCCCAACTTACAATGACTCACCTAGGGTCAACTTCCCTAGGATAGTCTAATAACCCTAGGGCTCCACAACTGCGGGGAATTTAACCTTTGAAAAATTGGAGGGTTACACACAATGACTTGACATGACTTGTTTACATTATAGAAACTTCTTAGAATAAACATCAGGGTGTGACATGACTCAAATACATTACAGACACATCCCGAAATAAACATCGGGGTACAATACATAAGATATACGGATGAATACATTCCGAAGTTACAATTACATCAACACTCCCTCTTAACTAGGAAGGTATTATCTAGACACAATTTATCAGCACAAGTCTTCTTCTCTGTATCATCTGGATCATCATTGAGTTCTCGTCATATTCATCTTCAAGTCATCTTCATCTAGATTTGGATCATCACTTGATCTGGATCATCATCAATGGATCTAGATCATCACTCGATCTGGATCATCATCACTGGATCTGGATCATCACTCGATATGGATCATCATCACTGGATCTGGATCATCACTTGATCTGGATCATCATCACTGGGTATGGATCATCACTTGATCTGGATCACCATCACTGGATCTGGATCATCACTGCTGGATCATCGTCACAGGTGCTATCTCATGATTCTTCTCATTACAGGAAGTTCTACAGAGCCGGCCCTTTTTCATGCTGGATGTACATCTACAGAGCCAGTCCTTTTTCATACCAGATGTATCATCATAGAGCTAGTCCTTTTTCATACTAGATGTGGCACCTACACAAAGCCAGTCCTTTTTCATACTGGATGAGTCTTCACAGAGCTAGTCCTTTTTCATACTAGATGTGGGATCTACATAGAGTTAGTCCTTTTTCATACTAGATGAGTCTTCACAGAGCTAGTCCTTTTTCATACTAGATGAGTCTTCACAGATCTAGTCCTTTTTCATACTAGATGTGGGATCTACACAGAGCTAGTCCTTTTTCATACTAGATGAGTCTTCACAGAGCCAACCCTTTTTCATGCTGGATGTGGGATCTACACAGAGCTAGTCCTTTTTCATACTAGATGAGTCTTCACAGAGCTAATCCTTTTTCATACTAGATGTGGGATCTACACAGGGATAGTCCTTTTTCATACTATATGTGTCTTCATAGAGCTATCCCTTTTTCATGCTGGATGTGGGATCATCACATACATATGACAATTGAAGGAACCAATCCTCTCACCATGTCAGAAGGGTACAACACTTACATCTGACCATGGAAGGAACCAATCCTCTCACCATTGCAGAAGGGCACATGAAATCATCATTTCCCTTTGGAAGGTACCTCAATCTGGACAACACCAAGCTTCTCCCTAAAGTACTCAAACTTCACTCTAGCCATTTCTAGCATAGAATCACATCAGGGCTGATTACGTCCAAGGATAACCCGCGAGTTCACCAGGACCTATTACATCCGAGGACAACCTACAGGACCGTTTACGTCGGAGCAAACTATGAGCTTCGCTAGGATTTATGCTTAGACAACCTGTCTCACCAGCTATGCTAGAACTCCCTCTTTCGAGAGATCTCGATCTGTATCACAAAATGGAGCTTCACTGCTCCTCTCTGCATCATACCAAAAATTCAAGTTAGATCAATCAAATCAAATAGCAGTTTTCAAAAGAAATATACTACCTCCCAAATAGCAAGTGGCAACATCTTTTTCCTCGACTATACTCAGTGCCATGTAGGACTCCATCCTGTCAAACCAAGAGATCACACTTTATCTCATACTTAAGTATCACCTCGAAGTGCTCTTCCTATCAATGGAATTTCCTGCCCAATACGAATCCACATAACCCTCCAGGTTTGCCTCATATTTGAACCCATAATCAACTGTACCCCTCAGGTACCTTACTGCATGCTTTGCAACCATCAGGTGAACATGTCTCAATGTGTTCATAGAAAAGCAAATATCTGGTCTCGTGTTTGTTAGGTACATCATGGAACAAATCATCTAACGATACAGCGTGGCATCAATTGACATTGATGAAGAAACACTCAATAGCTTCAGGTTCGATGCCATAGGTGTGGTCATGCAGTCCATCATCCTGAACCTATTCAGGATCTCTACTACATACTTCCCTTGTCCACACCTCCATGCCTAGAAAATAGTGCATCGACACATAACAGGAGCATCACTGGTCTTCTGCCTTCAACCTGTTGAGGCTCGGAAATTTGTAGGCAACAACAGTAAGGGATTCTCCCCAGTCAACATTCCCAACTAGCCCATGATTGTTTGGTATGGGGAATCCATCCGGTTTGCGGTCCAGCTACCATAGGTCAAAGTAACAAAAACAAAACAAAGGCTTTACCGGTTGCGGCCCGGTCCACCGTGTATTTTTGTATTTTTTGACTTAATGTATGATATGCAAGTTCCTAATTAACCATGCAGGGCGATAAGATGCAAGGAACAGTCACAACATGATGTGCAGGTTCTTACCTCTCGTCTTAGCATTCACAAGCATCTAAATCACATACAACAAGAAATTAAAACTAACTACCTAAAATATCCCTAGGGAGCAGGATTATCATTAATTGGTGAGTAATATATTTTGTACATGCATTATGAAGAGTTACAGTTAGCTGATACTTCTTTCAATACACATGAACAATTACAGATATTTGAACAACTAGATAGACAATTGTTTAGAGACAACATTTATTACTCACAGTGGAAAACATCACTAAATATACTGAAGAACATTCAACAAGAACATAGGTTCAGGAAGTTAAACACTCTCACAGTTAATGAAACACAGCTGAAAACGAAATAGTTCCCCTTCAACATTGTTCATTTAATCACATTGATACATTCCACATTTCACTTTCTCCAGCAGGAAAAAGTTGCAGTTTTTTATTGTAAAACGAAATAGTTCCTCTTACAAGAAAATGGTGTACAAGTTTTTCCAGGGAAAAAGTCCCTGTAACTTCTAACTTTCAGAAATTTAAACAAAATTAGCAGACCGGTTGGGTTTCCCCAAACCTCTGGCGTTTTCTGTTCCCCAACACTTCATATTCCTCTTCTTCATCTTCTCTTCGTATGCTCATGATCAGTTGAGTAACTGCTGGACCTTTCAGATATTCATTTTTGTTGCTTTCGATTTTTTGTCTTTTCCTTCGCTCGTCTCCCTTTCGACTCAGTCGGTTTCGATTTGTTTTTTTTTTTTTACAAACTGTCAGCTACGCCTTCACCACGTGGTCACCCAAACAGTCCCTTGATTTCTACCTGCAATCAATTGCTATGCATCATTCGTTGAAATGGCATTTTAAACGTTAACTTAAACCACCTGAAATGGCTAATCCACAAGAAAACGGCCAGATGCATCCCTTATACTACTTCGTCTACCTACAGGTTCAACAAACCTAACTAATGACAGTCAACAGGAAACTCTTTGGCGGCTCAAAATACTGACATCGGAAGGGTAGACCAATCCACTAGCGGGAAAAATTTAAATCAGAAGCCGGAACGATAATAACTTCGGAAGCCAATTGGTTCACACAGCTGCAACGGCGGGAAAGGAAAAAGGAAAACAAACAAGTGACCTGCATCGACAGCGGAGCGCTTTTCACTTCGGGTGGCAAATTGATTTGGGAGTCGCAATGGTGGAAGCGAAAAGGTTAGGGACACGAGACCTGAGGGCGAGAAGACTCTCAATCAGAAGTCGGAAGAGTTTCGACATCAGAAGATGAAAGCTTTTCCCAACCGCAACGGCGGAAAAGAAAAAGCTAAAGACACACGAAATGTGGGCGGGAAAAGTCTTCATCGGAAGTTGAAAGGTTTTACACTTCGGAAGCTTAATCACTTTGGGAGCCACAACAGTGGAAGAAGAAAATTTACGGGCAAGCAACTAAAAGACTGACGCATCGGCTGGCGGTGCGTTTTGGACTTCAGGCACTGAGTTGCTTTGAGAGCCGCAACGGCGGAAGCGTAAAGGTAATGGCCTCTGATCAAACATATTTTCGACGCCCGATGTATAAAACTGATTTAAGTGTTTTGGACAGCCCTCGAATTTCAACAACGGACAAAAGCTGGCTTTACCTCTGAAGCGGCGACCCAAAACAAAGAAACTTGATCCGATTGACAAGCAAATAAAACTGCGACCCGCAACAATTTCCATCACAATCAAATTTGAAAACCAGGGTGAGAGTTAATATTTAGAATCATCCAAAATTAAACATGTCCAAAAATTCAAAGGACTCAACGATTAAAAACAACGCTAAATCATGAGGAGGGGCCCCAAAATTTAAGAAATTTGGGGAGAAAGGTTGCAGCCGCAACAATTGGCGATTACCTGGTGAACCTAGATCTCTGGGCGATTGTTCTTTGAGTGACAGACTGTTTAACAATAAATGCATCTATTGAATTCTTTCAGCTATCCGGATCTCTCAAATGACCGAAGTGTGTACCTTTAATCATTGATGATAGTCCAATTTGGGAGCGTGGAAACCAATATTTTCAAGTCCAGATAACTCTGTTGAGGCCAGAGGATGAGTTTCATTATTACTTTTGTCTTCGGGTAGTAGATAGCTTGGACACCACAGGGTTGTAGCATATGGTAAATAGAAATATTCGTTTGTTCCTCATTCCCATGCCACTTTAGCACTTTTGTGCTTCTGGAGTTTTGTCCCTTTTTATATGAGTCCTCTTGCATGCCTTCCTTACTGAATTTTAATTCAGAATCCTCTATCCCATAGTGTCCTTTTGTGTGAGCGGTGTACTTCATGTTTCATCTCACGGACGGAGGGGATCTTCCGGTAATTTAGTACCTATGATTCAGCATCTGCTTTGATGTATGATGCTTTCATAGGAGTTTTTTGACTCTTATTTTCCTTTTAGCCTTCGTTTATTGGCATGGGATCATTTATATTTAATATATTGTTCACCTCGCTCCTTTCCATGGGTCCTCTGCTGTCGCTCCTTAGAACATTTTAAGTGTGACGTGGATGGAGCCTCAACATAGTATTCTAGACTCTTCGAATCCGGTTTATTTCATAGGGGTTAAGTAGGACTTCAATGCACACAGAGCTTATTCGAGAAAACTGCTAAACTGGAAGAATTTATTTTAGCAACACACAGTCTGAGACCCAAAAATGTTCATCATTCCCAAACATTTTGATGTTCTTCATGCAACCGCGGGTTCATTCCCTTTAATGGAATCAAGAAAAACAAACTAAAAAAAACTAAAAACATGACTCAAAAGACAGCCAAACAGATTAATTATATACAAGACAGAAGAACTCAAAGAAACTCAGGAAAAATAAGGCTTGAGAACCAAACCATTCACTGGTAATTTCTCTTCCCACCCCTGCAGATCTTGCAACTTATAAGTAGAAGGGCCAAGCTTTGCCGCTATTTCATAAGGGCCTACCCACAACTGCTGGAATTTAGTATGCTTTCCTTTCTCATCATGGGGGTGCTCCCATTTGAGAACCAAATCACCTACCTCAAAGTATTTTGTTCCAGCCTTATGTTTGTCAAACCATCTCTTTATTACCTCCTGCTGTTGCTTAAAGCGCTCTCTGGCTTTAGATCTAGCCTCTTCTGCTTTCAGGAGATTATATATCCTTATTTGCAAAACTTCATCATCCGACCCTCTAGATTCTTGAGCTATTATGGAAGAAGGAAGCATGATATTGGGAGGAAGGATGGCTTCTTTACCGTAGACAAGGGTATATGGAGACACTCCAATCGAAGACCTGGGGGTGACTCTATCAGCCCAAATGGGAATTTGGTAGCGCTGCATGCCAACTCCTTTGGTTTTCTATTACAGTCTTCTTTAAAATTCTAATCATATTTTTGTTAAAGGATTCAGACAGGCCATTTCCTTGTGGCTAATAATTAGCAAAATAATGCAATTTTATCCCTTTATCATGAGCAAATGCAGTCAATTTAATTGACGAAACGTACTTAGCATTATCAAATACTAACGAAACTGGAACTCCAAACCTGGTCATGATATGATCTTGTAGGAAGCTGATGACCTCGTCTTCATTTATCTTGCACAGCGGGATAGCTTCGACCCAGCGAGTGAAATAATCAGTCACGGTCAGAATGTACTTGTGCTGTAGAGAGGAATTCGGTTTTATTTCTCCAATAATATCCATCCCCCATTGCTCGAATGGTTCCATGATCATCACAGGATTTAGGGGTGCTGCTGCTTTAGGTTGTCTCCCACTACACCTTTGGCAAATATCACACTTCCTAACATGTGCGTGTGCATCTTTGAAGAGCGTAGGCCAATAGTACCCTTCCCTGAGGATTTTTTGGGTTGTAGTATCTCCTGAATAATGTCCCCCAGCAGGACCATCATGCAACTCTGACATTACTTTCTTCACATCTTCCTTTTCTAAGCATCTGAGAAGAACCTCGTCATAATTCTTTCTGAATAATACTCCTTCAACAAGTTGATAGGAGGCTGATTTAAGATGCAGTGCCCTTCTTTGCTTGGAACTCCAATGTTCTGGAAACAACCCTGCCTATAGGTAATGCACAAGGTCTCTATACCAAGACTCAGGAGCTGTAAACAAAGGACATACCTCCATTACATGTAATTCGGCTTCATCTTCCCAGGCGTGTTCTTCATTTTTTCCATTTTCAGTCATCTGTTTGCACAACCCTTGTCCTTTAACTATAGATGATAGCTTGAATTCAAGGTCGTACTCTTGAAGAGATGTTACCCAGTTGCCTCTTCTTTCTCCTAACTCCTTCTGTACAAGAAGAGACCTTACAGCTAGGTAGGGGACGATCACCTTGGTTCTATTTTTTAAAATATAAGGCCTGAATTGCTTTACTGCTTTGAATACAACGTAATCTTGCTTATCAATGGCTGGGTAGTTTAATTCAGCCCCTTGCAGACCAGTACTCATAAATGATATTGGGAATTCATCCCCCCCATCTTCCTTTTGGGTGAGCATAGCTTCTAGTGAATCATCGGATGCAAAGGTATACAAGATAAAATCTTTGTCGAAATCTGGGCTTTTCAGGGAGGGTGCATGTGCAACAGTAGTTTTGATTTTGCTGAATGTGCTCTTCTCAATTTCAGTCCACTTGAATAGTGCATTTTTCTTTATCATCTGCTGTAGTGGTTTGACAATCTGAACAAAATCAGGCACAAATATTCGCACGAAGTTTATTGTTCCCATAAATGATTACATCCCCTTTTTATTATGGGGCAAGGGGATTTGTTCAATAGCCTTAATTCTTTCTGGATCTATATAGATTCCTTTCTTTGAAACTATGTGAACCAGCAACTTGCCTTCCGTAACAGCGAACACATACTTCTTAGGATTGAGTGAGATGCCATATTTCCGATAGCGTTAAAAAATTTGCCTTAAGTGAAACGCGTGCTCTCCTCTTCTCTTCGAGAATATTGTAATATTGTCAAGGTATACTACAGCACTTCAGCCAATCAATCCGTGGAAAGCTATGTCCATAGCCCTCTAAAACGTTGCTCCAGCATTTATAAGCCCAAAGGGTATTCTCCTGTAGGAAAATGTTCCCCATTTGGTCCTGAACGTGGTCTTCAATCTGTCTTCTTCGGCTACTAATACTTGATGGTAGCCAGATAAACCGTCTAATAACGAAAACAGTTCAGCACCTGAGACCATTTGTAACAATTGCTCCATGGGTGGCACAGTATAGTTATCTTTGTTGGAAGCGTGGTTTAGATTTCTGAAATCCATGCATAATCTGATTTCTCCAGATTTTTTCCTCACTGGTACCAGATTTGATACCCACTCTGAGTGTCTGACCTTAAAAATGATTCTAGCATCCAATAATTTCTTCACTTCACTCTGAATCAGCGGTTCCAATTTTGGGTGCATTTTCCTTAAAGGTTGCTAATATGGCTTGACACCAGATTTGATGGGAATGACATGTTTGATGATGCTGGTGTCATATGTTTTCAAATATTCGTATGTCCATGTGAAAACATATTTATATTGTTTAAATAGACTGACGAATTTGTCTCTTTCTGCTGGTGAACAACATTTGCTAAGATTCACAAATTTGGGATTCGTCTCAGTCCCTAAATTTATCAGCTCGAATTGTAGAGATGAGTTGTGGGTCTTCACGTTGGCTGGTCTTCTGAAATTTTCATTTAAATCAAACATTCTTTCCAACATTCTGACTCCTTTAGGGATGAAATTGTCATATTTCATCTCAGCCTGATGTTCTTCATCATTTATAATCGCCCCTTTGAACACCTCGTCATTTGTTAAGCATTCTATTATCTGCTAATCATCGTGGAACACTCATAGGTTGGTGATCATATCTGGTACTGAGGGCCTGAAAATCAATTCGACAGAGCATCGATTATTAATGGGTACGAGCCTAGCGGCTGATGTGGCCAATAGGTCAGCTGCTGCATTTTTAAGTCTTGGAATTGAAATAATATTGAATGCATAAAAACATTTAAGCAGGTCCCATACCTCATTTTGGTAAGCTTTCAAGTGAGGGGAAACACAATGTATTTGATTCCGGATTTGTTTCACAATAATCTTGGAATCTCCAAAAACTCTTAGATTACTTACCTTTAATTCAATCGCTTTCCTCAAACCCTGCACCAGCGCTTTGTACTCAGCTGTATTATTAGTACATTCAAACTCTAATCTACATGAGAGAAAATGTTTATTCTTCTGGGGGTCGATCAAGACACAGCCAGCCCCTGACCCCTCTAATGTCTTAGAGCCATCAAAAAACAAAGTCCAAAAATCACTAACTACTGAATGTGAATTTGTTCCTACTGCTAAGTCTACTATTTTACAGTCAATCTCATTAGCCTATGAGAATCGAAGGAGATCAGGCTGAGTGTTTGATGTGTTGTTGGCTTCTTCTGCTTGGTAGTTTCCTGGTTCCAACTCAATAAAATAGTTTCCCAATACAAAATCCACTGGTTCATTTTTCTCCTCCTATTGAGTAACATTGTATTTCATGTGAGGATCTCTTAAGATCTTGATCTGATTCAGACTTCCTTTGTATGGCAACCACAGATGCAACCAATATGACGCAAAATATCCATTTAGTTTGGCCGACCAATCTCTTCTCAGGACAAGACCATACGCGTCTGGTATATCAGCCACCATGATGTTAATGACTTGGCATACTTTATCATTGGATGCTAGACGGACTAGGACGTCTTCCATCTCACCAATTATCTTTACATCTGTCCTATCCAACTGAACAACCCTCCACGTGGATGGCTTAGGCTGTCCATTTATCTTTTTACAGACTGATATTGCCATGATATTAACTGACGCCCTTGAGTCTACCAGACAATTGTGCACGTTATGATTAAAAATTTCAAACGTGAGGAGGAGGGGTGGATGTTTGCTTTTAGACTTACCTCCCACACTGGTTTTTCCAATTTCTTCTTCTTCCTGAGGTTGATTGTCAGTGGGAAGCTTCTCATCCGATGCTTCAAGTGCTTTCAATAGTCTTTCTTTTTGTTGCGGCACTTTACACATTTAGAATAGTGGAACATTCACTTTTACCTTCTTTAAATCCTCCACGATGTCATAATCCATCGGCTGCTCAATGGGATGAGGTTTATCATCATTCATCCTTTCTTCCTTTGGCCTAGCCAACGTATTATTCTGCTTCGGATCTTGGCTGGTAATAGTGAATTCTGGAATCTTATCAGCTAAGGATTTATTTTGAAATTTCTTTACATTTCTTTGCAGCCTTTTGATCTTTGGTAGAATGAGACTGTTTTCTTTAATTGGCCCTTGGCTCCTTGTTGCCACATTGGTTTCCATGACATCCTTGTAGCCCTGATTATTTTCCTCTTCAGCATCAAATAACGAAACAAAATCCCACAAAACCATGGCTTCCTCTTCTTGTTCCTTTGTCGACGTAGTATTCTCTTTTCTCTCTTCATCTCCATCTTCTGTTAATCTGGAATCCAACAGCTGATTCATGACCAACGTCATTGAATTTATCCATTGAGGACAATTCTTTTCAGAGTGTGGCTATTGGTGGAAAGTGCAAAAATTGTCCATGCCTACCTATGTTAAATTCATAGATGCAGTATTGTGAGGAGGAGGTTGAGATTGATTGTTATCCTCTCTTTTCTTATAATATGGCTTATAAAACTTTTGTGTTTCCTTCTCTTTCTCCAAATCTATGATTTTGTTGGAAAGCTTCTGCATAATTTTTGCCATATTTTCATAATCTGGCGATTTCTCTTCCCTAGGCTTAGTAAACAATAAGGCTTTCCTTCCTGCACCTTTCTCTCCAGACTGTTCTGGATAATATTTAATACTTTCTCTTTCAGCTTCCACTACTTCTACCTTTTCATAGGTTTCCGTCAAAGTAGGCTTGTCCCTACCTTTGGCAAACATGGCCAAATCAGGGCCTAAAGCTGAAGTATAATATTCAATCAGAACTTTGTCTGAAGGTTTATCCGTTTCAAAAAAATTCTTGAGATAGGCTGCAAACCTTTGTGTGAAACTGTGCACTTTTTCCTTTCTTTCTTTCTTCAAGGCACATAGCCCTTTCATGAGGGATGCATGAGTTTTCTGAGTTGCATACTTACTTCTAAAAATTCTTTCGAAGGTATCCCAATCAGGGATAGAGTTAGCAGGCAACCCAAAGTACCATGATGCCGC
>LPNX010343663.1:199027-218215 GCA_001517045.1 Pseudotsuga menziesii
CTCCTTAAAGGGTATGCGGGAACAGTCTGCAGACTACATCTTCATACTCCCTGGCCCTTAATCCTTCAATTGCCAAGTAAAAACTTTGTAGGTGATCATCTATTAATATTTTCTCCTTTGGGTCGAACTTGGGAAACATCTTGTCAAAGGCTTGAGGTAGGTCGTGTAATGGAGGTGTCAGATTTAACGATGATCTGGCTCTCCAAGCAGGTGGTGGATTTGGTGGGTTAGGTGGTGGATTAGCATTTACTCCCGCCATGAGTCTAGGTGGAGAGTGAGGAGGTGAGCCAACTGGAGTATGAGCAGGAGAACTGTGAGGGGTATCTGGGCCTTCTTGATTCAAACGTAGCACAACTTCCTATAAGGTTGTTTCTACAAGTTCTTCCTAGTCTTCAACCATCACCGAGTCTTATGCTACAGGATGATATTTCTTTTTATATTCTCTTCTAGGCAATTCAGGGATGATTGGAAATCCTCCAATATTCTTTACATATGCCCTAGTGTGTCTTCTCAGATCATTAACAACTTTGTTTCCAACAGAATATAGATGTTCTCTTTCTTCCGGAATGGGATTATGAAGCCCACTGCTTTCAGAACTATTACTGGTGGAATAATCTCGGGAAAATGGGTTTCCTCAGTGAACCATGTACTAGCGGCCCTCCTTCTAGCACCAAAACTGTTGAGGCCCGGAAATTCGTAGGCAACAACAGTAAGGGATTATCCCCAGTCAACGTTCCCAACTAGCCCGTGATTGTTTGGTATGGGGAATCCGTCTAGTTTGTGGTCCGACTACCGTAGGTCAAAGTAACAAAAAAAAACAAAGGCTTTACCGGTTGAGGCCCGGTCCACCGTGTATTTTTGTATCTTTTGAATTAATGTATGATATGCAAGTGCCTAATTAACCATGCAGGGCGATAAGATGCAAGGAGCAGTCACAATGTGATGCGCAGGTTCTTACCTCTCATCTTAGCATTCACAAGCATCTAAATCACATACAACAAGAAATTAAAACTAACTACCTAAACTATCCCTAGGGAGTAGGATTATCATTCATTGGTGAGTAATATATTTTGTACATGCATTATGAAGAGTTACAGTTAGCTGATACTTCTTTCAATACACATGAACAATTACAAATATTTGAACAACCAGATAGCCAATTGTTTAGAGACAACATTTATTACTCACAGTGGAAAACATCACTAAATATACTGAAGAACATTCAACAAGAACATAGGTTCAGGAAGTTAAACACTCTCATAGTTAATGAAACACAACTGAAAACGAAATAGTTCCCCTTCAACATTGTTCATTTAATCACATTGATACATTCCACATTTCGCTTTCTCCAGCAGGAAAATGTTGCAGTTTTTTATTGTAAAATGAAATAGTTCCTCTTACAAGCAAATGGTGTACAAGTTTTTCCAAGGAAAAAGTCCCTGTAACTTCTAACTTTCAGAAATTTAAACAAAATCAGCAGACTGCTTGGGTTTCCCCAAACCTCTAGCGTTTTTAGTTCCCCAACGCTTCATATTCCTCTTCTTCATCTTCTCTTCGTATGCTCATGATCAATTGAGTAACTGCTGGACCTTTCAGATATTCACTTTTGTTGCTTTCGATTTTTTGTCATTTCCTTCACTCGTCTCCCTTTCGACTTGGCCGGTTTCGATTTGATTTTTTTTTTTACAAACTGTCAGCTACGCCTTCACCACATGGTCTCCCAAATAGTCATTTGAGTTCTACCTGCAATCAATTACTATGCATCATTCGTTTAAATGGAATTTTAAATGTTAACTTAAACCACCTAAAATGGCTAATCCACAAGAAAACGGCCAGGTGCATCCCTTATACTACTTCGTCCACCTACAGGTTCGACAAACCTAACCAATGATGGTCAACAGGAAACTCTTTGGCGGCTCAGAATACTGACGTCGAAAGGGTAGACCAATCTCCCGACGGGAAAACTTTAAATCGGAAGCCAGAACGATAATAACTTCAGAAGCCAATTGGTTCACACAGCCGCAACGGTGGGAAAGGAAAAAGGAAAATGAACAAGTGACCTGCATCGGCAGCGGAGCGCTTTTCACTTCGGGTGGCAAATTGATTTGGGAGCCGCAACGGCGGAAGAAAAAAGGTTAGGGACACGAGACTTGAGGGCAGGAAGACTCTCAATCAGAAGTCGGAAGAGTTTCGACATTGGAAGACGAAAGCTTTTCCCAACCACAACGGCGGAAAAGTAAAAGCTAAAGACACGCGAAATGCGGGCGGGAAAATTATTCATTGGAAGTCGGAAGGTTTTACACTTCGGAAGCTTAATCACTTTGGGAGCCGCAACGGGGGAAGAAGAAAAGTTACGGGCAAGCGACTAAAAGATTGACACGTCGCTTGGCGGTGCGTTTTGGACTTCGGGCGTTGAGTTGCTTTGAGAGCCGCAACGGCTGAAGCGCAAAGGTAATGGCCTCCAATTAAACATATTTTTGATGCCCGATGTATAAAAATGATTTAAGTGTTTTGGACACCCCTCGAATTTCAACAACGGACAAAAGCTGGCTTTACCTCTGAAGCGGCGACCAAAACAAAGAAACTTTATCCGATCAACAATCAAATAAAACTACGACCCGCAACAATTTCCATCACAATCAAATTTGAAAACCAGGGTGAGAGTTAATCTTTAGAATCATCCAAAATTAAACATGTCCAAAAATTCAAAGGACCCAACGATTAAAAACAACGCTAAATCATGAGGAGGGTCCCCAAAATTTAAGAAATTTGGGGAGAAAGGTTGCAGCTGCAACACAACCTTGAAGCAAAGGTTGGAATCCACTTTACTCTCAGTAAATCCTAGAGTCATTAGTAATCTGTCCATCTTGTCGTACCATGTCGAACCTTAGGATCTTTTGCAGTCACTCCCTCTGAAGCATCACACTCCCTCTGTCTTTTGTACTCTATGCACTGAAACATTCTGTATTGGAGTGACAAGTAGCTTCCTTTGCTACAAATATTCTATGTATCCATCTAGGATCACTGGATACCAAGATCCTCTATCTTGAACTTTTTCAAAAGTTCTTCTTGCACCCATCTGTGAGCTTGTCCTCCTCTGTTAACCTTGTAGCATAGGTTTAGATATTCGTTAAGCTCATCATGTATGTCTTATCCCATGGGATTTTTCTGAACTCATACAGGGACTTCTTTCATTTGCACACATGATTCTTCCTGTCATGTGTCTCAACTCCCATTGGCTGCAAATATCTCTTCGTAGTCTATGCATCGTGCTACGAATCTTGCCTTGTATCCCATGATGTTTCCATGTACTGCATGATGTAACTACGAACTTCTCTTCATGTATCGATACTGCATTCTAGACATCATTCTTCTTGAACTGGTCTTCCCTTTCTTCTTGGAAGGTTTTCCATCAATGATGTCATTGTATTCATCATATTATTTTTCATATTGAACTGTCGTTACTTGTTCTTCGGAACAAGTCTCATTCTTCTTTTCTTGTAGGTGATTATGTATGCGATCTTTCCTACAAGTCAAATGCATTTGTATGGTTAGAAACATTTCATAAGGAATATTCATACTGACAAGTTCTTATGCATAAATATATGATCATGCAACTACTTTAGCCAATACAACAATCATCCATATCTCACAGAAACGTTTCTAGATGCCTTCCATCTCTACCAGGACAACATTGAGATTGTGCACTAATCCAATATGTCAGCAAAGAGGTTTCATTCTAGATAAGTAGCAATGGATAGTTGTATAGCACCATGAGCTACTTACCCATCACATGCATATTAGTAGTATACTGTCATTAATGCAAACATTCTATCATGCATAATACATTAACTGAATATAAACAAATGCATAAAAAAACAATATCATGAAATGACAATTGAATACTTATCTTTATTTGTTTCATGAGTAGACTCCTTCTTGAGCCTTCAGCTTCATCATCTTCTTCATTGATAATAGCATCGTTTCTTAGCCAAATGCCAAGGTGGATAAGAGGTTCTTCATATTCCTCATCACTTGAGGGATCTTCTTTGGATGGTGAGAGCTTGATCTTCAGTTGCTCCCATCTTCTTTTCTCTTATTATTAGTTGAGATTCTTCTTTTGTGTGCTCTTTCCAGAGTCTGCTAAAATTAATCACTTCCTTCTAGCACACATTCTTAGAATGAATGAATCCCATGATCCTGGGAGGCAATTCAAGGTGGCTATCATCACTTCTGCATTCTTCACTTCTTCTTTTACCACTTCAATTTGTTCTCTTATTTGAGAGACCCTCGTAAAGTATGGCTATATGGTCTCTGCATTCTGGATCTTCACATTCTTCAACTATTTTCTCAAAGTCATATTCTGATTTATGTTCTTCCATTCAAATAGCTTGGTTAAGGAATCAAACATATTCGGTGTCTTTAGGGAAGACACTTGTGGTACAATGTGATCCGTGATTGAATCAACAATGATCTTCTTGGCCTTGACCAAGTTCTTCTGGTGTAAGGCTTTTAGCCTCATCTCCCTCTAGAACTGGAACCTCTCTCTCATGTAGGTGTCTAATTCATTTTCTTCAAAGAGATCAAATAATTCCATGCTTGGAAGTCATCAAATTCACTAATCTTATCATCAAGCTGATGTGATAGATCACTTTGAAATGAGAACCTCAAATGCAAATAGCAAAAGATTAGATCTTATCGATTTGAGGTGTCCGTCTTGGTTCCAGAGCTGGCTGATCTAGGGTTTGTCAAAGAAACCCTAATTTTCAAAACTTGGAATCTTTCAGATCTGATTGGATAGAAAGATATATCTCTTCAAGTTGATCTATCCAATGTACTCCTTTTCTGAAAACAATGGAGGGAAGCTCCCAGAACAAGAAGCCCTAGTTTTCCAATTTATTCTGTAGAAATGCTTGTTACTATTTCTATGGTATATCTAAACTTAATACTTCTCTATGTCTACAAATTCGCACTAAGGTAGCATCGCATGTCCCTGTTCCAACACCATAGGTTTCATCAGAATTGGTTTCACCGATTGAGACTTATGATCATTTTCCCAAGGCGACCTGTTACAAGACTGTTCAGAACAACAAAGTTGTATGGACTGACACATCTCATTGGTTCATCGTCAGAGTCAGAAACTTGGAACATAGAATTCAAATTTTGTGCCATTTCTAGAACATATTCATAAATTTCATTTGGACCTTTGCAGCCCAAGATATAGCAATTCTCCCTAGGTGTCCTGTTTAGGGATGAATTCTAGAAGAGGCTAGATCCCGGACATGGATGGATCATATCTCCCAGAATATAGCGAATCTAAGGCTGAATTTTGGATACAATGTAAATAAGGATGTTATATGTGGCCTCTACAATTTTCAAATCCTAATAATTCTCCAATCATAGGATATAGCGAATGTACCAAAACTTAGTAGTTTTAGTATTTAGGGTTTTTCTAGCTCAGGGTCAAACTAGGGTTTGACTTTCCCGGAGTTTCACCCAACCAAAAAAATTGATCAGGATCTCTAAAATTTGATTTTGATGAGGAGATAAATCCTATTCTAGGCTCACTCAAAAATTCCTCTTTTGTAGAAATCCCTAATTTCCCTAATTTCCCGCACCGAAAACTGAAAATGCTTGGAATCAAATTCTGCTTCGACAGAAAGATGCACCCTTCAATGGAGAGTCAGCCTAGCATACTTTTTCTGATTGATTGTAGAGAGAGGCACAAAAATTAAGAAGCACTAGGTTCTACAGTTGCACAATGTCTTCTTCTTAGGTTAGCTGTGATTCCATGTTAGATTTTTATCATTCAAGCTAGCATTATGATCTTAGGATCTTTAACTAAGAGAATAACATGCACAACAATAAAAACACAAGAGATAAGAGACACAAAGAATTTTCCTCGGGGAAACCATAAAGGATAAAAACTCACAACTTCCTTAGAGATAGAATCAGCATCAAAAGTAAAACCCGAAAACATAAAGATGATCTCTTGACAGCAGTAGTCTCTCTCTCTGATCCCAACAACTTCTCCTCTCACTCATGCGCCCCAATGAGTGAGTGTGTGTGATAAATAGAGAGGCTCACTCTCTATTTATATTCTTTCATTCACTTAAAATGCACTCCAACATGTCGTACTCACTTAACAATTACTTACTAGAGCCGAAATCTCTAGGAGTGTCTAATAACCCTAGGGCCCCACAACTTGTGGGGACTTTTCCTGCTCCGACCAACAAGGAGGGTTATCCTTAACACAATGGTGGGGACTATTTCCTTGACTTACAATGACTCACCTAGGGTCGAATTCTCTAGGATAGTCTAATAACCCTAGGGCCCCACAACTGTAGGGACTTTAACCCTTGACTATTGTTGTATTTGTAACTATGAAATGTATTCACCTATGTATCTTATGTCGTGTACCCTGATGTTTCGTCTGGGATGTGTCTCCAATGTAATTGAGTCATGATGTCATGCCTTTATGTTCCGATCGGGAGAATATATAATGTAAACAAGTCATGTCAAGTCATTGTGGGTAACCCTCCTATTGTCTAAGGGTTAAAGTCCCTGTAGTTTCGGGGCACTAGGGTTATTAGACTCACCTAGTGAAGTCATCCCTATTAGGGTTTTAGTCATGTTGGGAATCAGTATAAATAGAGAGGTGACCTCTCTATTATAAGAAACTCACTCACACTCAATTGTATCACATAACTGAGGAAGAAGAAGACACTGGGGCTAGGAAGAAAGAGGTTACTGCTCTCGGGAGATCATCTTACTGTTTTGGGATTTTCTATTTGGTGCTGATTTTATCTCTGAGGAAGTTGCAGGGTTTTATCCATTTATGGTTTCCCCAAGGAAAAACACTATGTTCATTGTCTCTTGTGTTTGATTGATGTGCTTGTTATTCTCTCAGTTAAAATATCCTAATAATGCTAGCTTAATGTTAAAAATATAACATGGTATCAGAGCTAACCTGAGAAGAAGACACTGTGAAGCTTTGGGAACTAGGGATTCCTACTTTTTGGATCTTCCTCCATAGATTTTTAGCAAAAGAAGTTTGGATTACCTCTCCTCCATAGGGTGCATCTTTCTGTCAAAGCAGAATCCAATTCTGAGGTTTTTCAGTTTTGGACCCGACACTACTGCCGAAAATTAGGGCTTTTCACAAAAGAGGAATTTTTCAGTGAGCCCAGGCCTAGATTCATATCCTCCCCAAAATTGAAGTTAGGGATCAATTTCAAAGAATTTGGTTGGACATAACTCCAGAAAAGAAAAACCCTAATTTTCTCCTAAACCAACACTACAGGATTTCAGCTCCAAATCCAGATCCGACATCTTGACCTGGTAAGATCTAAATATTTTGTATTTCTATTTGAGGTGTTAAACCAAAAAATCCATCACTTAGCTCTACATGGTCTACACCACCCAATGACACCCATAATCAACCCTCGTATCACTCCATTAGACCCCCACACCCTTCAAAAGGATTAAAATGAGTAAAGAGGCTTAAAAACCCCAAAAAGGAGCCTAAATAACTCTCCTAGGGGCTAAAACCTCCAAAAATGGGCTAAAACCCCTCAAAGGAGCCTAAAACCCTACAAGGACCTAAAGTTAGGGAGGAAGGGGATAAAAGCCCAAAAAAGGGGCTAAAGCCCTAACCAAGGGCTTAAAACCCTAAAAATCCCCAAAAAAGCTATAAAAGGAGGGGTGGGGGTCACTCTCAAACAAATCTTCTCTTGCATATTGTTATGCTTCCCGTGGATGCCTTGAGACTCTTTGCCTCTCAAGCCACCCACATGCCCCTCTCATCCACTCATCTTCTCCATTGAGCCATAGCTCCTCAATTGCTGAGTGAGATAGAGAGGTGCTTCCTCCAGCCAGGGCATGGTGGCCCATTGCACCAAATAAGAGGAATACCACTTTTTGTTTATGTGTTTTCTTTAGTAGTTTAATCATTTTCCTAACCCATATTTGCTTGCAGGTTTGATTTCTAACATGTTTTGCAGGTTTATTGCTGTTTAATAGTTGTTTACAGGTTGTAGGAGTGGAGCCCTAACCTTGTTTGCAGAGGGGCTCACGGCCATTTCTTGTCCATTTGCTTTCCTTTCTGTTCTGATTTTCTTTTATGCATTTTCCACATGCAGGAACCTACCCTTCCATCCTATAGATGGAAGGGAGCCATTCCTGCCCCTGTCGCAAGGAGAAATCCATGCTATAGAACTGGAGACCATGTTGGGTCGATCCCATCAGATCCCTGGTTTAGTTTTTTGAAATTTCAAGTTTTTTCAGGTTATGCCCTAGTTTTTAAAATTTCTTGTCAGATATAGTTTAAATCTTGTTTAAATTCAGTTTTTGTTGTTGCCGAAGCCTCTACAAGGAAAATCCGAGTCTGTTTGGCCACAATATAGGTTACTGTCGGCTGAATCTGACTCAGGATCAGAAAAAACCCCAAATTTGGAGCAGGTCGCACTTATAGGGCCTGAACAGGGGATGAGGTCGCTCTTTTAGGCCTCATAGGCACGACCAGGTCACCCTTTTTCCCCTGAAAGGTGTGACTTCACTCAGAAAGGTAGACCGCTTCTGTCTATGAAATCTGTGCGACCCCCTCACCTGTTTTTGAAATTTTTTTGCGACCCCTCGCCAAAATTAACTTGAAACATGTGGTCTGTCAATCAGAGGTTAATTTTTATTTTACCAAGGACTGTTAGTGCGGCTCTGCCGCCTCTGTCTAGCACAGTGGTTACATTTCCATTTCTGTTTTAATTTCTTGCAATTTCGTGTTCAAACAAAGTGTAAATTCAAAAAACATTTTAATGGCTTAATGAATGTAGCTTAACTAAAATTGACATAAAATTAACAGTCTTACTTACCCTTCCTCCTCTACCTAGTCATCACCCTTCGGGGTATTCTGGGATAAGACGAAGGGTACAACTCGTATAGTAATATGCCCTTCACTGAATATTGTTAAAAACTGTTAAAAACGGATGACCTGGAAGGTAGAGGGGGTAGAGAAGGAGGGCTTCTCACGACGCTAAGCGTCCTCCCTATTAACCAACCTTTCATCCGGGAGGTGACCTGTGGATCTACGGATGGGCTTAGTCCCATTGTGTTGAGAGCCCAACACCTTCTCTCGGTTGAAGAAGAATATAGGTGTAAGGTAGTCACCTAGTTAGGCCATCAACATTCAGGGTTAAAACAATTGTATCTATTTACAAATTTCTGTTTATTTACTGCTTGTACACACAATGATATGAAATCTACAACATATTCATAAACCACTTGCAGCCACCTCATAACAGAAAAATAGAAAGACATATACACCATACCACTTAAATCAACCCAACTCAGTTCATGACGTTGAGAGAGCCCTTAAAATTTATCAATTTACACTAAGCTCAAAAAATCTGCAGTCTTTGAGGACATAAATCCTTGACTACCTTAACTGTGGGAAGTACTTGGGCTCTACCCAGAAACTCATTGTGAGGAGTACCATGGGAACCCCAAAGTAGCTGGCCACTGAGAGGAATTTCCAAGCGAAACAGGAAACGACCCCCACCGATTGAGTAGAAACGCCTATGAGGAAAAATCCAAGCGCTGTCTTCTGACAGTCTTGGTGGCCGAGTGACCACCTACAGCCAATAGGAATCCATTCAAACCAGGGTCCAAACATCATTCCCACCATTCTGATACAATCTAACACAATTGATCCCCCATGCTCTTCCTCACGCCTAAGAGGTGAACCACCACCATTCGGGATATTAAACTGACACCGTCGAAATCGTTCTCAGTGACCTCTCACACCATCAGAAGGCCACATATCCTCTGATTTAGATTCAGACCCATATCAGTCTGAACCAGACCTCCATACTGCACCATCAAGCCCCATGGCTGGTACAAACCCGAATCCATTTTTCGGCATAGCCATAGCTAGTGGACCCATGTCCAAACCACAAGTTGTCACTAAAAACCCTATAGGTGGCCCCAGTATAGTCATGCAAATTGTCATCAGTCAACTTCCACCACCCATAGTAACCACTTAGGTTGTCCCACCTACAACACTTGCGGGCAGTATACCTTCCACATACACTGCCCCTCCTGTCACATAGGGGGGCAGTTCCTGGTCCACATACACTATCCCTCCTGTCACACATGGGGGCAGTGTCCCTTTCATCCACACTGCCCCTCACACCACACTTGCAGGCATTGGCCCATCTACAATGGTGCCACCACAAGTGCCCCCAGCCATGCAGGTGCACTATGCACCTGTAAACCCCGCCACCATCGCTGCCCCATCTCACATTAACCTGGGGTCAAATATGCCTTTCATGGCTTGTCTTAACTTTCTTGATTTGGCTCGATTGACAAACGACCCCATCCGCCATCAAACCTGTTGGCCTTACATGCCAAACAAACTGCCATCAGACATTCCCAAGTTTTAAGGCAAGGCAAGGGAGTGTCAGGGGGATCACATTATGACATTTCATCTATGGTGCTCCTCAAATAGCATCGTAGATGACTTGATCAAACTAAGACTATTCCAATGCACCCTCACAGGTGCGACAGCCAAATGGTACATTGAGCTACTGCAAGCCAAGTACCCAGATTTCAACTCCTTAGCTTTCATGTTCCTACAATATTTCCAACTCCCTGTCAGATATGACGAAGGGTTGGAGATCTTGTTATCTTTCCGCTAGAGCACTGCGACACATATAACTGACCACATCCATGAGTGGCGGTGACGTCATAGTTTGTGCAAAATCCAACTTGACGACAGGCTCTTCTTGGATTGGTTTCTCAAAACCTTACTCCCACCCATAGCAAAGGACATCACATCTGAACGTCCTCAATCCAAAGAGGAGGCCATACTGAAATCCCAACAGTTTGACTTGATCTACACTCAGTCTGGATACCTTTACACCGTCATTCCAGATGCTCCTTGTCAGGGTACCTCCTATTCGGATGCACCGGGGGCATCCCATGCTACAGATGGCAATATAGGCTCGATCTCCCAACAGCCACAGCATCATCTGACACCACCTATAGCTCCACCAAAACCAAGCAATACTGCTAGTGTTGCTTACCAGAACCAAACTATGGACTATGCCAGAATGATGTCCCAATCCAGAGCAACAACTTCCTACGCAGAACCTGCACCACCGTAGCAGGCTCAGGCCATGGATTTGCCAACACAGCAGTACGCAGGGAAAATTCCAACATTTATGGCACCACCAACCCCACAAATATACTATGCACTGCTAGTGCAAGTGGTTCAAGCCCCCGCCCCTACTCCACCTTCTCCGTTGGGACAACTATTTGCACAACAAAATTGTCCCAACCAGCCTGCCCCCCAACAATCAACAAGGGCAAGCTAGAAATAATCGACCCCAAAACTAAGCCAATAATCAACCGCATGGAGGCGTTCAACAACCAAACCCTCCCAACAATGCCACAGTGCATCGACCCACCCAAAACCCCCCACGACCCAATGCACCTAGACGCAACGCCCCATTGCACATAAACCAACCGTGCACTCTCTGTGACGTCTGTGGGCACTACACATTTGAGTGTCTCCTCATGGGTCGCACTAAGAAATCCATTCAAAACAAGGCCCAGTAGGCCTCCAACACTACAAACCAAGCCCAACCCAACCTGACACCACAAGGACCTCCCCCATGGTGCTTCAAAACCCACTACCAGTCCAAGGATTGGTGGCAACCACACGCCCTCCCCAGGCCAATCCCAATGCTGCAGGGGCACCTCCCATGGCAGAAACAGGTGTCCACCACCTGCTAGCCATGACGATTAAATAGGTCAACCTACAAACTAGACGGAATTAGTACAGAACCACCACTGAACCCGCTGACACATCAGCATCCTCTACGTCCAAATTGGTCAATGCACCTCTTTAGTTACCCCCCTTCCCCCGCCCCCATACGCCACATCGCCAATAACGCCACGGCTAGAGTTTCCATCAGCTATAGCATCATGGATGATTTGGCCCAAACACCAATGGCCATGTCCGCTCTGGAGGTACTCAAAACGTGCCCAACGCAACAGGAAGTGTTACTAACGTCCCTTGGGGGCGTAGACCCCTCCGAATCCAAGTTGATCACATTCGACTTAGAGAATGGAGAACCATGCATGCCATCCACCATCACCTTCAAAATCCTGGTCTCTATCCGGAACTTGGTTGTGCACCAGTGCATAGTAGATGAGGGGGAATCTACATGTGTTATGTCTACCCTAGTCTGGCAGAAACTTGGATCACCAATTCTGTAACCATCCTCCACGACTCTACGGGCTTATGATGGCCATCCAACTAAAGCCCAAGGAATCCTCCCCCATGTCCCCGTCACATTAGCTGGGAAGACAATACTGATTGACATAGAGGTCGTCAACGCTCAATTGGACTATAACCTTCTCCTCGGAAGAAGTTATATGTATGCTATGAGAGTGGTCACATCAATTGTCTCCGTCTCATGATGTTTCCCTATGAAGGGAAGATCGTGATGGTCGATCAACTCACCTATGATGATCCTCAAGGGTTAACGCCACCCACTAATGTTATCCCTACCATCAACACCATTTATCCCCAAGGGACAACCACACACACCAATGTTGTCCCTGTAATCAACACCATGGTTGACAACACACTAGCCTCCTCATTGTTGAATGTGGGCACTGGGTTGTTTTTCAATACCACTTGATGGCTCCTTTAGCCTTAGTGTCACCACCACCAACACAAAATGAGACTGTGGACTTGTGCATGGTCTCATCCATCACTGCTGCACCAAAACAACAACTACAGCCGCAACCCCAAACCCAACCATAACATCGTCCGTAGTCGCAACACCAACAACAGCCGCAACATCGCCCACAGCAACAACATTACGCACAGCCGCAACCACAACCTCACCCCCACATACAACCATCAGGGAGTTATCTGGGCTCATCTCTAGTCCATACGATTCCCTTCCTCTTTCCTCCACCTAGGGTTATGGGTAAGTCAATAATGGCCACCTTAAGCCTACCTAACTTCACATTGGGAATTTTGGTGTGGTATCTCGATCCACCAACTCAACCACCAATTCCCCAGGTTGTTTTAACCCTGGTGCAACCCATTGCGGTCGAGTCCCATCCTCCACTCGGTCCACAAAAACCAACCACCGCACCTGCACCTGCACCGCTCCACCTGAAAAGGGCTAGGGGAAAGAACGCCAAAGAAACCACAGAACCTTGGTAGATCTCACCTTGCGTTGTCTGCGAACAACAGGGCCATCCAACTCAGAACTACCCTGAGATTCCAATGATCCATTTGCATTTGGATGCCATGGACACAACCAAAAACCTCCCCATGGTTGAACTCCCAACTGCACCAATAGTCAGAAACAAGTCACTGAGAACAAACCATGCTTGCACTCTTTGCGGTCTGTATGGACATTATTCTCACCATTGCCAAGACTTGTCCGAGTATCAAATGGATCTAGCCAACCTTCGACAGCATTCCCTTGAATCTGAGATCACTCTAATCAAAGAAGTCCATTCCCCACCTCCTTCTTCAGACACCATGTCCATTTACATGATGTCCAGTTCTACAGACCCTCTTGTCTCAACCACCACCAATGATCCGTCAAACCTGTCTCTTCCATTTTTTCCACAACCGCAGCTCCATGTGTAGCTGTAACCTCACTCGCAACCTCAACCTCAGTTACCAAGAAAACAATTGGGTTCATTCTCGATCAACATGATCCTTTTCCTTTTTATTTTCTTTTTCCTTTTCCTACCATCCGGGATCGTGAATAAGTCTATCTTGGAAACACGCAATATACAGGATTTCATACTGGGAAATATTGTGTGGTACCTTGAACCACCTACCCTACCTCTAAGCTCCTAGGATGATTTGAATCATGTCCATATAATTGCGATGATGTTGCACCTACCTCTAGGTCCATAAAAGACTCCTCCTGTCTCTAGGCATGCCCCTCTTCCTCCAACAGAGACTGGGGTCAAGGCCAAAAAAACCACAACCAATACCATTTACATGATCTCTAACACCAGTTTCCCTTCCATATTGTCGGCTATGGAAGATTCACCTGATCTATCTAGGCACCACCTACGCGATGATGGAGATATATGTAAGACCACCTTCGGTTTTACCCAATTCCCTTTAAACCATAGTGTGGAATCTGTTCTTCCCATAAAATACTAGATTCTGTCATCCCACCTTGCGAATGACCTTCATCTTGGCAAGGGGGCATACCTCTTCACTAACTCAGACAGTCGACTCTTGAAGAAGTTGTGCAACGAGCTCTACCTCAAGAGATTTTACACTTAACATCACCAATGAGTCGCTTCATTTTATTTTATTGTTTTCCAACATTTTTACCACAAGTTAGGGGCAGCACCATCAGCTGCTAATCCAAAAGTCACCTGGAATTAGTTCGAGACACCTCTCAGACCTCTGGGCACAAATTTCTATCTCCTTATGAGACCATCATCTCATGTTTAACAAACAAATTTTGGGACCGCCTCCTGGAATTCACCTCGATTTACAAGCCACTGCATGGTGATGCAAGTGTTTGCGGACCTGTACTTGTATCACTCTTCCCTACCTCTACTCATGTGGGTTTTCAGGTCACCATTGTTATTCTTATTTTGTATTTTAACACACAGTTGTCTTCTTCATCCACCGCACCTTACGCGGATCTTTGGACCATTGTCCACAAAATGATTTATTTTTCTGGCATGTATTTGGCATATAAGTTCCCCTGGACTTGTGCTCACATCACATGTAGTTAACTCTGTCAACCACAACTCACACACAGCTCTCCTGACCTCTATCTGAGAGCCACCTCGGTTTGCATGCTTCTGCCGCATTGAATCATGATCCTCTACCGTGATCTATCCCACGCATGTATTGGTATGTTTGAGAGTCTTCTGCTCTGTCTATACTACATGGATGACCTATGGACCACTGTCCACCGTCCCGACATGGGGTATGTCCTGTGCCACCGCAATCAGTTAACCGCACTGGAATTTTGTTTAAGTTCTTTTTGACTCCTAAAAACAATGAAAAGATAGCCGAGTGCAGCTGCTTCCTTTCCTGCTTGCTAAAGTATAGGAAAGGGCATCTACATCGTCTCATTTACCTCCTTTTATGGACCATGTAGACCATCAAATGAAAAGGACCACCTTGGCGTATTCAAGCCAATACCATTCCCCTCTACATACTTTTATGCTTTCTCAGGTAGAGGGGCCGCACTTTACGAAAAAGCTCACCATAGGTTGTCGTTAAGCTCTTTTCCAGCCTTCTCATCAAGAAAATATTGTCGAGCAAACTTGGTTTCATTCATGCTCGTAAAAGTATTTGAATGACCGTCCAGCCAGTATAGGTTTAACCTTTTCCATCCTGATTGGACTACCAACGGTAAAGAAGTCTCTCATCCCCTACAGGATGGGTGAGCTCTCCTATGTAAACTTTTATCCCTTTTCAGGCACAAGAGACTACCAATGAAAAAGAGCCCCCATTGGATTCTTCTTCGTGCTTTTACAGTCTCTAAAATTGAAAGCACCATCAAGCATTTACTTTCTCGGGCTCGCCAAAAATCCACAAGATTTTACAATAGCGGTGTCCCTAGACACCAACCCACAAAAAAAAAGTTTGGAAGCATTCCCCCTTTGGGTCACCTTTGTTCAGAGTAATCTGCAATGTGTCTTCCTTAGACCCCATCAATATCAAAAGTGTCTGCCTCCTCTAAGTATTTCCCATCTGTAGTGGCATTCCCGGTATTACAGCTATGATCCCATTCCCATGAGTCAGTTTCATTTGTTGCCTAGTCCACCCTACCGTCATACTCGAAATAAAGGAATTTTGAGTCTACCATACTCCCCCTTCCCCTGTTCAATTCTTTCCCTCCCCCTCCTGCCCCGCCCCCATTTAGTGGGTTAGTCCGCAGATTGTCTCACACCTTTCAGTTATCTCCCTCACGCTTCTGATCTAGGAAACATCATTGCCTTAACTAGGGGTAGGTGTCTTTCTGTCGACGACAACACACATATTCCAGAGGATAGACCCAGAGGTCCCTAGACCTTGGTTTCATTAACATCATTGATGAGTTCCTTGGACCACTTGAGAAAAGTCCTTAGTGCCTCTTGGGATGGTTGTTTCTCACGTGCTCGACTTCAACTACATCATCGCACCATTGAGATTCGTACAGGGTTTGGTCCATGCAGTATTTGGTCAAAGACCCCAGATGTCACCTGACTGTAGCACATTGATGATTCTATTTGAGGGACCTAAATAGGTTATGTCCCTTGTGATTTCTGGGTTGCATTGGAGACAGTGTTCATAAGCCCCAACAGTGCTTCTATACAGATTTATGATTGATGCAACATACTTGTACCACAAAGACTTTGACTCTCAATTAGCGAGTCCATACAACTATGTACCATTCCAGATCCAGTAGACCATTAGTCATAAATATATAGCATTCCATGAGAATGCCATGGGTCTAATGTACCATATCAGCATTGTATTCAGCCTCACATCAAGGCAACCATTATTGTATCATCAGTTGTATATGATCGGCTCTTGTATTTTAGAGCATAGATCAAATTATTCTTTTGACATTGTCACTAGCATGGGGATGCCTACCTCGTCCATATACATGTCACACATTATTTGTATCTCACCCATTGATGGGAACCATATTAATACAAAAACCAAAAGACACCATGCCCCAGCCCTGGAAGCACCACCTCTACGCAGCAAATCCTATGATGTCCTTCGACCATACGATGAGCTCTTTCCCTCACACATCAGGGGGCAATATGTTAACCCTAAAAATCCCTGACTCAGCTCTACATGGCCTACACCACCCAAGGACACCCATGATCAACCTGTGTATCACTCCATTAGACCCCCACACCCTCAAAAAGGCTTAAAAATGAGTAAAAGGGCTTAAAAACCCCAAAAGGGATCCTAAATAACTCTCCTAGGGGATAAAGCCTCCAAAAAGGGGCTAAAACCCCCCAAAGGATCCTAAAAACCTAAAAGGGGCTAAATTTAGGGCGAAAGGGGCTATAAAACCCTAAAAATCCCCAAAAAAACTATAAAAGGAGGGGTGGGGGTCACTCTCAAGCAACTCTTGTCTTGCATACTGTTATGCTGCCTGTGGATGCCTTGAGACTCTTTTCCTCTCAAGGCACCCACATCCCCCTCTCATCCACTCATCTTCCCCATTGAGCCATAGCTCCTCCATTGCTGACTGAGATAGAGAGGTGCTTCCTCTAGACAGGGCATGGTGGCCCATTGCACCAAAGAAGAGGTATACCACTATTTGTTTATGTGTTTTCTTTAGTAGTTTAGTCATTTTCCTAACCCATAGTTGCTTGCAGTTTTGATTTCTGACATGTTTTGCAGGTTTGTTACTATTTAATAGTTGTTTGCAGGTTCTAGGAGTAGAGCCCTAACCTTGTTTGCAGAGGGGCTCACAGCCGTTTCTTGTCCATTTTCTTTCCTTTCTGTTCTTCTTTTCTTTTACACATTTTCCACACATAGGAACTTAACCTTCCATCCTATAGATGGAAGGGAGCCATTCCTGACCCTGTAGCAAGGAGAAATCCCTGCTACATGAGGTTCTCAGTTAAGATGTCTCGTCATACCAAGGTTGATGAAAAGCTTGAGGGAGCTAATAACTTCTGAGCCTGGAAGTATAGGATCTCCCTGGTTCTGGAAGAGAATGAGTTGGACTCCTACATCAATGAGGTTCCGGTTCCAGAGGGAGATGAGGCTAAGGCCTTACATGAGAAGAAGTTGGTCATGGCAAAGAGGATCATTGCTGATTCTATCAAGGATCACCTTATACCACAGGTGTCCTCCCTCAAGACACCTAAAGCTATGTTTGATGCCCTAACCGAATTGTTTGAAGGAAAGAACATAAACCAAAAGATGACCTTGAGGAACCAATTGAACAATGTGATGATCCAAAATGTAGAAACCATCTAGTCTTACTTCACAAGGGTTTCCCAAATCAAGGAACAATTGGAAGCAATAGATGAAGAAGTGGAGAATGCAGAGATTGGTATGACCACCTTGAATGGTCTCCCTAGGACATGGGACTCTTTCATTCAAGCGATTTGTGCCAGGAAGAAGTTAGTCAAGTTCAGTATAATGTGGGAAGAATTTTCTCAAGAAGAAGCTCAGATAGCAGCTCGAGAAGAGAAGATGGTAAGTGAAGATCAAGCTCTCACAGTACAATTCAAGAAACCCAGATCCAGTCATCACACAAGTAAGTATTCTAATCAAAGGAATAACTTCAGAAATCCTAGAGATAAGTCTAATTTTATTTGCTATACATGTGATGAGAGTGGACACTTTGTTAGAGATTGTCCTAAGAACAAAAGTATCTCTCACAAGAAGAAGGGAAACAAGAGAAGACATCATGCTCATGCTGCAGAGGATGATGAACCTTCATCAAAGAGAACTAGATATGAAACTGAAGTTTCTTCAAGCGAGGAAGAATATGTTTTGATTTCCGCTCTCATGGGAAACATTACTCATGGAAGCAATGATTGGTTTATAGACAATGGTGCTTCCAAGCACATGATTGGATTCAAGGAATCCTTTGTGAAACTTTTAGAACATGAATCACCTCACAAGGTGAAACAAGGAGGTGACTACCAGTATCCAATAAAAGGTAGTGGGGAATCCTCCTATAAGCTAGACTCTAGAAATTCTATGACAATGAAGGAAGTATTGTTTGTACTAGGACTCAAGAAGAACCTTCTCTCTGTATCTGCATTAGATGCAAAAGGAATGAGGGTTGCATTCATAGACGGTCAAGTCATCATGTGGCCAAAAGGAAAGACTATTGATGATGCAATAGTGATTGGGGAACAAGAAGGAGGTTTGTAAAAATTGAAGGGCTATCCATAACAAGCCTTGGTACATGACACAGTAAGCCAAATGAACTTTGGCATAGAAGGCTTGTATATGTGCATTACAGAGCACTACCTCTTGCAAGCAAAGTTGTTGAAGGTCTTCTAGAAATACAAGCAAAACATGATGGGGTCTGCAAAGGATGCGTGAAAGGAAAGAACACAAATAAGACATTTCCAAGTAGCGAAAGAAAAGGAAAAGGAATCTTGGAAATCATCCACTACGATGTATGCGGTCCAATGTCATCAAGT
>LPNX010343663.1:220019-233645 GCA_001517045.1 Pseudotsuga menziesii
CAAGAAACTAGAAGTCAACCATCTCAGAATATTCGGCTGTCCTGTGTACATACACATTCCAAAAAGAAGAGGACAAAATTAGATCCTTCAGGAAAGAAGAGTATATTTTTGGGATACTCTGAAAGCTTAAAGGATTACAGAATCTATTTCCTAGGATACAAGAAGATTGACATGAGCAGGGATGTGACATTTGATGAAGACACGGCTTACAAAAAATCTAGAAAGAAACTTGCTAAAGAACCTGAAGAAGCAGAAGCACCCAGAATTCATTATACAAGCATGAATGAAGAAACTCAAGGAGAAGATCAAGAATTTGAAGAACCACAAAGAATTGTAGATCCACCTCTGGAGAAGAATCCTCATAAGAGGAAACCTGCTTAAAAACGTGAAATTTTCTAAGGTGCGGAAAGATATGGGGCTTCAGAAGAGAATCACAGAGAAAGAAAGAGGACCAGATCCTACTCTGGGTATGTAGCATTGCTATGTGATTTCATTAATAAAGAACCTCCCAATTATAAAGAAGGGGCAGAACGGAAAGAATGGAAGGATGCAATGATCGAAGAGTATCAATCGATCATGAAGAATGATGTTTGGGATGTTGTCCCAAGACCAGAAGGGAAGTCAGTTGTAACTTCCAAATGGATCTACAAGATCAAGCATGTTGCAGATGGTAGCATTGAAAAATATAAGGTAAGATTTGTGGCTCGTGGTTTCTCCTAGAAAGAAGGAATAGATTATGAAGAAACCTTTGCACCTGTAGCTAGATACACTTCCATCAGATCAGTACTTGCCTTGGCTGCAGTAATAAAATGCAAGATACACCAAATGGATGTCAAGACTACTTTCTTGAATGGTGTAGTGGAAGAGGAAGTGTATGTAGAACAACCACTCGATTTTGAGACACATGACAGGGAGTCTCATGTGTGCAGATTGAAGAAAGCCCTGTACGGTTTGAAATAGGCACCCAGGACATGGTATGGCAGAATTGACAGCTTTCTATCTAGTTTGGGATTTAACAAGAGTAAAGTAGATTCCAACCTTTACTACAAGGCTGAATATGGCAACCCAGTGATGATTCTACTATATGTAGATGATCTGTTTGTAATAGGTATGGATTGGTTGATTGCTGATATGAAGAGAAAGCTTGCTGCTGAATTCGAAATGAAGGACTTGGGTATGATGCATTATTTTTTAGGCATGGAGGTGTGGAAAAATACAGATGGAATATCCCTTGGACAAGGGAAGTATGTAGTAGAGATCCTGAAGAGGTTTGGGATGATGGAATGCAAGGCTATGGCCACACCTATGGCATCGAACCTGAAGCTATTGAGAAATGCTTCATCAGAGTTGGTTGATGCTACGATGTATCGTCAGATGATTGGGTCCTTGATGTACCTGATGAATACGAGACCAGACATTTGCTTTATGAACACCTTGATCCAGTTCTTAACAGATCTAAGAAATGTTCACTTGATTACTGCAAAGCATATTCTGAGGTACTTGAGGGGTATAGTTGATTATGGGCTCAAGTATGAGTCGAATCAGAAGATTAACATGGAGGGTTATGTTGATTCATATTGGGCAGGCAGTGCCATCGATAGGAAGAGCACTTCATGGTGTTGCTTCAGTATGGGATTAGGTGTGATCTCTTGGTTTAGCATGAAGCAATCCTGTGTGGCACTGAGTACAGCTGAAGCAGAGTATGTCGCAGCTTGTTTAGCTAGTTGTGAAGCAGTATGGCTAAGGAAGCTACTATCTGATTTATTTGATCTCTAGTTGGATGCTACCTATGTATATTGTAACAACCAGAGTTTTGTGAATTTGTGAGAGAACCCAGTATTCCATGACAATTCGAAGCATATCGAGATCAAGTATCACTATATCAGGGATATGGTGCAGAGGAGAGCAGTGAAGCTCCAGTATGTTGCAATGGACGATCAGATGGCTAATGTGTTGATGAAACCATTGGCTAGGGTGAAGTTTGAGTACTTCAGGGAGAAGCTTGGTGTTCTCCAGATTGAGGTTCCCTCCAAAGGGAAGTGATGAGTCCGTGAGCCATTCTGATATGAATGTAGGATTGGTTTCTACATGATCAGATACAAGGGCTATTTCCATTCTTGGAATGGAGGTGCCTAGTTAGTTACCAGGAAAACTCAATCTAGGACTGAGATCCATTCTAATGTGATAAAGGGATATGTTCCCACTTGATCATATGTAATGGTTGAGCCATTCTATCATGGTTAAAGGATTAGGTTCCTCCCATGTCAGATGTGAGTGCTGGCCATTCTAACAAGTAGGTCAGATGTAAGGGAAATTGCCATTCTCTGGTAGAATGGAGGCACCTGGTCAGTTACCAAGAATCCTCAGTCTGGGACTGAGAGCCCTTTCGATGCGATGTGTTTACACATGGTCGAATGTAAGTGCAGAGACTTTCTGACAGGATGAGGTCGGATATAAGTGCTGATCCATTCTAGCACAATTTGTTTACACATGGTCAGATGTGAGTGTTGTTCTTTTCTGACAAGATGGAGTCGGATGTAAGTGCAAAGCCATTCCGATGTGATCTGCTTGCACATGATCGGATATAAGTGTTGAGCAATTCTGGCGCGATGTGTTTACACATGGTCAGATGTGAGTGCTAGGCCTTTCTAACAAGATGAGGTCATATGTGAGTGCTGGGCATGCCTTTCTGACAAGATGAGTTTAGATGTAAGAGCTGGGTAGGCCATTCTGACTTAAGTGTCAGATATAAGCACTGATGAAGACCTACATGAAGGGTAGGCCTACAGGGCTGACTCTGTAGAACTTCCTATGATGAGAAGAATCAAGATAGCGCCATTCTGAGATAGCATGTGATGATGATCCAGACTTGATAATGATCTAGATCAAGTGATGATCCAGATCTGATGATGATTTAGACTTGATGATGATCTAGATCAAGTGATGATAGATATGTGATGATGATCCAGTAGTCGTGATGATGCAGATTTTGTGATGAACAAAACTTGAAGAAAAAGATGGCTTAGAAGATGACTTGAAGACAAAGAAAATTAAGAAGATGAAGAAGAAGACTTGAAGATGAAGATAACAAGATGACCCATTCAATACAGAGAAGAAGACCAGTGTTGAAAATTGTGTCAAAAGAATACCTTCCTAGTTAAGATGGAGTGTTGTTGTATTTGTAACTTCAAAATGTATTCACATATGTATCTTATGTCTTGTACCCCGATGTTTATTTCGGGATGTGTCTGTAATGTAATTGAGTCATGATGTAATGCCCTGATGTTTCGATCAGGAGAATCTATAATGTAAACAAGTCATGTAAAGTCATTGTGGGTAACCCTCCTATTGTCTAAGGGTTAAAGTCCCCATAGTTCTGGGGCACTAGGGTTATTAGACTCACCTAGTGAAGTCGGCCCTAGTAGGGTTTTAGTCGTGTTGGGAATCAGTATAAATAGAGAGGTGACCTCTCTATTTATAACACACTCATTCATACTCAGTTGTAGTGCATAGCTGAGGAAGAAGAAGACACTGGGGCTAGGAAGAAAGAGGTTGCTGCTCTCGGGAGATCATCTTACTGTTTTGGGCTTTTCTATTTGGTGCTAATTCTATCTTTGAGGAAGTTGTGGGGTTTTTTCCATTTATGGTTTCCCTGAGGAAAAACACCGTGTTCATTGTCTCTTGTGTTTGTTTCTATGCTTGTTATTCTCTCAGTTAAAAGATCCTAATAATGCTAGCTTAATGTTAAAAATCTAAGATTGACAAATAGGAGGGTTACCCACAATGACTTGACATGACTTGTTTATATTATAGAAAATTCCTGGAATAAACTTTCAGGTATGACATGACTCAAATACATTACAGACAAATCCCGAAATAAACATCAGGGTACAATACATAAGATATACGAATGAATACATTCCAAAGTTACAATTACATCAACAAGTGGGTCATTTTAAAATTGATAAAGCACTGATAGGATCTGAAACCTTCATTTTTCTTCCACCTGTCCAAAAGAACAGCAGAAAATATTAGTGGGTATCTAGGTTGATTTGAAATACGATTGTTGGGAAAGGGTTATCGAGAAGATCAACTAAAACCATCACCTTATGACCTCAGCGTCCATCATGAAATCAAAAGCCCTCATAATCAGTGCCAAAACTCCAGTACATTTCACCATTAGAGGAAATTTGGGGTCTAAAATGGGCCTTATAAGAAAACGCGCTAACAATAAATTTTGTGAGTTGGAATTCAAGAACCAATAGAATTTCAATAAAATCAGTCAACCATAATGGTTGAATTGACATAATTTTCATAAAAGAAAACTACTTTTTTTGTTCCTATTTTTGACATATCTCCTTGTGGGTTTACTCAAATTCCGAGTGGGAGAGCTCATTAGATGTGGAATTTAATTCGGCATCCAACGAGTATCCACACTGCATACTTTTGATGAACCCCGCTACCCCAAAAATAAGAAATACCTGAAAAAAGGTGATGATGATGTCATCATCACATTTTTTTAGGTATTTCTTATTTTTGGGGTAGCGGGGTCCATCAAAAGTATGTAGTGTGGGTAATATTTGGATGTAGAATTAAATTCCACATCCAACAAGCTCTCCCTCTCGGAATTTGATTAAAACCATAGGGATATGTGTCGAAAATACGAACAAAAAGTAGTTTTTTTCATTCTTCCTCCAAAATTAATAACTATTATTTTATTATTTTAACTATTATTTTATTATTTTCCTTCGGAGGCCCATTTTAGACCTCAAATTTCCTCTAATTCCTTTGAACTTAGCATTTCTCTCCACTAGAAATCCATCTTTGAGAAGTAGCCTCCTAACACACTGTCATCCAGAACTTAAAATTATTTTTGCAGGTACCCAAGAGTGGAATTCATGAAGATGAAGAAGGGAGGACCTGCTCTCAGGCAGGAGCTGGGAGATATCAGCTATTTGGAGGCACATCCAGAGGTTTGTAAATTGTTCCAAGATGCTAGCTTCTATAGGTTTTGTGAGAAGATACAAGGTTCACATCAGCAGGTGGCTGAGGCATTTTCTCTCTCATTTGATGGATCCAAGGCAATCATAGGCAAAGAGGAATTCCACATAGATGAAGCCCTAATTACTGAAGTAACTGAACTCCATAACATAGGAGGGAAGTGGTTTAAGACTACCATACAAAAATATGTGGAGTTCAGATCTTATCTAAATCCTGAACATAGAGGGGTTGTGTGGAATAAGAGTGTACCATCCTCCTAGCTGGAAGAGAGGTGGCAGCAATTGCTAAAGGCCATTGTGGTCTACATAACATGTGAAGGGAGATATAATAGAGCTATGATTTACCATTTTAAGTTGGTGAACCACTTCACAGGTAAAATCCCACTAAATTTTCCCTCTTACTTACACAGGAGTTTGGGGAAAATGACACACCAGGTGAAGGCTCAGCCAACCAAGATTGCTGGCAGGTTGTCTCACCATGGGCTTATCCAACTGTTGATCTAAGAGTTTCTGAAAAGGAGGAATATGGCATGGCCTTATTTCTTGTTTTGGAATGGATTTGAAACAGGACTTCAACCAGAAGAGAAGGGGAAGTTTCCTGCCAAAATTTCCAACACACCAAGGAGTGGGAGAAGAAAGAGAAGGGTGATATCCCCAGTAGCAGCAGAACAGGATCCTTCCTCTTCCAAAGCCAAGAAGGTCAAAAGAAACTTGGAATTCAGTGAAAAGGGCCAGGAAGTTGCAGCACACAGTGAGAACATTTTAAACCTGCCCTACTCAGATTCTAAAGAGGAACAAGAGGAAGGTGTATACCTAGCTCTACAAATTGTAGAAATGACTGAAGAAATACCATCCCCTACACCAAAAGAGCAAGAGGAACCAGCAGAGAATGCTTCCTCCAATAAGCCCCAGACTCAAAGGATAAATCAATTGCTAAGGCAAGTGTATGAGATCGAGATTTTGGAAAGGGAAATAAAGAAAAATAATGTTGCATTGACCAGTAGGAACAAGCTACTACATAAGTCTTACCTAGATTAGAGATAAAGGTATATTTTCTTAAAGAGACTGAATACAAGGTACCTAAAAGACAATACTAGATTGTATAGGATGATTAGGCTTCAGATACTGCAGCTGAAGGAGGCCTAGGAAAATCCTAGCATCCACTCCACATTGGAAACCCTGGCTGAAGCTGCAGTTATCCTTTAGCCTCTAGAAACAAGCCAGGCTGTTGTTAACCCTCCTAGCATAGAGCCTGCTGAAGAAGAAAGTTGAGCAAACAGAATTAAAAGAACATTTTTGAAAGAAACCTAAGAATGTTTGGAAAACAGAGCTTTCGGTGGCTTAGGCAGATGCTGGAGCAGTTCATTAGCCACCAAAAGCGCCGCTTTCAATAGCTAATGGTTACGATGTTTTGGCCTCTTAACCACTGAAATCAGATAGAGACATAAAATTAAATTTTGACATGTAGGACCAGTTTTGGGAGAATATGGATGGCTTAGGGACAAAGTCTGAAGATGAAGGATGATGAGGAAAAAATCATGGAAGGTGTGCTTCAGTTTTACTATGACATAAAGGGAGAAAAGGCCACCAATACTTAGCTGTCAAAGTGAAACAGTGACTTAACTAGCAGAAAGCCAGTGGCAGTGATTTCTAGCAATTACCTTAGTTATATGAAGGTTCATATAGTGAACTAATTCTACATTTAGTTAGACAAGTAGTTAATTAGGGTTTTTTAAACCTAATTTTGCAAAAAACAATTATTTTGTTTATTTTTGTTAAATCAGATCCAAGTTTTTAGGATCTGAGTATTTTGTAAAGGCTATAAAGCCTAAGACTTATTTTATTGAAAGGGTTTGACTTCGGGGACTTGTAGACCATTACTATTGCCAAGCTTCTCATATTTCTCATGACCTAATATAAGATATTTTTCTATCATATGTTCATCTTCCATTTCTTTTCTGTTTTGTGCTTATGCTTGACTGTGTTATTCAAGTTTATTCATGTTATTTAATATCTGATAGCTGTCATCCTATTTCTATATTGATGATTTGAATTGCAAGAAGCTTCCTTGTTATGATTAGCCATTTATATATAATTGTCTTATGTATGAATCTACCAGCATGATAATTTCTCCATCCTTTCACCCTATTATCAAACCTCTGAAAAGTGGTAGTTAGAAGCCTTATATTTGATTGAGTTTCATGCATGCTTTGAGAGTGTGAGGTCTTGTAGGTCACCTGACTTGATCCATTTAGAAAAATATAAAAACATTTAATTTACTAGGCATCCTTGAGCTACAACCTAGAGGAGTTTCCTGGAGTGATAACAAATTGGCGCCATTGCCGGGGAGAGAAGACTGAAGCTCAGCTTCCCTGGGAGACGACATAGATCCTTGCTTTAATGATAGACAAAGATTGGACATTATTTTGGTTGTAATAATCTATTTGGTAACTCCATTGAAATAAGGTGGCTTCAAGAATACCAAGTACCAGAGAAAACCCTCAGGGGCCACCAGCAACACCGGTTTTAGATCCAGAAGATATTCTGAGAAGAGCTAGGGTTTCAATAAGGTAGACCAGTAGTGATGCAAAGGAATCTACATCAAGTATTTCAAGAAATATTTCTGCTATTATTTCTTCTGCTGAAAAAATTAATTCTCAGGAATTTATAAATACATCAGAAAATTATAGGGTTTGGTCATCTTCAAGCACTGCTGCTTGTGAAGATCCAATCCCTGGTGAATCCACTAGGATAAGTTTACCACCACCACCTTCTCAGCTACTACCTACATTAGTACCGCCTTCCTCCAACCTTTCCATACCCATTTCCAATATGGCTGCCCCTCAATTGACCAAAATGGAAAGGATCCTGGTCGCTAGGTATGCCCCCCTAAATTTTCCTAACCCTCTCTCAGCCATGCCCACTGGAGAATACCTTAAGTACATGCCTAATTTCATAGGAGGGAGATTTCATAGCTGAAGAACATCTAGAGGCATTTTATAGTTATGCTGAGAACATTAATATAGAACATGAATATGTGTGGAATAGGGTTTTTGTACAAATGCTAGATGGTCAGGCTAGGAAATGGTTCAAAGAAATTCCTGCTGGATTAGTAGTAGGCATTGAAGCCCTAGATGACATATTTCTAAAACATTTGGGAGAGAGGAGAGACCACCTCTATTATATCATAGAGTTCAACAACTTGAAAAGAGAAAATGGGGAGTCTGTCTCCAACTTCACCAAGAGGTTCAACAATATGTACAGCAAGATCCCCACTAGAATCAAGCCCACTGATACCTCAGCCAGGATAACTTATGCAAATTCCTTTGAATTTTATTTCTTCCTGCTTCTCAGAGAAAGGAGGTTTACCTCCTTATCACTCATGCAAGATGCTACCCTAGACGTAGAATCAAACATTGTGGCATCTCAGAAGGTCAAAGGAAAGATATATAGGAAGAAGCATCCAGCAGACCCTGTTGAGGCTTCTTCATCAGGAAAAAAGATTGACAAAATGACCGAAGTATTAGATAACCTGACTGCTGCAATTTCTAAGCTGAAGGATCGAGGACAGATACCTGTGAGGGGTAAAGGGCCAAGTGATTTTGTTCCCTGAAACCCTAATTTTGTCCCTTATAGAAGAGGAAACCCCCCAGTTCAGATCCTCAGAAGGGAAAGGAATAAAGGGGAAGATTATATAATTAGGGATCCATTTCAGAATGGTGTACTAGAAGAAGAGCAATAGTTCATTGAGGAGGAAGGAGAGGCTGAAGAACACATCCACTGCATGGAAGATGAGGTTGACTATTATTTTCTAACACAGGTAGAATATGAGGAAGCCCTAATTAATGAGTAGATCAATGAAAAAAAAGTGTATTAGGCTGATGGTTAAGGGGGGTATAATGTAAGGTCTAGGCTAGTTGCTCCTCTAAAGAAGAATGTTTTTACTGTCAAACAGGCTATTGTACCAGCTAAAAAGGCTACTATTCTACCAAATAAAATGGTTGTCATTTCCAAACCATTGCAAAAAATAGCAACCTCATCAAGCCCTGAACATGTCCCACCTAAAGCTCCAGTACATGAGGTAAGGTTTCCTAATAGACTGCATTATTCTTTCAACCTTGAGTCAGAGATTCAGAAATTGAAGATTCCTTTCCCATTAATTGAGCTAATGAAAAATGATGCATTCAAATCTTCCATTCTAAATTCTCTTCAGCCAAAGGTGCATATTGATACTGACTTTGTAAATCTGCAAGATGACAAAACTATTGTAACCCTAGGCCCCATGATCAAAGACCTAAAGTACTCATGCCCACCTTTCTATATATCCTTGAATATCCATGATAAAGTCCTTCATAACTATCTGCTGGATTCAAGAGCTTCACATAACCTAATGCCGAAGGCTGTGATGTATGAGCTTGGTCTCAGCACTACAAATCCCTACCATGTTTTATTCTCCTTTGACTCCAAAAAGGTCAAGTGCTTGGGCCTCATCAAAGATCTTATTGTGAACCTCACTCAGCTACCTTCAAAAAGCATCATGACAGACATTTTCGTGTCTGATATCCCTCCCAAATTTGGTCTCTTGCTATCTCAATCATGGAGAAAAAGGCTAGGTGGCATCCTTTAGATGGACCTTACATATGCCACAATCCCCATGTTTGGAGGGGAGACCAAGAGGCTCTACAGAGAGAATCATCTTGCCTACATCATAAGCAATTAAAGGAATTCAGTAAACCACCCCATCTATGTAGAAGACACTAATTTTGGGTCATGCATTCTACAAATAGATGATTCTCATCAAACATCAGTCCAACTTACTAAGCCAACCTATCAGCAGCTCGAAGAAGTGACCAAAGCAATCTGGGACATGTATTTTGATGGAGCTAGCACTAAAAGCTCAACAGGTGTAGGTGTAGTATTGATCTCTCCATCCAAGGAAAATATCCATATGTATTATAAGCTTGATTTTAAAACCACTAACAATATAGCAGAATACGAAGCATTGCTACTAGGAGTTAAAGCTGCTAAGGAGATGGGGATCATGTGCATGAGAATTTTTGGAGATGCAGACCTTATTATACAGTAGGTCAACAACACTTTTCAGAAGAAAACAAATTCATACTAAAGGCCTACATGGACGAGGCATGGAAACTGAGAGACTCCTTTATGTTTTTTGAACTGTCATATATACCCCGGGCTTTGAATCACCGGGCTGATTCCCTGACTATCTCTGCAAGTCTATTTGTTCCTCCTTTACCTCCTCAGCTCAGCTATAATGTTCAGGTCAAGTACAAACCTTCCCTTCCAGGTAATGTCAAATTTTGGAAGGTGTTTGAGAATGATGATGAGCTTAGCAAATTCCTTCAGCTAGTATATGAATTCTCTGATATACATATAGATCAGGAAAACCTAAACATGGAGGAATCCAAATAGCTCAAGTTGAAAGATAAAGTGGCTGATCTAAACATTGTCCAATTACCCAGCAATTATATACCTCGGGGTTTAGTACCTCTGGAAGAGATTTTCAATCATAATGACATCCCTTTCAAGCCTTCCAAAAAGGAGAAAAACCTTACTGTCCAATAGAAACACATAGTTAACAAAAGCCATCCAAAACTAATAAATCTGTCCACTGAGTTGACTGCTGATTAGAGGTCCAAATTTTTCATCCTAATAAAATAATTTGCTGATATCTTTTCCTGGGAGTACAGTGACCTGAAAACCTATGACACAAATATCATCCAGCATAGGATTCCTTTGGAGAAGGACACCATCCCTTTTGAAGCAAAAGTTGAGATCCATTAGTCCTCTCCTATTACCAATAATTGAAAAATAAATCCATAAGCTCCTCAAAGCCAAAATCATAATCCCCCTTAGGTATTCCAAGTGGGTTGCAAACCTAGTAGTGGTAAGGAAGAGGAATGGGGAAATTAGGTTGTGTGTGGATTTCAGAAACCTAAACAAATGTTTCAAAAAGACAACTATCCACTTCCCAAGATGGAACACCTGTTGCAAAAAGTCTCAGGGGCTAGTGTCATGTCATTCCTGGAGGGCTTCTCTAGATACAACCAAGTTGTTGTGCACCCTGATGACCAAGATAAGATTGCCTTTACCACTCCTTGGGGCACTTTCATGTATGCTAAAATGCCATTTGGGCTGATGAATGCTGGGGCTACTTTTCAGAGAGCCATGGACCTAGCTTTTGTAGGGTTGAAAGATAAATTTGTGTTTATATACTTGGATGACCTAATTGTTTACTATCATAGCCATCATGATCATTTGAGGCATTTGGGGAGGGAATTTCTAAAGTGCAGGAGGTTTGAAATATCACTCAACCCTAAGAAGTCCTAGTTTGCACTGAGTGAGGGGAAACTCTTAGGTCACATAGTCTTAGCTGAAGGTGTAAAGATTGATTTGGTAAGAGTGGAAGCAATCCATAAGCTATCCATACCGAGGTCAAAAAGGGATATTCAGTCCTTTTTGGGTAAGATAAACTTTGTTAGGAGGTTCATCCCTAATTTTTCTGAGTTGGTAAAGCACATAACAGCCATGCTGAAAAAAGATGCAGAAATAAAATGGACTGACCAGGAAAGAAGCTCTTTCGAAGACATCAAGAAGGTTATCATGGAAGCCCCAACCTTGATTAGTCCAGACTATACTAAGAGTTTTTATATCTTCTCCTTTGCATCCTATGACACAGTGGCAGCTGTGCTGTTACAAAAAGATGATGAGGGTCTCGATCATCTGGTTGCATTCTTCAGCAAAACGTTGAGAGATGTTGAGCTTAAGTATGATCCAATTGAGAAACAGGCTTATGCTCTCATAAATTCATTGACGACCTTAAAAATTTATATTCTCCATGTAAAATTTCTTGCATATGTCTCTTCAACTGCTGTGAAGGATGTTTTGACTTGGACTGACATTGATGGGAAGAGAGCTAAGTGAATTTCCAAGCTCATTGAGTTTGATATAGAGGTGAAGCCCACTAAGATAGAAAAGGGACTAGGTCTGGCCAAACTCATGGCTAAAGAAAACTGTGAACTAATGGAGATAAACTTCACTTGTGTCAATTCAGAAAAATTGCAAACAGTAGTAGCATCAGAAGTAATTCAGGATCAAAATTGACAATCAATCAATGGCTAAGAACTTGTCTTCATGTGAGTGGTACTCAGGTATTATTTATTTTCTGTAGAAATTAGAAGTGCCTCCTGGTCTTACTCCTAATCAAACTTGAGCTCTTAAACTAAAGTATGTTAAATTCTGCATAATTGATTAACTGTTGTACTGGAAAGATCTATCTGGAATTTTGTTAAGATGTCTGGATTAAGAAGAAACATATCAGGTCATGTATCACTTTCATTCCAGCACATGTGGGGGCCATCATTATGGGAAGACCATAGCCCACAATATCCTGAGGGCATGGTACTATTGGCCAGTCCTTTTTTCTAATGTATGTACTTTTGTAAGGGCTTGTGACCAGTGCCAAAAATTTATATAGAAGCTACAACTCAAATCCTTTCCCCTTAGGCCTATTATAGTGAATGGTCCTTTCCAAAAATGGGGTCTAGATTTCATAGGAGAAATAAATCCATCTTCCAGTGGGTAGCATAAATGGATCCTAGTAGCCACAAACTACTTTACCAAATGGATAGAAGTAGTACCCACCAGGAATGCCACTCATCAGGTCATCATGGAATTTTTATATGAGAATATCTTTAGCAGGTTTGGCTGTCCAATAAGGTTAGTGACTGATAATGCACCAGCTTGCAAAGCCAGGGCATTGGTGAAAATGTGTGAGTTAATGGGCATTCAGCTGGTGCATTCCAAATCCTATTATCGCCAAGGCAATGGCCTAGCTAAGTCATCCAACAAAAGCCTTGTCAGGATCATTAGAAAACTATTGGAGACAAATTAGAAAAATTGGGATTCTAAGCTCAAGTTTGCTTTATGGGCTAATAAGGTAACAACCAAAAGATCTATAGGGACTTCTCCATTCAAGTTAGTTTATGGTACTGATGCCATTTTTCCAATTCAGCTCATTCTGCCAGTGGAAAAATTCTTTCAGGAAGAGGAAGATAAACCAAATGATATGGTGAGGAGTGTTAGCACTCAGAATGTACCCAGGTTGTAAAAAAGGTAAACTTTAAGGTAACAGGAAAAACCACTTTTGAAATAAACTGGTATTTTCTTCTAGAGAGGGATCTCTCAATAAAGATTTAACAGGACCAGATATAAAACAACATTTAAAGATTTGTATGTATGGATGAAACAATCACATAACCATTGGGCATGGAGTCGCATACATATAAAGATATCACAAAGACATATACACGAGTTTCATCAAAGGCAAGATAATCACATCATCATAGTCATTCAATTTAATCCAGGTGAAACAGAAGAGATGAGGAAACAGTCCATTAACACAGAGCATCAGAGATGAATTCTATGTCAACTTTAGTAGAAAATGTATAAAATATCTGAAATGATGACTAGAGCATAAACATATGAATTCTAATCACCCAACTCTGTATTTCAGATACGAAGAAGAAACGAAATGAAGTGTTACACTGGGAAAATACAATCACATAAAGAAAGAAACACAGACTGTAATATCAATGATACAGGA
>LPNX010343668.1:0-10997 GCA_001517045.1 Pseudotsuga menziesii
AATAATCAACCAAGAGTTAGCTACCTTAAACATTAATTAATCCATTTTTTGTCTTATTTTCCTAGTTTCCATATTCCACCTTATGCAAGTTGTCCTCCAGACATCCATAGTGGTCAAAATTCCTAAATTTGAGTCATGGAGCACTTGGGAAACCTGTTGGAATCAAATCTACTTTATTCCTGGCCTCCCTAGCACATGTCTTCTTTTTCTGCTTTATTGCCTGCTTTTTCTGCTTTATTGCCTGCTTTTTCTGAGTTTGAAGGCAATTGGGAAAGTTTGACTAGGTGAAGTTAACTTGTTTTTTGTCCTCAACATCCTCCACTCTTTTCTCTTATGAAAAGCATGTATGAGTTTTCCTTCCACCACCTATTAGGTTTACAAATTGATTTTTCCAATTCATGAGCTCCTAGACAGATTTGGAAAGTGCTTTATGCACCTATGGGGGATTTGCTTAGATTTAGTAAGCCTACTTTTGACTAAATTCGAATGGCATATTCATGCATTTGAATATCTCATGTAATTATTTATTGTGGCAGCCTATGACTTCACAATGTTGGCTATTGTACACTTATTCAGTACAAATTAGTGTTCTGCTCCATATTCAGTCTCCTTTTGTGAGTAATTTGCATGTGTAATTGGCAATTGTTGTGAGTGTAATTGTTCTACCGCCTAGGTTCAATTTACACATCGTATCATAGGATTTGTAGATAAATTTATCTCTTTCCAATTTGTTTTGTAGGTTCGACATCATTGACTGGGAGCCTTCTGCTGACTAACGGGACACATTCTGAGCTATGGATCAATCTCAGAAGACCATCTTGACTCCATTTAACTTCTTCGAATGGAAAGTAGGGATGGAGATACTGTTGAGAGTGAAAGGCCTCTATAGATTGACTATGGAAATAGAAGTAGAGCCCAATGTAGCTGCAGAGAAGATTAAATTACACAACAAGAGGGATGAGGCCTATGGTCTCCTGTGTCTGAGTATATCCAGAGACCTCCTTTTCCATCTTGATGGATTGACATCACCGAATTAAGTATGGGAGAATATTTTTTATCTTTTTGGAAAGACAGATGAGATGAGGGGACATCAAATTGAAAATGAATTGATCTCCTTGAGTCCCAATAGCTTTGAATCCCTGCAACTCTATTTTTCCAAGTTCAAAGCACTTGTTTTGCAGCTAAAACAATGTGGGATCAAAAAGAAGGATGATCAGTTGGTCTTGTCCATAATCTCAAAGCTTTTCCCTAACTATTCAGTGTTTTTTTCAACCTTCTATGCAACAAAGTTGATAGCACGAGCCTGGAAAATTCCTAGCCTTGCAGATTTCATGGAATCTCTCACACAAGAACAAGATAAATTGGTGATGATGGGCACCATCAAACCACCCAAATACCAAGATTTGGTTGCTGGAGATTCGAGGGTGGATTCAAAAAGAAAGAAGAAAGCTAAAAATCCACCTGAGCAAAAGAGAGATAAGAACAATTTTCCAGAGGAGCCTCAAGGTTCCAAGAAGAACCCCCAGAAGAAGAAGAACAAAGGAGAAATGACAAAGTGTGCATACTGCAGTAAGGGAAATCATTCTGAAAGCTCCTGCATGAAGAAGCAAATTGACATGCTGACCCAACTCCTGGAGAAGAATGGCATCTCCCTTCCAGATAGCTCAAAGAAGAGGGAAGGAGGATCAAATTCAGAAGACAGAGAGAGAGAGTTCATGCATTGGTTGCTGGCACATCAAGCTCACTTAGTTTCATCATTGATTATGGAGGTTCAAGACATATGGTTTCGACTAAGGAGGCATTCACGTCACTTGACATGTCAAAAGGTCCACCAATAGTACTGGGAGATGACTCTCTCACTAGAAGTTTGGGCAAATGCAGGATTGATCATGACCATGGTAAGTTCAGCAATGTGTTGTATGTTCCAGGTCTTGCCTCTAACCTCTTATCAGTGTATCAGATGACCCACACAGGGTCTCCAAAGAAGTTCATATTCTCCCCTGATGAAGTTAATATCACAAATATATCAAGTGGTAAAGTCATTGCAAAAGGAGTTGCAAATCACACTTCGAAGGTATACATGTTCTCACACTTGCTACCCTACTCAAACCCCTCTACTCTTATGATTCATGCTAATGAGGAATGCAAGCGTTGGCATGAAATATTTGGCCACCTAGATTACAAGTATCTTTATGATCTTAGTGAAAAATAAATGGTCATAGGGTTACCAACGATTAAGTTTTCCAAAGGAGTCTATCAAGGTTGCATCCTAGGAAAACACCCAGAGCATAAATTTGAGAGAGCTAGTCATGAGAGAACCTCTGCACCTCTTGAGTTGATCCATAGTGATATTTCTGGCCCATTTTCTCATATGTAAATGAGTCAGGCAAAATATGCATTGACGTTCATAGATGAATTTTCCAGGTATTGCTGGGTTCACTTCCTGAAACACAAGTCTGAAGTTTTTGGCCTCTTCAAAGTATTTAAGGATTTGGTTGAAAACCAGTCTGGGAGGAAAATCAAGGTCCTCAGATATGAAAATGGTGGTGAGTATGTCAAGTATAAGTTTATTCAATATTGTGTATATGTAGGTATTCAGATGCAGCATTCTATCCCTTACACACCACAACAGAATGGTGTTGCTGAGAGGAAGAACAGATCACTGAAAGAGATGACAACCTGCATGATGGAGGCTAAGACTTTACCATCAAAGTACTGGGATGAAGCTATAAACTATGAAGCCTATATCTAGAATAGGGTGCCTCATAAACATCTTGAATTTATGACTCCTTTTGAAGCATGGAGTGGGCACAAGCCAGATGTGACCCATTTAAGGATTTTTGGCTCAAGGGATTGGGCTAGAATTCCAATAGAAAAGAGGAAGGCTTTGCAACCCCAAAGCCAATAATGTCTATTTTTTGGGTACTCTAAAGATTCAAAAGGGTACAAGCTGATCAATTTGAGCACAAACAAAGCCTTCATTGGAAGGTGTGTTCAGTTTCAAGAAGAGCCCCTAGCAGCAGTGGAAGTTGGAGAATCATCTTCACCACTAGAACCTCTGAATGTAAGTGAAGAGATAGTTGAACATGCGGATTCTGATATGTTTGGTAATGATGATTTGATTGCAGATCATAAAAGTCCTACAAGACCAAAATGGGCATCCAAGACCATTCATGCAGCTGGAGAACTAGCTGGAAATCCTAATGATCCTAGGAGGACTAGATCTCAGTTTGAGAGTGCTCTGTGCATGAAATATCCTATGCTTGTATAGAAATGATATTTGATGGTTGAATCAGATCCATAGACATATGAATATGCATAAAATTATCCAATATGGCAAGGATCCATGAAGGAAGAGTTCATCTCACTCCAGAAGAGCAACACTTGGGAGCTGGTTGATCTTCCCCCAGGGAGGAAGCTAGTTCAGTGTAAGTGGGTGTACAAAACCAAATTTGCTGATGATGGTTCACCTATGAAGTACAATGCTATATTGGTATCCAAGGGATACTAACATGTTCATGGCATAGACTACAATGAGAGCTTTGCACCAGTGGAAAAGATAGACTCCATCAGGCTAGCCTTAGCCATTGCAGCTTCAAAGCAATGGGAAGTACATCACATGGATGTGAAGTGTGCTTTCCTAAATGAAGATCTCACTAAAGAGATATAAATGCAGCAGCCTCAACTATTTTATACTAACCCATCTCTTGTTTGTAGGCTAAAGAAGTCATTGTATGGGCTTAAGCAAGCCCCCTGAGCTTGGTATGCCAAGATTGATAGCTTTTTGCTATCACTAAATTTTGTTCGATGCAAATCAGATCCAAATGTCTATTTGAAGATGATTCATGGTTCATTAATGATCATTTTTTTATATGTTGATGACCTTTTCATTACAGGAAGCTCAAAGGATGAGATTGCCTCCTTGAAGGATGCAATGAACCATGCCTTCTCAATGACATCTTTGGGCTTATTGAGCCAATTCTTGGGGCTCAAGATTGCTCAAACCAAAGAAGGAATCAAAGTAAATCATTCCAAGTATGCCTTGGATTTTCTGAACAAATTCAATATGAAGGATTTCAAGCCAAACAAGACTCCTTTCCTTTCAGGAGTGAAGCTTGAAGAAGCTGATTCTTCACCTATGGTAAACAATACAGTGTATAGGAAATTGATTGGATGTTTGTTGTATCTTACACATACTAGACCTGGTATTTCTTATGAAGTAAGTGTGGCTTCAAGATACATGGATCAGCCTCATGAGATCCATTGGAGAGAAGCCAAAAGGATCCTTAAATTTGTTCAGGGAACAAGGATACATGTGATCTTCTATAAAGCTAAATCTGATCTTGATTTGATTGTGTTTACTGATAGTGATTGGGAAAGTAACAACACAGATCAAAAGTCAACATCAGGATATGTGTTCATTCTTGTGGAAGGGCCAATCAAATGTTCAAGCAAGAAATAGAGTGCCATTGCACTCTCATCTACAGAAGCAGAGTACAGAGGAGTTGTAAATGCAACAACTCAATGTTTATGGTTGTAGGGGTTACTTGGAGAGTGTGGCTTCGAATCAGAATACTCAACTACTACGTACTGTGATAATCAGAGTACCATTTGAATATGCAATGATCCAGTTTAGAAGTAGAGAACCAAACACATTGAGATCCATATGCACTACATCAGACAGCTTGTGCATGATGGCACCATTCACCTACTCTTCTGTTCATCTTTAGAACAAGTAGCAGATATCTTCACCAAAGTTTTTTGTGAGAAGAAATTCAGCAATCTCAAATCACTGCTGGGGATTACTGATCATGCTGTGAAGCATGAGTGATGACAATTTTTCCAAATTTTGTTTTATAGTCCATGTTTAAGGGAGGATTTTTCCCACTAGGTTTTTTCCTCTTTCCTTGGTTAAATGGACATGTACTATGTAAAGGGTGACTAAGCCTTGTTTCTAGGCGCTATAATTTTCTGATATTTTACTCATAATATAGGCTTAAGGGGGGGTGTTATAATAATCAACCCATAGTTAGCTACCTTAGACATTAATTAATCCAATTTTTGTCTTATTTGCCTAGTTTCCATATTCCACCTTATGCAAGTTGTCCTCCACACATCCATAGTGGTCAAACTTGATAAATTTGAGTCATGCAGTGCTTGGGAAACCTCTTGGAATCAAATTTTCTTTATTCCTGGCCTCCCTAGCGCATGTCTTCTTTTTCTGCTTTATTTCTTGCTTTTTCTGAGTTTTAAGGCAATTCGGAAAGTTTGACTAGGTGAAGTTAACTAGTTTTTTGTCCTCAACATCCTCCACTCTTTTCTCCTATGAAAAACATGTATGAGTTTTCCTTCCACCACCTATTATCTTTCCTAATTGATTTTTCCAATTCGTGAGCTCCTAGACAGACTTGGAAAGTGCTTTATGCACCTATGGGGGGTTTACTTAGATTTAGTAAGCCTTCTTTTGACTAAATTCGAATGACATATTCATGCATTTGAATCTCTCATGTAATTATTTATTGTGGCACCCTATGACTTCATAGTGTTGGCTATTGTAAACTTATTCAATACAGATTAGTGTTCTTCTCCATATTCAGTCTCCTTTTGTGAGTAATTTGCATGTGTAATTGGCAATTGTTCTGAGTGTAATTGTTCTAACACCTGGGTTCAATTTCCACACATGTATGATGACAGCAAGTTTTGATTCATGTGTAGCATAATTCTTCTTGTGTTCTTTTAAATTCCTAAACGCATAGGATACAACATAGTTTTCTTGAATCAGTTTCACTGTTGGGCTTGTTCAGGCCATGTGTTGTAACCATTCTCTGATACCATTATGACACAAACCTAAAAATTCAAAAAAGAAATTATTTTATTCTTTTAACTGAATATTTTTTTTTAACTAAATATGTGATTCTTTTATTCTTTTAACTGAATATGTGAACCTTTTATTCTTTTAACTGAATATCTGATTATTGCGCATATTTGCATGGAGACTTGATGCAGCTGATTCTGCCAATTTTCTAACGCGTCTCCTAAATCAAATGTGCAAGAGATAACACTCTGTCAGCTAAGATTTCCATTAGTTGTAGTATTTATATAATCACCTTTGGAAGAAATGGTATTATATAGTTGATCTAGGTAATTACCTTGTCCTTCACTATTCACTAACTCAACATATCTCTACCCTTCGAGCATATCAATTGACGCAACCACCCTCATCTTTGAACCTTCAAATGACAAGATTCTTTTCTTAAAATTGATTATAGTACAATTATCTATCTCCCAATCAATCGCCAAAAGTGCAGGATATGGATTCGTATCATCAAAAATGTTGACTAATTCCAATTCTATGTATGTCCTCAGAAATTCTACTTCAACATGTACTTGTGTCAATCAACCAATCGCTAGAACCTTTGACTGATTCACTAATCTTAACTTAATGGGACACTAATCCAACCACGACTTTTGCATGCTTTTCCACATTTTCCTTGCTAATATATTGACATCAGATCCTAGCTCTAGAATGATGTAGTCCATGTCATAGTCTCCTATATGCATAGTCATTCACAGTTCGTGACCATTTTTTAATCTTTTCCCGACATGGTTAGCTCTCTTTTCAAGTCACAATTATTCTTGGGTTTCTTCTATGAGTGTTTTAAATTCTGTGACAACATCCCTATCATGGATTAGCGATAAACAACTTTCAAATAACTATTTAATATTACTAAGGTTTTTCATTGGCTACTTCCTGAGTACTTGTTCAAATAATTTGGAAATCACCTTTACTTGTCTAGATGTCGATGATTGATGGGTATCAACAAACTTTGGTTGTACATCTAAGAAGACTTCCTTCTCCTTCTAGACATCCAATGGGACTTGATTTTGCACCAAAGTTCACACCTCTTGTTTTCCACGTTGTGTATTTTGGTCCTCTCTCGTTGTAACACCTCCTCTTATAACAACATCAATGTTTGGTTCTCTTTGCTCAATAGAAATCATCTAAATATTTTGGTTGGAATTTGGATTTTGATACTACATAGAGTTGGGATTTCCCACAATTTAAGCCTACCATTTTGCAATCAATTGTGGACACCATTTGACGGTGTGGTCAAATGGTTTACAGTATGTACACGTCTTTGGAGGACTTTGGAAATATTGAATAAAGTGTCCTAGTTTTCCATAATTATAACATATGACTTGGCCTCTTCCTCGACCAAATATTCCTCCTCCTTGTTTTTGTCTGCGGCTTTGAAAATTTCCATCACCCCTTAGCTGAGGGTATTGTTTCTCTGGCGGATATTGATTCTACTGGTATTGTAGCTGAGGATATTGTGGTTGTTGAAAGTGTGATGGTGGGCATTGAGCAAGATGATACTAAGTCTGTGCTCATTTATCTTGTATCTACTCATCACTCTTCACCAAGTAGGTATCCACCTTTTTTTCTTGAAACAAATGAAGAGCTATGTAATCTTTCTCATCGTGTCCTACTAATTTACAAAATTTAAAGTATAGAATAGTTAGTGTACTTAAAATATTTTGTAGATACAAACATTCTTATGACTTATGGCCTCTAGTATGACATATTCTGGACCAAGGTAACCTTTGGGTGTTTATCGGGTTTGGCGCTCTTGTTGTGACATAGTTAATGAGAGCTCAGAAATATCTTTATGGTGTTTGTATGTCTTAAATATTGTACACCATAATTCTTCTTAAAATTCCTTTCCTTTATTGATGTCCCGGAGCTTCACCGTAATATTAGCCAACTACAACTACATCGGAATCATTTTGGTGTCAGTTTCTCCAATATGCAAGGATTATAGCTTCATTGATATTTCCATCGATTCTGTCTATGACAGAATATTCTGTTGCATCAATGGGATCTGGATGGACGGAAACAAGGGGACAATGAACCATTCTTTATGTTGTACATCTGACATCTGGAAGCTCACTTTAGCAATTAATGTCTTGAATCTCTGGTGAAAGTCCCAAATAGACTCTATATGTAGCTGCTTGATTTCTTTGATCCTAGTAATGCATTGCGACTTATACTTCATCTTTCTAAACTCATATATCATTCCCACTCAAATATGGTAGAGACTTTTCTGTGCAACACCTTCTAGCACTATATAAAATTTCACATACCAGTCTAGCGTACGACCTCACTGAGTCCTGGTCATTTGTGCTTTCTTTATCTTCTCATCTTGGATCTGCCGCATAGTCCATATGAATTTAAATACAAACAAATGTTTCTTTGGGTATTCCACCCCATTTTCATTGAATATTGACAACTTAATCTTGGTCCCAACCTTCGTATCAATTGCCAGTAGTTTGGAACAAAATTTTGACTAGTCGGACTCCCTTGTCCACTATTTATAGTGTTAGTACTACTTGTATTTACAAATCCACTTGGACATAAGTCTCTAGATATTACCTATGGCAATGCATGAGGTGTTGTAGGCATGTCATACCCGTGTTCTGGACCTGGACCTTCAGTTGATTCTTATGATTCTTCTTCTCCTTCAAATATTGTCTGATATTATTCTTATTCATCACAAGACCCTTCATCCAAGTAGGATGCAATATCATAGTCTTCTTCTTGTCTAGTTATGCTGCAACTCTCTTCCTATCATATTCGTTCTTCGCTTTCTTGACTGAAATTTTCTTCCACTTCTTAAACAACCAGCTTCTAGTTCAGTTCCGCTATCTCCAGGGAACATATTAACTTAGTTTGCATAATTTTTCACATAATTTTGCTACAACACACCCACCTTTCTCTGCACAACTTCAACTATCACATTCTTAGGGTACATTTTTCACATACAAGCATTTTTTGACATACCAGGTTTTTGCAAATGGGAAGGGAATTTCCATTCGCTTGGTCAATTACCAAGGTGCTTGACCAAATCCTATGGGTTGATTACTTATGCTTAATAGGACAAGTTAGGCCGCAACACAACTCTTCCTTTGCAACTAATATAAGAACAACCCCGATGAAACATAAATGTATTCAACTTATAAATTTGTTGTTGATATGCATTTATTCATTAATAAGTAAATATATAAGCATTTACTCAAAGCAACATTTAAATAGGTAGCTCAATAACATTCAAAATTAACACATATACACAAAATCTAATTTGGAAACCCACCTGGGAAAAACTGCAGAGGTGCTCTTCATGTGGTATAATAAATATATGGCACCTTGGGTCTACGCACTAAGATGCAGACTCTACTCTAGATCTTCCTTGATATCTATACAGAGTTTCCTTTCCTCTCATCATTTCTTGTATTCTCTCGCTGATCTTCCTTTACTTGAATCTAATACTAATATGCACATAGCTTGGATCAAATCACTTTATTCTACTACTCTACTGATGATCCGCACATAGCCTGGATCATCATAGTTCTCTAACACTTCTACACACTCACTCTACAGATTCTTCGAATCAATACACTTAGAAAAAATTGATAGATACACTACTTACAACACTAATGACCTAAGCTGACAAAGACCAAAGAGACTAATGACAACCAAGAGTTTCCCCGAATACAACTTTGGTTCCTCCTTTTATGGACTCTTTATAGACTATTTTTATTGTTTCTTTCTTAGCTGACATCCTACACCTAGCCCACAGGTAGTCTTTTCTATTCTAGTGACACATGATAGTACGAGCTAACCACGTGACATACAAATATTCCTTCATACATGCAACTATAGCCAGCTCTAGTTGACCTCGTACCCACGATCTTTCCAACATGTTGCTTTCTGACCATTGCACTGTTGCACAAATTTTGACATGGTTCCACTCCTTCACCTTCTTTCTTTGTCGTGTTCTTTCCCTCCATTATGGACTTTCTTCTATTACGACTTCTACTTCTGTCGCAACTTTTTCTTATTCTGCAGTTTCTTCTTATGTTGCAAAATTTTCTTTTATTGTGGATTCTTCCCTTCATTCCTTTCTCTCTATATGCCTTTTTCACACCTCATTATCCTTTTCCTCCATATGCTCTTCCTTCCTTGCTTTTTCCACTGCTTCTCTCGCCACTCCTTTTCACACTTAAACAAAATTCTAAGATAATTTTGCTTACCTCTCCATAAGCCCAAAACTAACGAAAACAAAAAACTAGGCAACTCAAGTTGTGAGAAGAAAATATGTCAAAGGAAAGATATCGATGTGTTTAGACTCCCCTCTTGGAGGAAAAAATGGTAACATAATTTATATCCCTTTTGTTAAGTCCTATAATTTCTTCAAGGAAAATTCGCATTAGGTCCTAGAAAATGGGAAAAGGGTAAAACTTTGGGAAGAGTCACTCTTGATGACCGCTCCTATGGGTAAGCTCCCTGAGTTACAGGCTCTAAAACATTGGTTGAAGAGCATCGATATCCTCTCCTTGGATGATATTTGTTCATGGAATTCCTCCTTTGGTAAATGGACTAGTTGATCAGGCCCTTCCCCTTTGGAGAACCTCCAAGATGCCTTAACATTGCTAAAGGTTTGGTTGAAAGGTAAGGCTCCCATGGATAAAATAACTAAGGACCAAAGAGGATGGGAAGAGAAGGAAGGATATTACTCTGTTAAATAAGGATATGAGGTGCTAGAAAGGTTTTCATGGAACATTTTAAGGCTAACTTGGTGGAATAATGTTTGGAAAAATAATTCCCTCCTAAAGTTAATTTCTACTTTCATATGTTGGATCACGGAAGGCTCTTGACAAGATAAAATATTTAATGGAGAGGGTTACAAGGAACCTTTAGGTATAGTTATTTGCAAATAGGAGGAGGAATCATCTGCACACTTGTTCTCCTCTTGTCCATTCACAATCGAAGTCTGGAAAGAAATTTGGGGCACCCTTTAATCCACTACATATTGGGTTAGAATAAATGTTCAATTATTTACTTACTAGAATTTGGTATACCCCTTCTTGATAAAATATAAAACCCCGATCCTACGTATTTGGAATTCCCTCACTAAATACGCTTGCTAGAAAATATG
>LPNX010343688.1:0-114653 GCA_001517045.1 Pseudotsuga menziesii
ATTCGATATGAGAAGATCTCTCTGAACGTCAATCCTAACTGAGTGATCTCTCATTTCTAATTCACTTCACTAGATCGTTCAATTTCTTAATTAGGGGAAAAATTTTATTTTATTAAGAAACTATATAAGTCAAATTAGTTTAAATAACATTTTTTTACATAAAATTAATAAATTAAATAACAAAATAAATTATCTAATATAAAAAATATTTAATAGATAATAAAAAATTCCAAGCAACAAACCCTTTCCCTTCAACAACTATTTAAAGATTTAAGGTACTCAAACACTCCAATAATAAATAATTCCAAGCAACAAACCACTTTTCCCTTTCAACTATATGGAGGGAATAACAGCCAGCTAAAAGATCTAAGGTACTCAAACTCCGAAATATTCATATCTTGTCAACTTAAAGCACTCATCCCTTTTAACTACATGGATGATGGATGGAGATGATAACAACTAGGTACTGAAAAAACTCCAAAAAGTATTCATATCTTGTGTAACTTAAACAATATTATTTAGATTTTAAAGAATTAAAGAATTTCTGCAAAATGTCTAGAGGATTCCATGGAAATCCCCGAGAATGATTGAAATCCTCGTGCATTCTCTCTATCATAACCCAGTCGTCAAACGCAGCATTCTCCTTGGGTTGCCATTTGCTTTGATCATCGTTTTCAGAAGCATAATCGTCCTTCCTCTGGGTAGCTTCGCGAGTGGTAATCACTTCCTACAAAACACAAAAAAATGTTTATAGATTTCTGCATAAATATTACAGTTGGAGAGGAAATCTGAACTACTGAAAGGAAAACGGAAAATGTTAGATTTCATAGATTTAAAGCTTACTTACCGGAGCAAGAGCAAGGCCCATCCGCGGAGAGTGAAACACATTGCCATTTTCAGCGGGCAGCCATTTGCTTTGCTCATTGTTTTGCTTCTGCTGGGTAGCTTCGCCTTNGGGGCAAGAGCAAGGCCCATCCGCGGAGAGTGAAACACATTGCCATTTTCAGCGGGCAGCCATTTGCTTTGCTCATTGTTTTGCTTCTGCTGGGTAGCTTCGCCTTCTTCTCTTTCCTACATACAATGAAAATGAAAATGAAAATGTTTGTAGATTGCGAAATAAATTACATTTGTCTGGAAATTTTATATAAAAACATAATTTCAAGTTTACCGGGGCTGCAGAAGTGAGGCCCATCGCAGGAGATGATTGAGACATNAATGTTTGTAGATTGTGAAATAAATTACATTTGTCTGGAAATTTTATATAAAAACATAATTTCAAGTTTACCGGGGCTGCAGAAGTGAGGCCCATCGCAGGAGATGATTGAGACATATTGGCGTTTCTAACGGGCCTGTTCAGATGAATGAACATGCCTTCCACTGGCGGATCAGAGATTAGCAATGTGATAGCCAACACCAGGGCCCAAATTGTCATTGCAAAAATTATATAACCCTCTACCAACACCACAGCGAGCGATGTCATAGGCCACATCTCGGAAATTGTCAACCTAAAAATTATACTGCACATCACGCCAAAATCCACAGCGAGCATCACAGAGAATATGTTACTCATGCATATCACGCCAACAAACTTCTCCTTCTCTTTCTTCTGGGTAGCTTCGCCTTCTCCGGAGTTTACAGTGGGAATCACTCCCTACATACCAAGAAAGAGTTTACAAGGATATTAGTTATGTAGATTGAACAGATATACAGTACTTGTGAAAGAAATATTTGCATGAAAATTTTCTTTAGCCAAATAAAATCAAAATGTAAACAAACATAATTTCAAGCTTACCTGACTTTGGGGGGCTGCAGTAATGAGGTCCATTAGGGCTGACTCAGCCATATTGGCATTTCTAAGGGAGTTGGGCGGACGAGAGATTCGTAGTAAATTATAGAAATCGCCACAAATCGCCAAAAATGCCATTGCAAAAATTGAAGTCGCGAAAATTATACAAAATGTAAACAAACATAATTTCAAGCTTACCTGACTTTGGGGGGCTGCAGTAATGAGGTCCATTAGGGCTGACTCAGCCATATTGGCATTTCTAAGGGAGTTGGGCGGACGAGAGATTCGTAGTAAATTATAGAAATCGCCACAAATCGCCAAAAATGCCATTGCAAAAATTGAAGTCGCGAAAATTATACAATCCGATCCCGGCACCCCATCGATCAGCAACACAGAGAATATGATACTAAAGATCACGCCAAAATTCGTTATATCAACCAGCTTCTCCAATATTCCTCTGCCATCAGTGATTCTCACTGAAGAGATAGTAAGTGCCAACAAGTAGCCTAATGATAAAGCAATAAGAATTGTAAACAATTCCATATCTCAGCCCGTTTTAATAATCTTAGAGAGCACCAGAAAACCCCAACACACGGAAGAAAAGAAAACGTATTCAGGAGCCTCAATCTATTGCTTCGCTAAAAAAGACCTAATATTTTAAAACATTACCACCTTGATTTTGATAGTCCTTTTATATGAAGTTAAAAGTCTACTCCACATAAGACGTGATTTTATAAGCATTGCTCGGCTTAAACATTTTTTTTTTTTCAAGTCTCACTTATATCTATATCTAAATATAAATATGTTTGTTGGGCTGGAGAGAGTGGGTGTTCATTATTTTATTTAATAAGATATAAGTATAACTTAGAGCATTAACATACAAGATCTTTTCATGGATGGTTTTTATGGAGCAAGAAGTAAAACTTCTTAATTACTTTAAAGATTTTTTAAATGAAGGGGAGTTTGTCCTCTCCTCCTCCTTAGTAAATGTCCTTGACGATAGTTTGTCTAGTCTTTTGGGGGAAAATGTGACAAAAATGTTCCTTTTCCTATCTCTTGTGATTGTAGGGCCATGTAGGGATACACACTAAATCTGCTTTTTTTTGGGCCTCAATTTGAGGGTACATAGTCACTAGTTGAAGGTGAGGTGGAGGGCTCTACTCTCAACACATTGCTAGGAATCTTTGAGAGTTCTCGTAGGAATCAAGCATGTGCTTATCAAGAAATTAATCCATGAAAGGATCATATCGGTCAACACTACTACTCTCTAGACTTGAAAGTTAAGACAAATGGGTATGAGCATAGAATAGGCTTTGTTGGTAATTTTTAAATTTGCATAGTTTTTTTTATTAGGGGAATTGACAACTCGGGACAGGGTTGGTACCTGGTCCAAGGATCGAATCATGCTACCACTATAGTCCTAGGAGCATCTAGAGGGCCTGAACCATGGAGCACGGGTAAGTTGCAGGAGATTTGAAGATGAGACCTTCCATTTACAAACATCTACAACATTCCAACATTACCACTTTCTCCACCCCCACTTTCAACTTTGCATTGTTATTTCTCAAGGTTTGATCGTAATTGGAAGAAGAAAAAATAGTGACTATAAGAGGTGGACTATTTTTGTAGTTAGAGGACATCACTGTGTCTTAGAGAGAATATACGGACGGCATACATCGGTTGGTATGTTTTGTGGTAGAAAGGTTTCCATGGATATTATGAATTATTGGGCATAATTAGAATGGATTCCTATGGTAGGATATTTCCCTATCAAACATCTGGTGGCACACAAATGTTTGAGTTTTATTTTTCAAACCAAGGATGATGTCATCCATATCCTTAAAGGGTGTTGGTTGCTAGATAAGAATCTTTTATCAATGAAGTTGTGGCATTTTCTATTGGATGCCCAAGAGAAATTTGTCACTAGTATTCTAGAATCGGTTAAATTAACCCTATTACCTCTTGAATTTTGGTATGAAAATTGATTGAAAAAGATGAGGGGCACACTAGGACTTTCCCTTAGGTAGGATGTTGGTGATGACCATTGAATTCTCAGACTAATCAGTGAGGAGGAATTAATGGTTGCTTAGATAAACGAGATAATCATCCATATTTGCATGCAAAACTGTCAAAATAGATTTCAATAAGAGGAGATCAAGGGGTCATCTCTATGAACTATTGATATAGGGATGCAGGAAGCTTCGATCCCTCTTTAAGTAAATGGTTCTTGGACTCTTGATGGTGCTGTTGATGCCAAAGAAGCAGAGATAGAGTTGTAAGTAAATTTTTTTCCTAGGAGTGTTATACATAAATCTCATCATCATCATGTGATGAGGTCCCAAACATCATCCATTGCCCTAAATCCCAAGTTGTGAAGTGAAAATAGTGGTCCAAACTTCAATCTTGCATATAAAAGTCAAGCACCGCTCCTACCCTTAAGGAAAGAGGAATTATCTTCTTCAGCAATGCCTATCATCTCTTGGCAGTAGGCAGTGCCACTACCTTTTCCTCTTATTCAAGGTGCGGTTCTACCCTGTCACCCCTCTGTCATAGTGGAGTAGAAGCAGTGCCCTTGGTAAAAAGTGAAAAAGAGAGGTTTCCATGAAGCTTCTCGAAGGAAGACTTCGTTTCACCCTTATCCCTAATCATGAGGGCCACTTGCACTCAAGATCCATCCTTTTGGGATCTCCTATCCACCTCACCCACCATTTACTCAACGATTGTTATCCTCCCAAGGCCTATAGAATGACACTCATACCCCATGGTTGAGGGAGAGCAACGTTTATGCTATTGCATTGAAATTCTAGCCAAATAAGTAGGGTGAGCATAGAAGGAGAAAGTTGGAGCTTTTGGGGACAAGGCATTGGCATGTGAAGGAGCATCACAACACTAAGGCGAATGTTGTAAACTTCTTCTTCATATTTAATGCAAAGTTGGTTTCTTTCCCATAAGATATGTTATGTTGTAATCATGTATTTTACTGATGGATTCCTTAGTCACTAACATAGAATTGTGGTTTATATTCTGCTTCTACTTGATCTTGTTTGTTGGTTTCATGTGATTGTGCAGGTATGTCAATGAAGAGCCATCACCATAGGAAACATCTACACCACTCAATTAAAGGGATTGATTCCAGATCTTCACAACTTCTAGGGGAAGTCTTCCATCTCTGTTGTAACTAATTTGTTCTAGATTTGAACCATTCAAACTAGAGGAAGAACTCTTGTCGGCAGGAGGTAAATTTTTTCTAGCAACAAGGAGAACACAGAGATAGAGTTTTAAGAATATGGGGTCTAGTGGGGATTCAAAATTTAAAGAACAAATGCCTCTTGGAGGTGGACACTAAAAATAAAATAAGAATGCATGATAACATTAGATATTGTGCAACTAATATTGGAGAGGAAGCATGCATGCCCCTCGTCCTTGGCATAGGACGATCGACATCATTGATTCTTTGTTAGAGTTATGAAAAATTGTAAGTGTTCCAACTAGCATAGATCCAAATCCCAGGCTCTATCAAGCACCGAGAGGAATCAAATCTTTGGAGGTGCAGACATCTTCTTAAGTATTGCACTCAACTATCAGCTTTAATGTGATTCACACCAAAATGCACCTTTTTTTATTTTTTATTTAAGGTCCAGAAATAATATTTTTATTATTAATATTTAATACTATTTATGGCTGCATATAATATTTTTTATTTTGTTAGGAAAAAACATTAAAACATCTCCCCCATACATAGTTTTAAAACCATGTGCAAGACCCTCCTAAAATCATGGGTTGTTGAGGAGGCCTTACACATGGTATTAAAACCATTTGCAACTACCTCCTAAACCATGTACAAAAAAACCATGGGTTGTTTAGGAGGCCTTACACATGGCTTTAAAACCATTTGTAAGGCCCTCCTATACCATGTACAATAAAACCATGGGTTTTTAAGAGGCCTTGCACATGGTTTTAAAACTGTGTGCATGACCAACATTTTTTTTGCGGATAATTCAATTTTTTATTTTTATTACTTTTTATTATTTTGTTAAGTAGAAACATTACAGCATCTCCCCTATATTGTGTTGTTTTTCTCATGGACATTTTTCTATGGGAGATAAATAAATTTTTTATTATTTTGTTAGGTATGAACATTACAACATCTCACTCATATTAGATTGTTTTTGTGGCCGACATTTATTTTGGAAGATAATTAAAAGTTCTTTGCGCCGAGAGGCGCTCTACAGCCCAATATGGGGTGGATCGTACAACGTTACATAACCTTACATAATGTTATGTCGGCTATAAAACAAAATAGAACATAATGTTATGTCGGCTATAAAACAAAATAGAACATAATGTTATGTCGGCTATAAAAAAAACACAATATGGGGGAGATGTTGTAATGTTTTTACTTAACAAAATAATAAAAAATGTTGGCCTTGCACATGGTTTTAAAACCATGTATGAGGAAATAAATATTGTAATGTTAGTTCATAACAAAATAAAAAATAATAAAAAATATTATATGTGGGTCATAAATAATATTAAATATTAATAATAAAATATTATATGTGGACCTTAAATAAAAATATGTGTCTTTTGTTTTGAATCAAATCAATGGATACCTACAAAGAAATTTGATCCCTCTCGGGCTTGATAGAGCCTAGGATTTGGATCTACGCTGATTTTTTTTATAGCCGACATCTATGTAACTTTACGTAACGTTACAATGTTACATAAAGTTACAAGATCTCCCCCATACTGGGCTGTAGAGCTCCTCTCGGTGCAATGATTATTTAAATCCGTTGTGTTTTGATTAACTAAACTTTCTTTGAAGATTGATCCATTTACTCAAATTCTCATCTATGAACAGGCAGTAATAACCAGATTTCGCTGAGTCATCTATGTGGGTTTCTTCTTAGGGGACATATCAGACATGTTGAAGGATAAAATTAATTACCACATTCAATATGGTATGATAAATTTGCAATTCCTTGCAACTCAAGGAAGACTTTTAGATTGCATATTGAAGAGGGTGCGGTCCCCACGTCTCAGATTGCTCCGCTGGACTGAATGTTCCGAGTATTCCATTCCTCACTGGATTTTGGTGGAGAATTTAAAAGTTTTGGAAGTGTAAGGGGTACATGTTGAATTAATTCTCTATGGCCACATAAATCTCAGATAGTTAAATATATTTCCCTTTATTTATTTTTAATTTAATTCCATTGTGTATACTACAATCATCTCTCACACACATGTGTATGTGTCTTAATGTTGAACCGTCAAAATTCCAGGGTCCTCTCCAGTTGCGAGAGTTGAGTATCGTGTCTCCCCTCAGAGATTTTCCAAAGTCTATAGGGCAGCTGAAGCACCTGGAATGGATTTCTGTAAATGATGTAGATCCCATGACAACTAACCTGTTAAAGGAAACTAAAGGCAGATAAAGGAAACTTTGATCCCTCTCTAAGTAAACATAATTTCAAGTTTACTGGACTGTGGGCGACTGCAGTAATGAGGTCCATCAGGAGTTACTGAGCCATATTTTCATTTCTAAGGGAGTTGGGTGGAAGAGAGATGCTCAGTAAATTATACAAATCACCACAAATCGTAAAAAATGGCATAGAAAAATAGAAAATTATACAATATGATCCCAACACCCCATTGAGCATCACAAAGAATATGATACTAAAGAACCCCAAAATTCGTATCAACAAACTTCTCCAATATTCCTCTCCCATCAGTGAGAATCACGGAGATAGAGAACGAGATAGTAAGTGCCTGCAACAAGAAACCTAATGATAAAGTAATAAGAATTGTAAACAATTCCATATCTCAGCCCATTCTAATAATATTAGAGAGCACTAGAAAACCAAAACACACGAAAGAAAAGAAAACGAAATGAGGAAATCCCCAATCTATTGTTTCGCTAAAAAATACCTAATATTTGAAAACATATCAGATTCTAAGTCCGCACTGTAAAGTCTTGTTCTAAGTCCGCACTGTAAAGTGTTGGCTCACACAAACACTACCACCATCATTTTTATAGTTCTTTTTATATGAAGTTAAAATTATTTTCCACATAAGATGGTATTTTATAAGGATTGATTTTCTTAGACACTATTTTGGTGAGATAAAGGACCACATATATTTAGAACTATAAAAAACAATTAAATAGAAATGTATCTTTTAAATTTTTTATAAACTTTTTTATAATTTTTTTATAATTCTCAATTATGTGTGTGCATTGGAGTGGGAGAGAGTGGGTGTTGATTATTTTATTTAATAGGATATAGCTCTAACTTAGAGCACTACCATTGATAATTGTTGTGGGTTGCCGTTAGCAAGGAAAACCACACAAGATTTCTTCATTGATAGTTTTTATGGAGTAATAAGTAAAACTTCTTAATTACTCTAAATATTTTCTCATTGAAGGCGATATTGTCATCTCCTCCTCCTTAGTAAATGTCCTTGATGATAGTTTGTCTAGTCCTTTGGGGAAAAATGTGACAAAAATGTTCCTTTTCCTATCTATTGTGATTGTAGGGATAAGGAGGGATACACACTAATGTTAGAACTGCCTTTTTTTGGGCCTCAATCGGAGGGTACATTGTCATGGGTTGAAGGTGAGGTGGAGGGATCTACTTTGAAAACATTGCTAGGATTTGACAGTTCTCATAGGAATCAAACATGTGCTTATCAATAAATTAATCCATGTGGGTATCCTATTGGTCAACACTACTACTCTCAAGACTTGAAAGTTAAGGGAGATCGGTACAAGCATAATCTAGGATTTGTAGGTGGGAAGTTGTAATTTTCGAATTTGCATAGGTTTTTTTTAAGGAATCGACAGCTCGGGACAGGGTTGGTACTCGCGTGACACGAGATCCAAGGATCCAATCCTACTACCTCTATAGACCTAAGTGCACTTAGAGGGCCCAAAATATCGAGAATGGGTAAGTTGCGGGATATTTGAACATGAGACCTTCCATTTACAAACATCTACAACATTCCAACATTACCACATTCTCTTCCCCCACGAGCTATTTCAAATTTTCATAGTTATTTCCCAAGTCTTGACCATAATTGGAAGAAGAAAACATAGTGATTGTAAGCGGTGGATTATTCTTTGTAGTTAGAGGACATGAGTGTGTCTTAGAGAGAAAATATGGAGGGAATACATTGGTTGGTAAGTTTTCTCGAAGAATGGTTTCCATGGATACTATGAAGTCTTGGGCATAATTAGAAAGGATTCCTATGGTAGGATATTTCCCTATCAAACAGCTTGTGCCACACAAATGTTTGGGTTTTATTTTTCAAACCAAGGATGATGTCATCCATATCCTTAAAGGGTGTTGGTTTCTAGATAAGAATCTTTAATCCATGAAATTATGATATTTTCTATTGGATTCCCAAGAGAAATTTGTCACTAGTATTCTAGATTCAGTTAAATTACCCCAATTACCTCTTGAATTTCGGTATGAAAATTGATTGAAAGAGATGGGGGGCACACTAGGACTTTCCCTTAGGGAGGATGTTGGTGATGACCATTGAATTTTTAGAATAATCAGTGATAAGGAATGATTGGTTGTTTATATAAATGAGATAAGAATCCATATGTGCATGCACAAATGTCAAACTAGATTTCAATAAGAGAAGATCAAGGGGTCATTTCTATGAACTATTGATATAAGGATGAAGGAAGCTTCGGCCCCTCTCTAAGTAAATGGTTCTTGGACTGTTGATGGTGTTTTTGATGCCAAAGAAGCATATCTGATGATGATTGCAAAAAACACAAGGGGGTGGGGTACCTAAACAATGACAAAGTTATTGAGTGGGTAACTTTCGTATGGAAGTTGTGTAACAATTCTTAATCATAAATGTGAACAATAGTACCATCGGAACGTATGACTTCCCCTAATGCAATGGAATTCTTGGCGTTAAGCATAGGGGGGGAAAAAAATTAGACAACACTAATGACTCTTTCTACTTAGTTTGAAGTGATCACTTACTTTGATCATAAATACTTAAACTCTCAAGGAACTCAAGGTGTAATCATAACTAATTCAACTCTGTGAGTATTTGCTTCACAGTGAGGTTGAGGAGCTAGAGCAATATTCACACTCAAACTATTTGACAAAATGTGCAAGTGAACATTAAAAGAAATAGAAAATAGATGGAATAACACTTGTGAATGGTGATGATAACTGATCATATTATTATGGTACATCTTGTAGATGTTATTGTTGTAGAGGAAAGTTTCTTATGGATAGGGTTTAAGAGGCCATCAACGTACTTGGGTTGAAAGAGAGATGAAAATGGTTCTACAAGAAAATATAAACAAGATTCGGATATTAGAATGGTCATACCTTAGCCAAACGAAGGTTGATCCAAGAAGCCCTTCAATCCTCCTCTTGCTCCTCTCCCTCCAAGAGACCTCAAAAAGGAATTATACCTTCCTCAAGCAAATATGAGCACATATAAAGCAATGATAATAAAATAAACATGAAATAATAATCGAATTAACATCATCATATGATCAAAACAAAGATTCAAATACACATTGAGCAATGATTTGGGAAGAAAAATGACATCACATCTTTATTAATCATGAAAAGAAGTACTAATATGCCTTCTCTTTAAGTTGGGAACCTCACGAAACCTTGATCTAGTTCTGCTGCTTCTCTTCTCCAAGGAACTCAGCCTCCAAGATCTGCAACACAAGGAGAAAGCTTCTAGGGAAAAGGTGGGGGGAAAGGGAGTCCCAATTCTTCCAGCACGACAATGCAAAAGTTCCAGTCTCCTCTCATAGACCACCCTACCTCTATTTATATGCTTTTAAAGAGATAGGTTTGAAGACAGATTACTTAAAACTGAAGGAGTCGGTTGCATAACCACCCAAAATACCCAAACTTCGAGAAACTTCATTTTTGACATCTATAGGAAAAACATGCAAGTTTCAGAGACATTAGTCGCATGTTCAGGGTGTACACATGGGATGCAGTAACAAGATTCGTGTAAGACACACACTTTTCAATGTAAATACTCACGTTTTTAGGGAACACGCGTTTATTATATAGAACAATTTGTGTGTAAAAGTGGAACATGAGGGTTTACTTAAGGAAACTTGTGTACATTAAAAAAAAACATTTTTAGGGTACTTCTGGGAATTTTTAGACTTTGGTATCTTCTAAAAAGTATTATCTCACTCAAATACCTTTCCAGTTGTGTAGAGAAGAGTTCAAACAGATTTATAGAACTCTAGATATGGTTCTTCCAATGTAGGTGTTTGTTTAGTGAATTTCATGAAGTGTCATCGTGGAAGTGTCGACATGCGACAGAATCATGGGAAAGTGGTCATAGACAGAGATGTGTCATTTTGAGCTATAAAAGTTATAGTACACATTTATAATACATTGGAAAAAATTCATGAGGCTCAAGAAGCCAATTGGAGTTGTACATGTGTCATGATGAGATTCAACCCCAATCCCCCCTATGTGTACCAATGGAGCTCCAACTTAGCCTCAGAAGACACAAACCAAGTTGTGAACATTGGTCAAATGTGTTGGGGAATTGAAGAGTCCAAGGCAAGTGTGGGTGAGAAGATAGAGTTGAGTGGGAGGCTCAAGGTGGCAATAAATGCTCCTAGGAGAGAGAAAATGGACCAAATACACTACTAGCACCCCTAGTCAACCCAAAATCCACAAAATTAATGGGGGAAATCCTGTCATTAATGAGGGTTCACATGTGTTGATTGATTGATATAGAGTGTTTTTGTAGGTGTGAACATGCCAAAATAATTAGATATCTTGCAGAATCAACTCTACTAATTCTAAACCATAGGATATCATTGCATGAAAGCAAATGAAGTGAGCCTAAGGTCAAAACTATGTACTAAGGATGTATTACTACTCCAACACCACCCCTAAATCCATATGTAGTATAATTTATTCAAAATTATTTACTAAGACCTTGGAAACTAAGGCACAAGCCACTTTCTACAACAATGTTTATTAATCCATGTAATCGAGGTAAGGAGGAAAACCTCATGGGACAAAACCTCCATTCAAAAATTGATATGACAAAGATCAAAAAAAGCAGATCTGATGATGATTTCAAACAACACATCGGGGTGGGGTAACTAAATAATGATGAAGTTTTTGAGTGGGTAACTTCCATATGGAAGTTGTGTAACAATTGTTAATCATTCATGTGAGCACGAGTACCATCGAAACGTACGACTTCCCCTAATGCAATGAACTTCTTGGTGTTAAGCATAGGGAATACCACTAAATTAGACAATATTGATGACTCTTTATGCTTTGTTTGAAGTAATCCCTTAGTTTGATCATAAATACTTAAACTCTAAAAGATTGCAAGGTACACTCATAACTACTTTAACTCTCATAATGTAGTGATCTAACATCAATGTGAGATTAATCAAGTCGTAATATTAGGGCCTTATTATGAGAACTCAGATCATTCTGTAACCAACTAAGAAACTGACATAATTGACACAACATTGGTTGATAAGAATGGGAATCGTGACTTCCCTTGATCGACATAAACTAGGTGAGTGGCTTACGACATCATACTTTAAGTGGCAATGCAGGGTGTAACGAAGGGGAACAAACCACAGATGAATGTTTTATCATATATGTAAGGGTGTTCCCATGAAGATGGTTAGCATGTTTTGTCAAGACGTGGTTGCAGAATGTCTAAAAATTGAGCTCGAACAAGATTTATTTAATCCTTCAATTGAGTTTTCAAAATATCAATCAAGGGTTTAAATAATCCCTTGATTGAGCTTTTCGTAATAGCTTGATTGAGGGTTTAAATAAACCCTAGATCAATCTATTGCAAAAAGGTTGAAATATCTCAATCGAACTATTTTCTACACTATTTTGAAATTAAACAATAATATAATGCATATTATGAGAATATAATATTCATCTAGTCCAATAGCTCGATCTAGCTATTAAATAACTAGATATATATTTTCCAAATAACTAGATTGAAATATTGAACTATACGAATATTATATTCTTATAATATGCCTTATAATATTGTTTAATTTAAAAATAATGTAGAAAATAACTCGATCGAGGGTTTTTAAGACCTCGATTGAGCTAATAGATAGATTGATGGTTTTTAAGGCCTCAATCGATATATTAGCTCAATCAAGGCTTTTGAAACAAGATTTTATCCCCCTTATCTGTAAATTTAATTTTAATTGCATCTTTCTTAGGCCTAAACCCTATCCTAGGATGCACCTTAGGTGGTGAACTTTATATCGATGGATTCTCCAACGAATTGTTTATCCATTGAAAAATATTTAAAAATTTTCTTAGTTAATATGATAAATTCATTTTATTTTCATTACAAACTTACACTTACAAAACCATGTGCACAACTTTGAATTAGCGCAAAGAAAAATCTACAATATATTAAGTACACAACCAAAAAAATTCAAAAAATATATATACCCCATATCAACGGGTCCTCTTCAAAAGTGTATTTTTGTTTACTTTCTTATTTTTTTAAATAGTTAAAAAATATTTATGTGCACACACATATGTACTAATGCAATTGGAATTTTGAATGGCGAGTTTCAAAAATTAATAAATATTATAATTTTCTAACATAATTTTAAAAAATATATATGTAAGCCATAGTGCATTTTCTGTAGATTATGTTCATTTATTTATTTAAAAAATTATGCATTTATCACTAAATTAGTTTACGTGTGCATAAGCCATTTGTTAAGTTTTCCTAAAATTTACAAGAACAAGCCTATCATTGAATATAATTTTGGCATATTAATTATTATTATTTTAACAAAATATAGGTGGAAAGAGAATATAATTACTTACAATTTGGTTCTTTGTTGTATGTCATAATTCAATATGAGTTTTGAGGGATTCAAGTTAATAAAAGAGTAAAAAAGCAAATTTTCACCTTCACTTTTGACCAAAACGTTTCACCCATTTCCATGGATTCATCTATAATACTGATGGGTTAGGATATTTTGATGAAAAACATGAAGGTGTTGAGGTTATATGGACTCAAGTATGCTGATAAAGAAAGACTAGATGGATTCCAAAAATTATGATGTGATGGGGTTCCCACAGTTTTGAGCAAGTCGGGGATCAAATTTATACAAAAAGAATGATAAATTTTTGTTTTGTACAAATGATATGATAGGTTCCCAATGAATAAGTTCCATGCAAAGTGTTGCTATGGGAATGATTGAATTATGTTCATGTACTCAGAGGTTGGGGACCCTTTACGGTCTTCTTGAGAGTTGATGATAAGAGGAGAAACTTAAATGGTATATTTCTCGTCGGGAAGATGAGAGGTTAATTGTGAATCATAATCATGACTTTCTGTTGATGAATCTCGGGTGTGTGAATGAAAAAATGCATGGTGGTGATATGTGGTTTCAACTTACAAAACTTGGTGATTTACCATGTTCCACAGTTTTAATTATTTGACATTATGGGTGTCAATGTGTGAGGGTGTTGTAATGCTATGAACGCCCATGGGGGATTATGTTATATCCTGATAGTGACACAAATGATGAGTTTTTACTAGGGAATGGAACCTTAAGGATTAAATAGAGGGGATATTTTTCCTATATGTAGGGCCAAGATGATATACCTGTGAGTGGGGCATGCACACCATAGGGATGATGGGGGACTTGAGTCCTCACGAAAATATGACACACACGATAGAAATACCAAAGAATAACAAGGATCATAATCAGAAATTTGACGATGTTGAAATAATTAATAAGAAATTGAGTGGGCCTAGAGGGATGGCTAAAAAATAGGTGTGAGATGATTGGGAAACTAAATCGATGGTACCATGTTGAATAAATTCTGAAATTGCTCATGATGGTGATGATGATTCATCATATAAAGTTATGATTTTATCGAACAGGGTTTCTAAATATTGGGTGAAATTCCCATAAATAAGGTTGGGTATACTTTTCAAAATCATTTGTATCATTCAATATATTAATACATGTTACCACTCAAAATAGAAACCCCAACACAAATAGGTTGTGTAGACTATTGGCACAAGTCTAGAGTGCATAAAGTGAGGTACCTACAGCAATGGAAAGGTCATCGACAAGAACAAACGACCAGCCATGAAGGGTGAAGAAGCCGATAGACAAGGAAGTGTTGGTCAAGTTAGTTAGAAATTGGTTAATTAGACCATTTTGTAATGATTAAGTGAGCCTATAAATATAAACAAAATTGTAATCCTTTGTGCATCTTAAGGAAGAATAACTTAGCGTCGAAGAAGTTTAAGAATTATCTTTTGGCATTCTACAATGTACTATTTCATATATGTGGATTATGTTATGATATATGAGGATGTTTCGGCATGGATTTGATCTTGTTTTCTGGTGTCCTCTTTCTGTATTATCTGGTTTTAGTCTCTTTTGTTATGTGATGCATGAGATTAATAAGGATGATTGTGTGATGTCTCTATCGTTATCTTTTATTGCAATGTGATCGATGCAACACAATAGTTTAATGCATGTTGATATATAGATATGGTTAAATATGTGTTAATGCAAATAAGGTAGCATGATAGTATGATATGAATCTGGATTTATAGTTATGTTGTGAATGGGTATGAAATGATGCATTTCTCCTCCCCTGTAGGGAAACTTGGTTCCTATGGCTCGCCTTAGACATCTCAAATGAGACTACACCTATCACATGCCCCAATTTTGCAAAAACAATTTTATATTATTTGAATACAATATGTTAAATTTTATGCTAAGTTGTAATTGATGACTCATCAATGTCAAGGATAATTAATGTAATTCTGAATATTTATTTATAAACAAATAAAGGAGGAGACAACATCTTAGGAGAGTTGTTAAAAGAGTGTTTACAGGTCAAATTGATGGAGGAGACTGGGTGGAGAGGAAACTGACATGTGGCAGCATCCTCAAACAACTTTCAACTGTTGCAGGTGGCAACCTCCCTACATTTGGGGTCATGATTCCCCAAGAAAGTGGAATCAGTGTAGGTCGATCAATTAATGAAAACTGACCCAAAAGACCTAGGCAATCTTTATAAAAATTTCCATTGAAGAGAGCTGAGGCTGCTCATTCTAGAGAAGTGATCATTCAAGTGAATGAATGTACTTCAAAGAAATTCAATGGAAGGGAATTGTGGAAAGTGTTTGAGGGGATAACTGTTGATTGATCTAGTGCAGCTTTTAAGCTGAAATATCTTAACTGCTAAGAGCAGAGTGTTACTGAGATATCGGGAACTAATTCTATTGCTTGCTTCTCCACCAGTTCTCAGCCAAGAAGACCAGGAACAGGCTCGGGGGTCCTCAGGAAGCATTGTTTGAGCGCTCTCCAAGAGATTGGTAGGGAGGAATGGCCTCCTAACACTGCTATCATTTGTCCTAATCAGGTTCTACATTATTTTGCTTACTGTGTTAGATAGATAAATCTGAGTCTGAATGTTATATGAATGTTAAATATTTAGTTTGTAAATGTTAAAATTTAGTAGTCTTTTTAGATTATTGAAGAAATGAATTTGAAAAGTAATGTGTTAGAATGGAAAATAATTTCTAGTCTGTGTTTTTCCACACCTGGAAAACCAGGCAGTAGTCGAGCACAGGTAGAATGTTTAAGTAGATAAAAGAATGTGTTAGCAGATGAGATTGTGTATTTATAGATAGTAGGATAATTTATTTCATGTTAAAATATCAGGGAGGTTAAACAATGTTATGATATGTTTATCTTTCTTTGTTTTTCCTTAGTAACTGAATGAAATGCAGCAGAAAAATCACTTTAGAGTTATAATGATAGATACAGTTAAATAAATAAACGAGCTACTAATCACATAGTTTATTTTCTAACATTATCAATTAAATCTAAGACTAATATTTATGTTAAAAGTAATTAAATTATAAAGATTAAACTGAGTTACAGAGTCTATGCATTATCTTTTCAAGAACTCTGAGTAAATTCTACTTGACAGTTTAGTAAATAGAAGCAATGAAAATATAACTAATAACTAGTATACAACTAAATATTTACTATGAAGAAACTATCTTATAATTATCAAACAGGATTATACCTGTAAAGGTAAAACTTTAGGGTTGAAACCCTCACTAATTTATTTAACTATTATAAATAAAGAGATAATTGTTTTAATTATTACATAACTCTGAATCCTTACTAATTAATAGAGTAGTAAACAAATAAGAACTTAAGAGTAAATAGTAAATATAAATAAGCTAAGAACATACAATATTTATATAACTCTTTTATTTAAAAGAAAAGAAAATACCTAAACAAGATAAACAATATCAACACTATTGTAACAATGTAAAATAGGTAGACATAAACCAATACATTTGATAAATTTTAAGAATATATTTATCTAAGGGTTCTTTTACAGTAACCCTAGGATTTAAGCCTACCTGAAAAGCTTAAACATATAAAAATTTACCTTATGACTGAATTTACAGTCTTATTTTATCTTTATTTATTTACAAGAAAATATTAAAACAATAATTACCATTGTTAACGGCTGAAAAGGGAAGACTCAAATTACACAGAGTCATAATATTTACAAGTTTATAAGACCTTCTCATAGTGGAGACAGAGCTCGAAGTTAAAAGGAAAACTTTTAATCCAAGCGTGTGTTACTCTGTCAAGCTGAAAGGCTTAAGACTTAACAAATTTACTCCACCCAGCTCAAGGCCAATTACACCGAGCATTGTGGCAAGGGTTTGATAGGAAAAACTAACATTTAATTTATAAAAACTTCATTATTGTAATAACATCTATAAAACAATGTATATTTATCAGTATATTTGAAAATAGAGGACCATTAAAACCATGAACACGGGAGAACCCCCACATATTAAGAAACAAAGTATATCATTATGTATCCATAGAGCTATAAAACATGTCAATAAATCAAGAGTAGTGAATACAAGTCACAGAATCAAGGCCGGAGCAACCGTGCTACAAGCAAGGGCTTAATAACAAAAAATACTCAATAACAACTGAGCTAAACATTTAAAAACACCGAAGGAAATGAGTTTGTATTACTTCTCCAACTGAAACCCTTTTTAGCTAATTTGTACAAGTGGGGAGGAGCCACATTGTAACCAAAGCTTACCTGTAGGCCTCGTTGACAATCCAAACATGGGTGGATTCTTTCCAATCCTATATCAAACCGCAATCCTGCAAGCAAAACCCAAAGGATTTTAGTTAAGAGCTGTTATTTTCTAATATTAAAAACTGTAACTAGAATTTGTAACATTGTAAGTCAAATTCCTTACCTAGAAGTGAAATAATATGAAGCCACGGAGGAACAAGCCAGCATAGCAAACCAGCACGACGAACAACCCAAACCCTCGTGCTTACAAGTGACAGAGGTGACGAGCTTAGGATACATGTTACACTAGCGACGGAAGCAAGAGTAAGCCTGGGAAATGGCCATGAAAGAAAGCAACACTAAAAACTATTGACAAAGACCAACTACACACACTGCAAAGAATCGCAGGCAGAATGAAAACCAAGTGCAAACTATGAGTCTTGACAACCACACTCTATAATGGAAACACGCCTCTACACACAGAAAATGGAGCTGGAGATGAACATAAGCAAGCCCTCATGGCTGCCGTAAACCAGACAATGCAAAGAAAAAAACCCATAATTAAAAATGAGAAGTAGGGTTACGTGGTGAGCTTAGAAGTTATGCAATGCACGGTGGTAAACATTCCATGTTCCCACCAAATTATTCCAGTCCACAGTGGGTCAAGTTGTATAGTCTCCACTGCACTATCGAGAATCAAATTATTGTCAATAATTTAATCAATGACTATAATGACGATGTAATATATAAATTCAATAACGTATCATTTCAATGATAAATTATGAAGTCAAGCCATGTTAAGAACAAGGTTTTTGTAGTATCGTTAAACCTTTGTTTTATTATAAACCTTGGAACCTTCGTTGGTAACGAACCAATCATACATTGTATCGTTAACCTTTGATATATGTAAACATTGAAATCTTTCGATGGAAAAATAACAACTATGGAAATATCCATAGTAGGGCATATGCCCTTGATATTAAGGTAATAAATTTCAATAATAATCATTTATTCAAATGTTATATAGCAAGACAATGATGTTAGAACTAGTTCTTATGTAAACACTAAAGGTGAGAATTTAATTTATAAATCAACATTGTGTATATAAAAAGTATTTACACTCTAGAATAAATTCTTATTTTTGTATGAAGTCTATAGTACTAAGAGTAAGATAAACTTCATGGAAGTTGTAATCATTCGGTCTCCATAAGTAAACAAAGCTCCAAATGAATTCAATCAAGGCTAGATTAGTCTTGGTAGTAAAGGGTAGTAAAACTATCTAAGAATACATATGGCATCACTAATATTTATAAATAAATAATATAATAATGTAATTTCGTCACATTACTTATGTCATAAAGAAGTTTGGGAGTTAGAAATCACAACTTGACGACATTTATGCAAATGATCATTTATAAATACAATGCAATAATAAGCTGATAAACTTCCACTACTAAAGCTTAATAAAAGGTAAAGCTAAGAGTTCTGTATAAGCTTTTTTCTTGAAAGGCGTTAGGTCTGTTTCCATACTTATGAGCAGTGTTGTAAATTTTATAAACACCAATAGCAATAAACTCCTGTTTCAGTAAGAGTATTGATATACTAAATCTTGAGCTCTACGAAGAACTAGAAATAACTTAGCGTAAAGAGGAAAAGAAAATTGATCTAATGTAGTAGACATTCTGATAATAGACAATCAGTAGGGTAAATATACTGATCATAACGACAAGAAATTAAAATACTGTCCCTATTGCAAAACAAGTAAAAGAAACGTTACTTTACCTTGTAGTATTCTTGAATTCTATTAAGCAAACTTTTACTCTAGCAGTATATTATGCTAAAAGAAGTATATCTGGATTAACGCCTTAATAAACTCTTACTGGTTCAAAATTTACCTGTCAAGCCTGTAATATCTAGAATTCTAGATAAGTTAGCAATCACTAAGTAAGCCCTAGTTAGAAAGTAACTTCTCACCTACTTGACAAAATCAAACCATCAATACAGCTAGAAACAACTGAATGCAGATTATTTACATCACATATCGAAATTAAAATAGTATTAATTTATATGTGTTTAAGTTAATGGTTACTTTTGTTAACTGTTTCATTTTTCCGTTAGACGCTAGCAGTTATCAAACTGTGACTTTAGACAGTTTCTGTTACATCAAAAAATTTTAAATTTTGTGAAAATTTGGGGTTTTGAACTTTGTGTATATAAAAAGTATTTACACTCTAGAATAAATTCTTATTTTTGTATAGAGTCTATGGTACTAAGAGTAAGATAAACTTCATGGAAGTTGTAATCGTTTGGTCTCCATAAGTAAACAAACCTCCAAATGAATTCAATCAATGCTAGATTAGTCTTGGTAGTAAAGGGTAGTAAAACTATCTAAGAATACATATAGCATCACTAATATTTATAAATAAATAAAATGATAATGTAATTTTGTCACATTACTTATGTCATAAATAAGTTTGGGAGATAGAAATCACAACTTGACGACATTTATGAAAATGATCATTTATAAATACAATGCAATAATAAGCTGATAAACTTCCTCTACTGAAGCTGAATAAAAGGTAAAGATAAGAGTTCTATATAAGCTTGTTTCATGAAAGGCCTTAGGCCTATTTCTATGGGTGTTGCTATAAAGGGAAAACCCTATCCAGGCTGATGTTTAAGCGTTTATGTCGATATTTGTTGACAACAGTGCGAAGTGAATCCCTATTGACAAAATTGTGTTAACAAATGGTTCTGTTGTTGGACCATAGTGTGAAAAAGGATATGACATGTTGTGGCATTCAACAAAACTGAAAATATAGGATTGGTTTGATAAGAAGACCCAATATTTTTTCGATGAAGAAAAATAAAACTTGAGATGGTCGATGAAGGAATGGCTAGAGAAGTACAACTATTCTGACATCCATGAAGTATTTTTCTATGAATTCCTGATATTATTCTATAAAGGGTTGGTGCAAATCACTTTTTAAAAGAAGAATTTCCAGGGAGGAGAGCGTGAACACTAGACTCTCGAACTAATCCAACATCTACGTAGGGTAAAAAAAAAAGATTCAAAGTCTATCGATGTGTGGATAGACATGATATTGTAAGTATACATCACTGAGGTCATTGTTGATACAATTGAATCCTACATTGATGCAGAAAGGGAATTTTTTAAGGAACCTAGAGGGAGATATCTATTGTCATTACAATTGTGGATCAAGATGCTCATCTCTAAAAAAAGGAATATTAAAAATGAATTTCAATGAGTAAATCTCTATTGTGCGGAGGCTCTATGTACTACGAATATGTGGTTTTGAGGGAATGATGCAGGGTAGATGGATGTGAGTCATGACAAGACTATTAGGGAAGTCATGGAAGAGTGTGCTCGCCTACGAAGTGGGGTGAGGTTCCCGCAAGAAAAGAGGAGAAGGACTGTGCAAGAGAGTCCTAGTGTGACCAAAATCGACTACAAAACGGGACCACAATGGACTAAGAGAGCCTACATTGATGGAGGGAATGACTAGGATACCCTTGAACCTGAGGAAGGACCGAACTAGAGCTACAACATACCTACAACCCCGTGCACCATGCCAAATGTGGGAGGAAGAAACACAAGTTCTTCGTAGGTTTGTCCTATTTCACAACATAGTAGTAATAGTAGTAGATCAACAAACACCAATAGAATATTCATGATGGCGAGTGATGACATAAATATACCTTTGTTTCAGGGTAATGGGACTGGGGATCTTTAACATTACTGTTTCTTGTGTGAATTACTATGGATAGTGAAACAAGTACAAGATGATGATATCAAGAAAAGACAACTAGCAACAACCTTTAGGGGGAGAGCATTATATTGGTATATGAAATTTGTGCAAGTACTAATAGGGAATCCATAGAAGACGCTAACAAAAATTAGGATTGAAATGATTGACGAATTTAAGAAACCAAATTCGGAATCACAGTATCTTACCGAGTTAAAGGAAATGAAGGAATTCCCCAACGAATCAGTCTGGGATTTCAATCAGAGATTCAAAACTATGATGGACAAGGTTAGCTTCAGAATGAGTGATGTACAAGATAATGAATGGTTCATTGTGACCTTGGTACATTACATCTGCATGTCGCTAATGCAACAAAAGATCACATCCCAAGTTGAAGCCATGGAAATTGTGATGAAGCTAGAGGCTTCAACGATGGGAGAAATGGGGATTGGCATGATCCAGATTGAGTCATAGTTTATGAAACTTATAATCCAACTGCATGATATTAAGAAGGGGAAAGTGGTCCAAGAAGAGGTATTGTGTAGTCGATGTTGATCTGAAGGACATCACAAGGATTAGTATCCTGAATTTTGTGAATACTTTTAGTTTGGGGCGTTGAATCCACTGACTCGAGGACGAATGCCCTAGTGCCAAATTTTGAAAACAAGAGGACACCGGTGAGAGGAATGTATGCGCTTACAGAAAGTTGTGTCAAAGCCAGCCAATATTTTATGTAACTTTTGTAGCTGGGTTTTCTCTCTAGTTACCTGAAAATGCACCTCCATTCTGTCAAATGGACATAAGAGTAGAGTTCAAATGGATAAAAAAAAGCCGCAAACAAACAATTAGCAATACAATAAACAATAAACAAACTACTAAACTAAATAAACAAGATGAAACAAATATACCTTCTCTTTTCTTTAAATTTGGACCACCGTGCCCTAGCTTGGATGGTACCACCTCTCCATAGGCTTGATAGTACAGAGGATGCCTCAACGTATAAGGTGGGAATATGGTAGGGTAATGGAATGGTTGGCAAATGATGTTGATATAGTGAGAGGAACGATTCTCACGATACTCACAAATGATGTAAAAAAGGGAGAAGGAATAAGTGGTCAATCTTGTGATGGAGACCTCCACACTAATTTATAGTTTTTCTTGTCCCTTTCTCTCGTTTAGGGTTTTGGAACCCTATTTAGGGTTTTCAGCCCTATTTAGGGTTTATATCCCTTTTTGGGGGTTTTAAGCCCCTTTGTGGGTGTTTATATCTTTTGATGGTTTTTATGCCCTTTTTTTGTTTTTAAGCCGTTTTGAGGGTTTTGGGGCCTTTTCTAATATTTGTTCAACTGTTTCAAAGAGAATAAGGTTAAAACATAGTTATTCATGTCAAAAATGAGGGAAAAAAGATAAGAAAAATATGCCTGTGTATGGTTTATACTAGGTAGAGCTAGTTGGGAATTTTTTTGCATTAACAGATTACCCCCTGATGTGTGAGTCCAGGAGCTCATTGTATGATCGACAAAAATCATAGGATTATTGCGATAGTGGAGAGACCTCTGAAAAAGTAGCACTTCCTCAATCGAGACATGATGGCTTTTGGTATTTTTATTAATGTTGGTTCCCATCAATGGGTGAGGTACAAAGAATATGTGACATGTATATGTATGAGGAGGGCATACCCATGATCATGACAAAAGAATAAATAATGGGATCAAGGCCCTAAAATATAGGAGCCGATCATATACAATTATTGTTACATAATGGTGGCCTCAATGAGAGGCTGCATCCAATGCTGATCTGAATAACTGATACATCGGACCCATGGAATTCTTATGAAATGTGATATCTTCACAATTGATGCTATGTTGGAGCTGGAAGCTTACACAACTATAGGGAATCACTAACAGGGATTCAAATTCCTTATGGTACACTATGCCGCATCAATCATGAATCTACACCGAAGCACTACTTTGGGGGATTCTCAACACTGTTTCCAACACAACCTAGAAATCACAATGAACCTATCTGGGTCCCATAATAGACTCACTCATGTGTTAGAGTCAGGTGACAACCAGGGTCTTTGACCAAATACTGCATAGACCAATACCCTACATGAATCTTAGTGTTGCAATGATGTAGCTAAAGTCGACCACATGAGACACAACCATCCCCAGAGGCACTGAGGACTCCTCTCAAATGGTCCAAGGAAATCATCAATAAGGTTAATGAAACTAGGTTACAGGAACCTCTAGTTATATCCTCTGGAATGAATGTGTTGTTGTCGACAGAGGGAGACCTGCAACTAATCAAGGAAATAAGGTTTCCTTGATAAGAAGAATGAGATGGATCACCAAAGTTGTGGGACAATCTGGGGACTAGAATAATGAATGGGGGAACAGGGGTAGGGGGAGTATAGAGGACTCAAACTCCCTTTTTTTAGGGTATGATGGAAGGGCTGACCTAAAAGTAAATGAAATAGATGCATGGGAGAGGGATCATAACTATAATACCAGGAATGTAACTATAGATGGGAAATACTAATGGAGGTAGCTTGGAGCATTGATATCTAGGGCATCCAAGGAAGACACATCGTAGAATACTTTGAACAAAGGCGAACCAATGCGGGAATGTTGTCGAGATGTAATATATGGAGTGGCTCCTAAAGGATATGTTATGAACTGATCTCGTGGATTTTTAGCGAGCCCGAGAAAGTAAATGCTCATTGGTGTTTTCATTTTTAAAGAATCTGAAAACAAGAAGACGACTCTAGTGGGCTCTCTTTTTTCATTGATAGTATCTTTCGTTCAAAAAAAAGATAAAAGTGTAAAAAGGAGAGCCATCCCACCCTTTTTGGGGGTAGGATACTTCTTTACCATTGGTATTCCAAGCAGGCCGAAAAAGGTTAAACTTATAGTTACTGGACGATCATTCAAGTTCCTTTACAAGCATGAATGAAACCAAGTTTGCTTGATGATAAGGATGGAAAAGAGCTTAAAGACAACCCATGATGATATTTTGTCATAAATTTCAATCCCAATGCCTGAGAAACGTTGCTGGATTGATAGTGCCGAGGGGGTCCTTTTCTTTTGGTATTCTACATAGTCTGAAAAAGGAGATAAACGAGGTTATGTAGATACCCTTTCAAATATTTTAACGAGCGTGAAAGGAAGCAAGCATTGTTGGAGATCTTTTCATTCATTTAGGAGTTAGAAAAGAGCTTAACAAAAACTCCATAATGATCAAATGAGAAAGCAAGAAGTGTTCGATATATGGTTGATGAACATAAATGAAGAGCACTAATGGTGCCCCCTTGCAGAATGATAGATGGTGGTCAAAAGATGGCCAATTGTGCAGTATGGATGCAGATGGATCGTGAACATGCCAATACACACAAAGGGAGATTCACATGATGGCATAAAAATGGAGGTTATTTCTTGGAAAGGTCCGAAAAAGAATAGTGAAAGCATAAGACAAGGGTCTCATAAAAGATATAAAGGGTGGAAAACCAAACCCAATGGTGCAAACAGTGTCTCAAATAGACTCCAGATGACCCTAACTAGTAGTTAGTGATGCTTCCCCTTATGCAGTGGTGCATAAGAAAACTAGACCAAATGGAGGCTTATGGGTACGGAGCTAGCTCAACGTACAATGTGTGATTCGTGTGGTGGCATGCAAATTGACTTAACTCCACGAAATGGCCCAAAGTCTAGAAGGTCGTTTCTTGACCCAAGAGCTTTATGCATGACAGTGGCAGCTTCCTATCCTTGTAGAGGATGATCCATACATGGGCATGGAATACTAGGGAGATACGAAGAGGCCTTGACCTCCAGGGTAGTTCTGACGGCATGCTAGCATAGTTGTTTCTACACCATATGTGTAACATACTATGTGCATGTGCAGATGTGGGACTACACACTCCATTGGGATACCAGTAGTGCAAGGGTAGGAAGGATGTGTTAGATCGACCCAATCACGTGCAAATGATGCGACAGAGTTCTACAATGGACTCACCATGAATAGACGTGGAGCAACTACTGGAGGGGGTCACTGAATTGTGGTAAAAAAAATGCAAAACAAGAAAGAAAAACTATCCTAGAGCTTCTTGAGTAGGCATGGTGAGTGACGTCAAGCATAGATCTTCCTGAGGTAGAGCCCATTGCGGGGATTTTTCAAGAGGCGACCATTGGAGTCAGCAAAGACATATGCCCCCTTATTGAGGCATCGATGGATGGAATATGGGGTATGCCACATGGAATCAAAATTCCCTTCCCCTAACTTATCATGGGCTTGGTTATAAATGAGGACCAAATCACCCTCACTAAAGGTGAGAAAGTGGGATTGGGAGTCCGAATGGGACTTCGACCGATTGTCAGCTACTTCAATAATTTGGAGATTAGCACGATGGTCCTCATTGGTCTATTTCATCATAAGTAGGGGTTCTTCTAGTGGTGAAGTATCAGGTAGAAGTTCGTCGACAAGGCATGGTGATGGAATCTGGCCTTCAATAGGAAGAATCAATTCCACACCATAGAATAAGAAAAATGGGGTGAAACTAGTGGTTGTTTCAAAGATATCTCTGTCATCGCAAAAGTGGTGTAGAGATAGATCAGGTGGATCTTCCACTATAAATGATGGGAAAGGAATACTGGAAGTATAGGTCGAAGGTGTGTTCATTCCCAATCCAAAATGGTGTGTAAATACCTGAGAGAAAAGGTGCCCCAGTGTACTCAATGAAACAACAATGAGAAAGAGGAAGGTAATCGCGTGAATCAGGAATGAACCCCAATAGTTCCCCAGTGACTGAGGTTGAGGTTGCAAAAGAGGTTGTGATATGGTTTGAATGATACTAGATGTGATAGTACATAAATCCATTATTTTAGTTGGCATAGATGGAGGTGGTAAGTCTAGGAATGTGTCTATCATAGGGATGTTGGTAAATAATCCCGGGCCAACAGCGGATAAGGAAGGAATGGAGACACTGCCAATGATAGTATCAATGGTAGGGATGGCATGGTCCAGTGTGGTCGGCCCCTACGGATCATAGTAAGTCAATTGGTCAACCATCACGATCTTCCCATCATAAGGAGAAAGACGATTGATGCCAAAACTCTCATGGCATACATGTAGCTACATTCGAGAAGGAGGTTATAGTCAAGTTAGGCATTAACAAACTCTATGTCAATCAGAACAATTTTACCAGTTAATGAAATAGAAAATTTTTGGAGAATTCCCTGGACTTTGGTGGACCCAAGCTTCTGGCAGACAAACATTGACATAACACATGTAGATGCCCCTTCATCGACGATCCATCAATGGACCACCAAATTATGGATTGAGAACTGAATTTGGAAGGTGATGACGGATGGAATTCTGGGTTCTCCTTGATCCAAATCAAATGTGACCAATAAGGAATTGGAGTGTTCCACCACATATAGTGCAGATAACAACGATTTCCACTGCAGCGGGCATGTTTTGAGCACCTCAAAAGTAGACATGGCTATAGGCGATTGGGCCAAGTCATCAACAATGATATAATTTAAGGCATCCCACGCAGTCACGTTGTTGGTGATACGCCCCAAGGAAAATCGTGGAATCTTGGCCACCCCATCAATGGGGGGTGTAATTAAGTGAAGGGGGATGTTGGCAGTGTTATAAGTTGATTCCGCTGATGGGTTAGTGGTCACCATGGTGGATCCATACTAATTGCGCCTTGACTAGAGGTTCACTTCCTCAGTTGACATTACTAGCAAGTGATGGACTCCTGTCTCGATAGGTGGGGCCGTGGCAGGGGCTGTAGGAGTAGGAGGGGACAAGGGTGCAATTGCAACCAGTCCTTGGAGAGGTAACAGAATTTGAAGCACCATAGGAATAGGACCTGGTGATGTTGGGTATGGTTGATCCCATGCTGCTGCATTGGTGTCATGTTGAGCTTCTTTCTATAGAAACTGCTTGACACGGTCCATGTGAGGGCATTTTTGAGTGTAGTGACCATAAACATTGTATAATTTAAATAGATGATTAGTCTGTAATGGAGCATTTCATCCTGATTAGTTAGGTTGTTGGGGGTTTTGTATTGATGGATTAGCATCATTATTATTAGGAAGATTAGGTTATTGGCCAACTCCTTTTGGTTAGTTTCCACCTTAGTTTCTTCCTCTATTTCTCTTACCCTGCCCTTGTTTCTTGTTGGGCATGGGTTGGTTGGGAAGGTTCTACTGAGCAAAAATATATGCCATGGAAACAAGAGGAGATGGGGCTGGAGCCCGACGAGCAGAAGGGGCTACAAATCTAGTCATAGGTCCTAAATATGATTGTGTTGGACAATTTGGTGCATGAGCATGCTGGTGTGGTGTGGGTTATGCATAGGAAGTCATGGCTCTGTACTGAGCCATCATCCTTGATCAATAGAGTACTTGGTTTGGTGGTGCAACATTGGGTTTGTTGCTTTGGTGCTTTGGAATTGTAGGGGATACCACATAGCACTGTGGGTTTTGAAAGAGAGAACTGATGACACCATCCATAGCATGGGATGCCCCCAGTGTATCACATTGAGAGGTATCGGCATAGGGAGCATTTGATATGATGGTGTATAGGTATCTAGACTGAGCATAGATTAAATTGAATTGTTGGTCCTTTAAGATGGCCTCTTCCTCAGATTCGGGATGTTCAGAGGTGATGTATTTGGTAATGGGTGATATCAAGGTCTTAAGGAACCAATCGAGGAAGATCCTGTCATCAAGTTTGATCTTACATAGGCTACGTCATCACTACCACTGATGGATGTGGTTGATGATGTGAGTGGCGGTGTTCTAACGACAAGATAACAATATCTCCATGCCCTCATCATATCTGAGAAGGTGTTGGAAGTATTGGAGGAATATGAATGCTAATGAAGTGAATTCAAGGAAAGAGGCTTGGGGTAATTCGATATACCATTTTACTGCAGCACCTGCGGGTGTGTGTTGGAAGAATATCAGTATGATCGAGTCTTCTACAATGTTTTTTGACAAGTACCATAGATGAAATGACATAATATGGTTTTGGGGGCACTCACGTACCTTTCGTTCAAACTTGGGAATGTTCAAAGGAAGCTTGGATGGCATGGGAGGCCAATGGGGTGGAGGACGGATTGGGTCATTCATTAACCTATCCAAATCCGGTAAGTTAAGGTGAGCCATGAATGAGAGGTTTGGACCCGAGGTTGGTTCGGGAGGGACTAGAAATGGCACTCGAGTTTTCAAGAGCATAACTTCCATACATGGTCGAGGGCACATGAGGTTGAATTCTCGGAACAGGGATAGTGAAGATAATCATCGAAGGGCCATTTCCCCCATGTATGTATGGTGGTATGGTTGGAATTTTGGGGCCTACTATAGGGCCACCAGTGATGGGTGGTGTACTTATAGCAGCATGTGTAGTAGTGCTGGGACCACTGGTAGGGATGTTGGTAATGATGTGAGGCGGCGACATGGGTCCGCTACCAACCATCCCTCCGAAGATAGGGTGTGGATTTGTGCGATATATGGGGATAGACAGTGCAGTGAAAATATTTGGCTTGAATTGGTAGGAATCCGAGTCATAATTAGAGGAGTTGTGACCTTCTGATGGTGACGAGGGTTGTCAAGGAGGGCCTGAATGGTGACAGTCTAAAGAACCAAACTAAGGGGGGTTCCCCCTAAGTCATGAGGAGGAACATGGTGGATAAATGGTGGCTTATGGTAGTAACCAGTAATGAATTTTGGGCCCCAATTTAAAAGGATTCCTACTGGTTCACAAGTAGTCACTTGGCCACCAAGGCTGTCAGAAGACAGTGCTTCACTTTTCCCTCACAAAGGTGTATCTAGTCAATCGGAAGGGGTCATTTCCCATTTGGCTTATCAATTCCTATCAATGGATGGATATTTTTGGGTTCTTGTGGTACTCCTCATAATGATTTTTAGGGAAAATCCCAAGCACTTCCCATAATTGTTGCGGTTGATACTTATGTCCCAAACCGAAATATTATTAAGTAAGTTGGTTACTTTTATGGTTTCGCTTGGGGTCATGAACCGAGTTTTGTTGTATTATTTGGTGTGAGTATGTGCACTTTGTGTATGAGGTTGTTTATTTTAATTTTAATTATTTAATGACAAAATAACATTGGTTTCTATGCAAGGATCAAGCAAAGGGATTGGAACAAAAAAAATTTGAATGGTAAAAATAAACCAAAACAAAGTGCAAGACAAACTGTAATGATGGGAAAATGACTACAACTTGTTGTGAATTAGTAGTATGACTACCTCACTTTTGTATCCTTCAAATCCTAGAGGGAGAGTTGGGCTCTCATCAAAGTGGAAAAAATTCCACCTATAGATCCATAGGTCAATCCCCAAATGCTCGGTGCTCAACAGGGAAGACACGAACGTCGTGAAACCCCCAACGGTTTACACTCCCTTTCCGACTTCCAAGGTCACTTGTTTTTAATGGAAAATAAAAATGACAAAAATGAATTCCTATTACTAAGCTTACTCAACCCCCTATCTTATCTTAGAAGACCCCAGAGGGTGGTGACTGAGTAGAGGATGAAGGGATGAGCAAGAATGTTAATTTCTAATGTTTTAATAATGAAAAAACAGAATATAACTTGTAGAAACTAACACATAAATAGATAGATTCCATGTAACATTAAGACAGTGGCTAATGGGCCTTTCATATGGGCAAAATAGATGTAAAATAACTCAAAAATGGATAGGTCACTTCTAAATGCAGAATAGTGGCAACTGAGTCGCCCAAATAGGCCACATAGCAGCGACTGGGTCACAAATTATGCAAAAACAACCACGACTATGCCTTGGGAGAAAAGTAATGCCTTTTGAGAGTTGAGTCATGACATGGGTTGCGGGTTTTACCCTGAAAGTAGTGAGTGGGTCACGCTTTTCAGCCTAAAAGATGCAGCTGGGGCTGGAAAGAAAAATAAAATAAAAAAGTTGGTAGTGTCCAACAAGAGCAGGTAGCGGTGCCATACAGACTTGGATTTCCCTCCTGCGTGATGACCGAGCCTCAAAATAAAGCAAAGACTTGTAAAACAATAGGATGAAAAATGATCGACTTGGTTTGGTCACCAAAACTGTAGCCAGGTTTTCACCATGGCTACATGTAAATGCACCTCCCTTTCGTTGAAGGGATAGAAGGGTAGAGTTCAAATGGATAAAAAACAAGATACAAACAAATGATTAGCAATACAATAAACAATAAACAAAATACTAAACTAAATAAGTAAGATGAGACAAATATACCTTCCCTTTTCTTTAAAATTGGGCCACCGTGCCCTAGATTGGATGGTATCGCCTCTCCATAGGATTGATAGTACAGAAGATGCCTCAACGTACAAGGTGGGGAGATGGCGAGGCAATGGAATGATTGGAAAATGATTTGGGTATTATGAGAGGAATTATTCTCATCGTACTCACAAATGAGATAAGAAAAGGGCGAAGGAATAAGTGGTCAATCTTGTGATGGGGACCTCCACAATATTTTATAGTTTTTCTTGTCCCTTTTTCTCTTTTAGGGTTTTGGAACCCTACTTAGGGTTTTAAGCCCTATTTAGGGTTTTTATCCATTTTTGGGGTTTTCAAGCCCCTTTGTGGGTGTTTAGCTCTTTTGAGGTTTTTTAAGCCCTTTTTTGGGTTTTTAAGCCCTTTTGAGGGTTTTTAGGCCCTTTCAGTTATTTTTTGAGATTTTTGAGAGAGTATAAGGTTAAAACATAGTTATGGAGGTCAAAAATGAGGGAAAAAAGATAGGAAAAAGATATTTGTGTATGGTTTAGACCATGTAGGACTAGTTAAGAAATTTTTTGTGTCAACAACTTCTCTCCATCATTTTCTCATGAGGAAAAATATTGCAGATCTTATGATTTTCTCCAAGAAATAACTATGGATACATACTTTATGAAAGGAGAGGAGAAATGAACAACAAATAGTCTTCAAATGCAACTGCAACATAATCAACTAAAACTAGAACTGTAGTATAATGAAACACAAAAACAATTCAATCAACCATAGTACAACCAGCCATTCTATCAGCAGCAAGGAGGATTTCAAGGATGATTTCACGGTGGTCGAAAATGAATGCTTTGGTTGCAGAGGAAGCTCGGTCAAGGTTGAGGACTGGTTACTTGCTATAATTGTGGATTAGTAGGACACTATCATAGGGATTATCCAAACCTAGCATCTCAGTGTACTTACTATAGCACAGTTCATCATACTATTGAAGACTGTCCACAAATAATTGCAAAATAGCAAGCTAGGAATTTACCAACAGTGCAATCGAAACAAAATACAAATAAAAATCAAAATCAAAATGCTCATCCAAGTGTGCAAAAGATATATCCTAAAATAAGGAGTCAACCAGTGCATTTCACCATAGTAACAAGAGGAGAAACTCTGACAGGAGAAGATGGGCCACTACCAAATGTTCAACCTAGAGCTCAGAAGAAAGTACAATTTGATGCAGGAGAAGAAAAGGAAACCTTCTTCAAAGAAAATGGCATAGTCTTAAAGAGTAATGGAAAGTTATCGGTTTATGAAATGGCACCAAGTTTTGATTTGAAAAATTCACCAAGATCGCAAGGGAAGGTCAGTACCCTAATTTTTTTTCTAGAAAGTTGTCTAACATTATCCAAGGATCACGATCCATTAGCATATATAGAAATATTCTTGTATGGACAGGAAGAGGAGCGACACGATCATCCACTCAACTGGTTATAGAAGAAGAAAACATGAAGAGAAATGAGAATGAATGGCTAGATTGGTGAATATGATGTAGATTCCATAATTTTGGATCTAGGGTTGGACATGAACATTCTAACCAAACATACATGGGAAATGATGGGGAAAAGGAAGCTATTCTTGTCCCCAGTACAATTTTGTCTGGAAAAGTAGGCCAAAAATTCACTGATTGGTCAAGGGCCTCATCTACATGTAGAAGTGAAAGGATTGAAAACATATGGGGATTTCAATGTTATAGAGATAGTCGACAATGTGAATCCATACCCTATGCTGTTGGGGATCATATGGACGATATAAAACCTATCATTTATTAATTTCAAAAAAAGTACAATGACGTTCGAGAATCGTGACACAAGGGTCATTTGCCCATTGGATCCCCTTGAAGGACAACAATATGTTGAAAAAATAAAAGATGAAGTTGTGGGAGGATGGGATAATGCTTACAATGTCTCCAAAGACTACATCAATCCCACTACTAATGGAGAATTAGGATGGAAAAGTATCAACTCCACATCTTCATACTACGACGAAGAACTATAAAATTGGTGAAACCGATTTCATGAAGTATCAATAAGAAAATGTATATGAATTACTCAAAGACTGATATGGGTAGTTACAGTGGTATATGATCTTCCAACATATGAAGGATTAGCTAACTTGGCATCCTTCATCAGTGAATTCAAATATAGAGTATCAAAACTACAACACTTGTTAGAACTAGAAGAAGCACTTAATGCTCCCCCAACAATATGGTGGGATGCACATAAGACATCGACAAAAAAATGGAAAATATTTTGACGATTGAACAAATTTTGATTCAGGGAGGAGGAATGCTATGAAGGTAAGAAATACAATGGAAGAAGTGATACAAGTGATCATGTGATAACATGTCAAACATAATGGAAAATGAGGCCAAAGGAGGAATGAGTTTATGTGTTCATCCATAAGCTACAGGAAACACCATAGAGATGATATGCCTCCGCATAGATGCGATGAGAAACAAAAACATGGAAAAAAAATGTTATCTTCATCCATACTTTTAGTTTCGCAGACAAAAATTCGTTCATTCATATTATGTTCCAATACATCCGCAAAAATTACTATAGACAGTTATGACTGAATGACCAACGAGACTACAATTGACACCGACAAAGAATGGAAGGAGAGTTTTCTTCAAAAATAGAGATTCAAATGTTTTCTTCTGGATCAACCATGTGAGAATATGAGATATCACAAATCTCACAAAATTTTGGAGAAGCAGGAGAAAGAGTGGAACCAAGGATACTTTCTTCAATTCGAATTGACTTTGTGGAAAATTATGCTTCTTCTTCATCTTCAATAATTTTCTTTGTTGTAGGAGAGGGAATGAACTCATCATGCTATATTTTATCTGAAACTCTCTCAACAGATGGAATTTTAGAGTCATCTCCCATATGACTATTTAGTCCTCCTGATAGAGGGAAACTGATGAAGGATTCCCTAGAGGAAACCATGTGGTTGGATGCTCCAGAATCTATCAAATAAGCCTTCAACGGAGTGAGGCTTGCATGCAAGGAATGGCGGATCTCATGTTCTTCATTCTTCTCTTCATCATCAGATGTTTCTCCACCTTATGAAAGGGAATCTGTACACATAGAGTTTTCAAGTGATCGAGGGTATTCTTCATGCACAAGTTTTTTAGATGAAAACCCTTCATGCAATAGGGACACTTTTTATTTTCAAACCTTTTCTTCTTCTTGGATCTCGAAGCTCCTTCGAAAGTATTATAATTCTCTTTAGGCTTTGAATCAGATGCTTTAGAATCTTTCCCCTTAGGTCTCCCTTTATCTTATTTTTTGGTAGAGTCTGTCACTAGGAGGGATTGATATTTGGAAGTATGGATGACTCCCATCTGGATGAATTTCTCTTGCTCATGTATTAAGGACTCGACAAAGGAATCAAGTGAGGGAACCTTCCAATTGGGAATGTAAGCTCTTCCGAAATGAAATATTGAGACAAATACAGAATACTCAGAGCTTAGTTTTCTTAGTATGGAGAGCACATGTTGATTATCCTTACTTTCTATTATGCACTCTCTGCATTGAAGTGCAACAAAGTTGAATTTATCAAAGAATTGCTGGATGGTATCAAAACTTCTGGGATGCAGTAAGGCTATCAAACTATTCTCCAAAATGTGTCCCCAAAGCTCATCTTGATTTCCAAATAATACTTCAAGATTCTCCAAAGCTTCTTTGGGAGTCCTCAAGCCTTCAAGGTGAAAGAGGAGATCTCTGGATAAGTGAGTACGTTGATAAACAGAAGCTTCATCTAAGCGGTTCAAAAACTTATTTTTCTCAGCTAGATGATGCAACTCGACCTCCCTACCAAGTATTATCCTGAAGTATCCTTGCTTGCACAAGAACAGCTCCATATATTCCCTCCAATCAACATAATTAAAGGGTGTTAGGATATGATGTTTAGAAGGTTGATAATCCATAATTCTCTCGCTAGAAAAGGAAATTTCTTCACACAAGCTATGTAGCACTTGTAGAAATTTCATTGTAAAACCAAAATAATTAGAAATATGTTAGAATAAACCCTTCCCTCTCGAAATGAACACTTTCATAGGGTCTGTCATGCCCACACCACCACTCTGAATAACTTCAGAGGAAGCAAGGCACTCTTCTGAGACTTCTGTGGAAACCCAGTTGCTTGTGGTGTTCAATGGAGAGTAGACAGACTTGAATCTTGCTTGAGATGGATCTGATACCATGTTAGAATGTTTTTTCCATTTATATCATCAAACAATGATTCCAAATTATTGACGCAGTGAATATGAATGAATATGCAAACTAAACAAATCAAATCGCACAGGATACAGACAAGTATTGCTCAGATAATTACAGTATTATTTTCATTAGATAATCTTGTGTTACAATAGTGTAACTTAGGAAATAATTCAAATCATTAGGGATGAATTCAAATCTACCAATTGGATGTGACTATATATGAATGGATGGATAACTAAGGATGTCTAAATCACTATCGGAGTCCAAGTGGTTAACTCCATATGTCTAACTAAGTCACAAAAAAAGTTCTAATCAGTTAACTCAGTCTAAGTGAGGTGGTAGGTGAGAAAAGGAGCCTTATCCACATGAAACCATGCATAACTAGCACTAACTGAGCTAAAAATAACTGAAGAATAACTAAGATTAACTAGTTCCAACTCCAACCAACTGAAGGAGGTTGGTGTCGGGACTCCCATTAGCTCCTAAAATGTAGGTATTGGCCTAGGAGGTGCCTAAATTGATGCATGCAAGTTCATTTAGTGGCATTTAGCATCTATCGGTGTTTCTGAGACTCTAGTAACTGGTACATGTGGCCCCATTAGTCCAAGTGGACCCAATGGTACTAGTGGATCCAATAATTAAATAAACACTCTTAAGTTAGGCTAAAATAATCTAATAGATAGTTTGTTCAAGCGAGGATTAAAAATGCTAACACCTAGAGGATCCCCTTTTTTTGAATTACAATTTATGAGATCTAGTCCACTTACATCAACATTTAAGATGATACTTCCTTTTGAAATTATGGGATCAAGTATAAGGATGATTAGTTCCAACATCTTCGACGATCCTCCCTTTTGGAATTACAGGATCAAGTCCACTCACATGAACATTTAAGACAATCCTTCCTTTAGTAATTAGGGGATCAAGTCTAAGGATGATTAGTCCCAACATATTAGACTGTTCTATATTTCATAATTACAAGATCAATTATAAGGATGATTATCTTAGAAAAAAAGGATCGCAGAGAAATAAGAATTAAACAATTAAAAAAGCTGAAAATATTAAACACATTATAAGAGAGACACATATATAACGTGGTTCACCCAATATGGGATATGTCCACACATAAATTCCTAGTCCTATACTATTATGCCATCCAACAAAATCAAGGGATACAACCTCCATCAACCATGGTGTACTTCCTCTTCACTCTCTCATAGTGTCTCTCACACAATCATAGAGATTGTTTTCACAGTGCTACAATAAAATACATAGTTGTATCATAATTATTTCATTTTATAGGGGAATTACAATGGGAAAATACCATGGGTCAGCCACTACCATGGGACCATAAACTATTGTCCAACAAACATTCTGAAAAATTTCTTGTGGTGGCTTTTCCCCCAAACCCCCTAGTCAAGGCGGGTGATCCTCCCCCCCCAACCTAGACCTCCGTGGGGGCAGGTGGGGGGTGATTACCCCCCACATCCCCCTGTTGGGACGATGCTATAGTAAAAATGAGGTACAAACAAAGTTTAATAATAACATCTCTAAATCTTGAAGATCATGCTATACAACCAACAATCTCCCTCTTGGAGACAAATCAAAACAACTCCATTGTTGCTTCACTTGCTGGAATATGCTATCAACCTTTGACCTAGAAAATTTATCATCTTCAGCTTCATGCTTGAAGGCCAACATAAACTAAGTAGGAACTCAATTTCTTTCTATTTACTATCTTTGTGAACATGTCTGTAGCATTATGACTAGTATGTATCTTTTTCCAACTTTAACAGTTCATCTTCTAGAATAGATCTTATGAAATGGTACTTGAGTTGTATATGTTTAGTATTCAAATGAAAATATAAGTTCTTTGAAATACAAATGGAACTCTCATTTTCATTGTACAACCTTCCTTTCTCCTTCTTCTTCCCCAATTCCTCCTTGAACCTTTGTAACCAAATCATTTATTTACTCTCCTCTTTAGCAGAAATGATGCTTTGATTCCATTCTTGAAAGTTAAAAAACCTTTTGTAGTTTCTAAATCCATTTTACTATTTTTCCACCTGCAATAAATGCATACCCTATGGTGCTTCTCTTGTTGTCTTCATCACCTGCCATATCTACATCAACATATACATGTATAACATTGTCTAAACCTCCAAAACATAATGCATGAGAAGTGGTACCTCTCAAATACATGAGAATCCATTGTACTTCCTTACAATGCTCTTTACCTAGATTGTTCATATACCTACTCACAACTCCCACTACATGTGCGATATCTGGTCTTGTGCGCACCATGGAATACATCATGATGCCACTGCTGATGAATTGGGAAACTTGGAAATGTATTCTATCTATTCCTATGTATTGGGATACATATCTTTACTTAGTTTGAAATGGATGGACAAAGGTGTACTAACTAGTTTTGCATTAGGAATTCTAAACCTATCCAACACCTTTTCTATTGAAGCAAACAATTATTTCGCTCACACAATAATCACCAAAATATCTGGAATATCGGATAAGACATAAGGAAAATATATAAATGATTGTATAGATGAAGATAATAGATTAGATAATGGATGATGACCCGCCTATTAAATAAGGCATGGGATTGTGAGTGAAAGGTTATGTCCTTTCATGTTAAGTATACTTAATTATGATTATTATTAATTATTTAATTATTATATTTATTTTACGTTCGTTACATTGCCTTCCCCTTAAGGGAATCTTTGTCCTCAAAGATGTATTGACATTAATATATGATTTACTTTAATCTGTCATCTCGGGGTTTCTTTGTAGTTGCAACAATTGAGGAAATGAGCCAATACAAGTTACGAATTCCCCGGGAGAATCATTGTATCGCATCTGTTGTGGTCCATCCCACATCTATTTTTATCAGAGCTCTAAGATCTTTTTGTGGGATGATTTGTCTCAATTTTTGCTTAGTATGTCGATATTTTCACATGTCCACATAAGTCTTCTGTGAATATTCATTTCGACCCTGTCGTTGGTCAAAATGATGATTATAATTAGGATGTCTATAAGGTGTCGGTTTTGTTTCTTCTTCTTTCTTTTGGATTATGATGAAAACTTTCTTCACTTCCTCTATTTGATTTTTGGATGCATTTTCCTGGATTTGTGCTTCTTGGTTCTCCAGTAGGTTGTTATGATTCTAGATCTTTTCAATTATTCCCTCTTGCGACTTTTTTTCAATTTCTAGATCCTTGATTTGGTTCTGCAGTACCTGATTACGATTATTTAGAAATTGGTTTTCTTCTTGCTTTTCTAGTATTTTTCCTTCATGGTCTTCATCGGAGTGTTCCCTCTTGCTACTAATTTTCAACTTTTTTATTTTTGTAATCAGGGTTTTGTTATGATTTTTTAATCTGAAAATTTCTTCAGAATTGTGAGATATTGTTTTATTACTCTTTGTGATCTCTAGCTTATGTTCCTTTTTAGAGTCGTTGTTTTGTTGTTGAAGAACTTTTATCTGTTGTTGATACTGGTCAACCACTGATTCTTGATCTTTTAATTTATGTCGTATGTGTGGCAGTTCTTCATCTTTTTCATTAACGATTTTGTTCAAGCGTATTATTTCTGCTTCGTAATCACTTATTTCTTTCTTTATATCTTGATTTTTGTGTCTCTGATTGAAATCATTGTTGTCTTTTAATTTCTTAATTTGGGTTGACCATTTTTCAATATGATTATTCTGATCGGAACTTTTTTGTTCCTTGTGCTCTTTTTGCATCTTATGTAATTTAATCAACATTTCTGATTTCATGTTCATGTTTTGTAATTCTTCATTGTCTCTTTGATAGCGCTTTAATTTGGCTTCTAATTTCTCTATTTGTGCTTGCAGACCAAATTCCATGGTCTCTCATTTCTTTAATGATAGATGGCTATTGATTTCTTTGACGAGTCCTCCTTGGATTTTGTTTCTTTGGTGATATATAGTCTTGTTTTGCTTCTTTGATGATAGAAGATTTTCCTTCTGTTTTTATTTTTTATTGTTTTTGATAGTTTTTTTTCATTTTTTTTAATAATAAATATTAATTATTTAATTAATATTAATATTATTATCATTTTAAATTAATTGTTATATAATAATGTTTTATTATCATTTAATATAATAACAATTAAAAATATTATAAATGTAATATATTATAAATTTATTATATTATAATATATATATATTATATTATATAATATGTTATGTTTGTTTGTGTGCAGGGTCGTGGACATGGATCGCGTGGCCGGTGGATGAGCGGTGGCAAGGATGGAGGAGGTGGCTGATGGATATGCAGGGTGATGTGAGGGTGAAGGATAAATGGAGGAACGCAACGGTGGGGCTAACCAACGACAGGGTGGATGCATAGAGGAGCTGGGTGGGCGGTGAGGACTGACGCGCAGAGGAGCTGGGTGTGTAGTGAGGACTGACGAGCAAAGGTGGGTGGAGGTGGAGGGTGGTGATGGAGGGAAGCGGATGAAGGATGGAGGTGAGGGTGACAGCACAATAGGGAGGCACTCATGATGACGGCAGCATGAGGGGTTAAGGGAGAGTGAAGGGCTGAAGGGATATGGGGGAGTGCCAGTGGGTGGAGCGCAGGGGAAGCACGAGGGGGAAGAGCTATGGAGTAGGAGTGGAGACATGGAGGTGAAGGTGGCCGACATGGAGGTGCAGGGGCATGGAGGTGGCCGAGGGACCTATGCAAAGGCTGGAGTAGCAATTTTCGTTTTTATTTTTATTTTTATTTTTTTATATCTTCTTTAATTTTGCAATGGAATGTTTTTTTTTTGTTTTTTGTTTTTTGTTTTTGTTTTGTTTTTTTTCCCCTGCAAATGGCCAAAGGCAAAAAATTCATGGAAGCCTTGGGTGATGGCTAAAAACCAAAAATATGGCCAAAGGCCAGTATCTAACCAATGAGGCTCTGATACCACATGAAGCGAACAACTATTTTGCTAACACAATAATCACCAAAATTTATTGAATATCGGATAAGCCATCAGGCAAATATATAAATGATTGTATATATGAAGATAATAGATTAGATAATGGATGATGACCCGCCTATTAAATAAGGCTTTGGGATTGTGAGTGAAAGGTTATGTCCTTTCATGTTAAGTATAATTAATTATGATTATTATTAATTATTTAATTATTGTTTTTATTTTACGTTCATTACATCTATGTACTCACATTGAGACAATGTTAATGTACGATTTTTCCTATCTCTTGTTATTCTCATATGAACGATTTGCTTTGCAGCACCTAAATCCTTCTTTGTAAATGATTTCACTATTTTCCTTTGAGCACATTTATATCCTACATGTTCGAAGCTGCAAAAAGCATGTCATCCACATACAATAACAAGATAATATATCTTCCATCATTTAGCCTCTTGAAATAAACATGGTGGTCACAATGGCATCTAATATAACCTTGTTATGTCATAAACTTATCAAAATTTAAATACCATTGGATCAGAGCTTGCTTCGGGCCATACAATCTCTTCTTCAACCTGCAAACCAAATTCTCCTTCCCTTTTTCCTCATACCCTTGTGGCTATTGCATATAAATCTCTTCCTCTAAATCGCCATGGAGAAACGATGCTTTTACATCTAGCTATTCAAGATGAAAATATTATACCTCAACTAGACTTAAAATAGTCCCAATTTAAATCATTTTAACAATAGGAGAAAATATTTCATCCAAGTGTATACCTTTCTTTTGTGCAAACACCTTTGCAACAAGTCTAGCCTTATACTTGTTCTTTCCTCCATCTTCTTTCTTCAACATGTAAACCCATTTATTATGCAATTCTATTTTTCCAATAGGAAACTCAACCAAATCCCAAGTCTGGTTTCTTACCAATGAGTCCATCTGCTTATTCATGCCTTGATCCCACTTCTTTCTAGTTTCTACCTGAATTTCCTCTTCATAACATTTTGGTTCACTAGAATCAGTCATCAATAAATAATGCAGTGAAGGAGAGAATCATTGAGGGGGTCTACTTTTTTTTTGTTGGAAAAGTGGTGGAATCCCCTTGACTAGTAGGGTTTCCATTGGCTAAGAAACCATGAACTAGGGGCATCTAAGCCATCAAAATCACTCGAGGATCGCACCCAGCCTGGACCACACCAACCCTTAACATGGTTGGATTTTTTGGTATCCGACAGGATTAGAACCAACGACCTTTGAGCTTAGGGGGAATCTTAACCATACCCCACCACCAACTATTCTACATCTCACGAATATTGAGGGGGTCTACTTAAACTGGTAGATATTCTTACATTTGTAGGACTTTGAGATACCTACTATTGCTCTTGATTTTATGGTGCCTTCGGAACTTCATTTTATTTCATTTCATTAAGCATTGTGTACTCTGTATTTTTATTTTCTTCTTTCTTTCCTTGCAACTTATCTTTGTACATAACATTTTCATTGAATACTACATATGTACTCCTAATTCTTGTTTGATTTTCATAATCCCAAAAGCAATAACCAAAATAATCAACCATGTATCCAATAAAGGTAAGTTTCTTGGATGTAGCCTCAAACTTTGTTCTAGTTTCTTTATAAATATTGACAAATGCTTCACAACCAAAATTTCTCAGAAATGAGTAGTTCTTGTAAAATAGAAATGAGCAGGGAAACCCTGCATGCAATCTCATACACCTTGCACACTCCATGATCATCCTTTTCATCCTTTCTGCAAGACCATTTTCTTGTGGTGTTCATGGGACTGTCTTCTCTCTATGAATCCCATTGTACGAACAATAAATATCAAACTCCTTGCTATAGTATTCACATCCATTATAAAATCTAAAAAATCTAAACCTTTTCCATGTCTCATTTTTAACCAAAGCTTTCCACTTCTTAAAAGTAGAAAACACACTAGATTTATGTCTAATGCAATACACCCAAGTTTTTCTGGTTGCATCATCAATAAAAAAAACATAATAACTAATGGCTTCTTATTTTTTCTATTTCCTCATTAAATTTCAAGTCCATTCGTATGTGAGAACCAAGCATTTTGATCAAGTTATCTATATGTTTATTGTCCATTTTGACTTCAATTATACAAATTTTGAAGAATACCCTATGAAGTATTTGACAAGGTAATTTTATCATTATTTTATATATATTTTTTTTTCATTTAAAAAAAAACAAAAGGGGATTTCAAAAATTCACATCTAACAAACCATTAATCGGCATAGATTCATTGTTTACTACGTGGATTTCTCACTCTCTCTTCAGGGGTCGATCTGGAACCTAATCCAACACCAACATAATAGAGGAATGATGGTTCAAAGGATGGAATATTTGGTTGAAATGCACTTATGGTTCTACTTGGTTGTACCCTTGAATGCTATCAGTTACCAATTGCTGCTCAAATCACTCTAGCAGTTGCGGCCCTAGTTATGAGTAGACTGAAGATTTGTGGTTGGAAATATGGGTTAGGTTACGATGATATTAATTAATATTTTTTTGTGCAAGACTTATACTTCCATCTGTTCATTGTATAATTGTTGGTAACTATTTTGAAAGGGTCGACCCTTTCAGTGGTTGACCCATGATGTAACCTATATAGGTTGTAAGACTCGGAAGGGATGTGCGAGATATACATCTATGTTGTAAAAACTATGATTCAGTATAAATTGACTGGTTCTACATTTTTATTTGAGCTACATTTTTATTTGAGTTCTTAACTTCTATTTAACACATTTTGCAGGGGTCCCACCTTCGAACCATTGTGCATTAATTCTGGTTGATAAATATGTTTTCCCACATTTTTACATAAATCCTTTAATCTTTGTACATTCTAGTTTTAGTGTTAATATATATATATATTTGCGTGAATTTTTGGAAGTATTTCATTCTTGTTTGGTTTATGGTCTGTAGAGTAGTTTGGTTGGTCACTTGTCATAGTTTCGTGTATAAAAGTAATTTGAAGCTTTACCCATGTTTCACATTTAACCAATAGGAATTTTTTATATGGGTTGTTTGAAAAAAATATTTTGTAGAAACAAAATGTTCTTAGACTTACATGAGATTTGAGTTATATTTGTAGAAATTCAGGCCTGCAGTAGATTAATTTCACCCACAACAATTAACAATTGATCATGCAAAATTATCAACAATGGAGACTGAATATGGAGCTGTAACACAAAATTATATTAACTGAGTGTACAATAGCCAACACTGTAATAACATAGGCTGCTGAATATATAGAATACATGAGCAAATCGAATACATAAGGAAGCATCCAAATCTAGCATAAAGCAAGCTTACCCAAAAATAGGCAAATCCCCCATAGGTGTAAAAAGCTGATCCCAAATCTATCAAGGACCCCACGAATTAGCAAGGGCGCATGGGAAAGATAAAGAGTGGTCAAATGGTAGCTCATACATGCTTTTTCATGGAGGAAAGAGTGGAGGAGGAAGAGGCAACAAAGTTGATTCACCTCACCTAGTCTTGCTTTCCTATGTGCCTTAAAACACTGAAAAAGCAGGCAATAAAGCAGAAAAAGCAGAAGGGTGCCTAGGAGGCCAGGAATAAAGCATATTTGATTCCCAAGGCTTTCCCAAGCACTCCATGAGTCAATAATGGCAAGTTTGACCTCTATGGATAGGCAATTATCAACTTGCACATGGTGGGACTCGTGGACTAGGAAAATAAGACAAAATAAATGAAATAATGTCTAAGTGGGTAAATAATATGGGTTGATTATTCTAACAATATTTTATACTTTATGCATGAGGTTTCAACATTTTATACTTGTTGTAAGAAATTTGAATAGATTAGATTGAAGTATATAGAAAATAATTTTCATGTAGAATTAACTCGTATTCTTATTATCCTACAATGTTTTATACTTGTTGTAAGAAATTTGAAGATATTAGATTAAAGTACATAGAAAATAATTTTCATGTAGAATTAACTCGTATTCTTATTATCCTGCATACTGCTAATCTCTATTGCTCGATGAAAATTCACATTTATATTTATTGATTCTATTCTAGAAATCAAAAGTTATTAATTCTTAGCATAGGATACATTTAGCTCAACATACAAAAACATAAAGAAATCATTTCTTTCAAACAGAATGCAAATCCTTGTGAAAAGATCTAGACTACTAAAATTATTATAAAAAGGATATGTGCGCATATCTATATTTGAATAGTGAGTTCAAGATTTTATTCACTTGCAATACAATTTATTCTGTGGAGTAATCCTAGCATTGAAAACAGGCCCTAAAGATTGATATCATAAAAACAATTTTCTATAACTTAGGGATTTATGGTTTAAAATAAATTCCATGATCAACCGAGTCTAAAGTACCTATACAACAATTCACTTACACAAACGCGCACACACACTTGTCATGACTTTCTCAACTTTGTTCTGGAATTACAATTATCAAAATACCAGGTCATAAATAAGCTTATTCCCCCTTTAAGAGTTTAGGTACTATAAGATTTTATCCATTTGCATTTGGTTGAAAAGTTTTATTTATTTGAATTTTGAAACTTTAAATTCGGATCCTAGTTGCATACCATTAAAATATTTTTACCAACCTTAGGTATTTCAAAGATTTGGTAGGTTTGGTTTTCTTCTAGTAAAAGCATAGTTATTTTTCTTACCTGGACAAACACTGTTAGAAACTCACAAGTATACAGACCCTCATTTGACAATTTAATATTTTAGGTAATTTAATTAAACAAACATTTTTAACTTGCCATTTTTTACGTTGTTGCTCGGGAATTGCTTTAAGGTAATATTTTCCACTAATCTGATAGTATTTTTCTTAAATGAATAAATTTCTACAGGAGGAGGAGGAGGGGCGATAAGAATATTATGAAAGGTTCCTTCAAACCTGTTTGTAGCATAGGTTAGTTTTAGAATTGTTTTCCTATCTTTTTCTATTAAAGTACAATTTATTTTTTATGAGACCTATGGATATTCGAGGTAGATATATAAAAACTAGTTTCAAAAATTCTGATATTTTTGGAGGTAAAACTCCACCATCAAGGAAGCATGGAGAAATATACTTAGGTAATATCAAGACTACTTTATATCTCAATATTCCTACCATGACATCTTTATAATCTAGTAACATGAGGAAGAAAGTCTAGAAGAATTCTTTGAACGATTTAATTATATTTTACAAAAATCTAAATATAATACCCCACGATAAGACGCTATTAAAACACTCTTCCTCAAAGGAATTTCAGAAGAATACATAGAACTACTCAACCTCAAGGCCCCAAGTGATATTTACCACAAACATTTTGATGAGATTAACGAGTTATGCATAAAATATTCTCATAATAGAGGAAAGACTAGGAAGAGTATGAGGGATGGTTCCCCTTAAGCCTCGAAAACAGTTAATACCAGTGGTGTCACTAGAATAGAGATAAGGAACCTATTAGAAAAATTCAAAATAGATATATTATGTACTCTAAGGTCTCAGTTTGATTCCCTAAAAACGAAAAAAAAGGCAACAAGAAGAAGACATCACAATATTACATATATTCTTTCCTAAGTGTAGAAAGAGGAAACCTCTCAAGGAATGTACTCTTAATAATGTATCCATTTTTTTTATGTTTTGACAAATACCCCACAAGGGACTATCCTTCATTACCATAACTACAAGCCCTTTAAAAAATAAGTAATAAAACTATTGATCAATCCTATACACATGGACAGTGCAACTTCAAAATATGTATTTGGAACCCACTTATAAAAAGAATCCATATTATTATCCAATGAAACCTCCTCAACATCATTGGAACCCATGGATGTGGAAAAATTGGCCATCCCATCCTACACAACACCAACCTTGGAAACAAGGTTATGGAGGAGTGCAACCAACAACATCATCACGCATTCCTACCTATTCCCCATAACCACCCAATATTCAACAACTATTACCTGGTTTTACACCACCGTCACTCCCTAATGCAACCATACCATAGATTCGTCCACAATACCATAATTCAATTCCACGTCGGCCCACATTACTACCTACTCAACCTATTCCAAATCATAACTGGAGCCTCTCAAGCTCTTATAAATAAAATTCCAATTTAAGAAATTCAACTAAGGTCTAGGAAAACTTTGAACAAAACACTACCTGCATTTATTATTCAAGAAGAATTTGAGGAAGAAATTTATTAAGAAGAAGCTCAAGTAGAGGAATAAATTCCTAATGAATTAGATAATGCTCAAGTACCTAAAACTCAAAATTATCATCAAACAATACAATTATAGGTGTCCAATAACCCTCCACATCAAGAGAGCCTTTCACTAAAAAAACCTTTAGTTTGTTCGCACAATGATTTTGAAAACAAGTTAAGAAATGTGTGCATTCAAATTCCCTTAAGTCAATCTATTAGACGTGTACCAATTTATTCAAAAGTTGTAAGGGAATTATGTTTGAAGAAACCTGGGAGAAAATAGAAATATCCATTAACCATACATGCTCTAGGCTAGTTGTTTGATTGTATATCAGATCAACCTCTAGTTCCAAAATTTGCAAATCCAAGAAATCATTTTTTAATTGTATTTATCAATAATATTCCCATAGAAAATGATTTAATTGATTTGGGGGCAGCTATCTATATTATGTCTATGGGAACTTTACAAGTATTAGAATTACATATTGATCTCATACCTACTACAATTTTAGAATTGGATGGTAAAATTATGGTAAAACTTGTGGGGGCACTAGATGATATCATTGTTACTATAACGTCATGGGAATATCCACTGGATTTCCTGGTTCTTAAAACCAAATATCCTATTAAAAAACACCCTTAATTTTAGGCACACCCTAGTTGGAAACTGTTAATGATTTTATAGGTTGTAAAGATGGTATTTTAACCATATCAAATGGTACTTCTCTACAAAATATTACGATGTATCCACCAGCCCAAGCTATGAAAGAAAATATGTTGTGGTTATAAATCCCTTATGGAAATGAAAATGTTCAACAACATTTATTATCTATTAGTCAATATAGGGGGTTATAATACAAAAATGAAGACATTTTGGATCAATTTATTTCTACCACCACCAATATTTATTTTCTTCGAACTTTTTCTAAATTTGATCACTTTTGCACCGAGTATTTTCGATGTTATTATGATCCAACAACACTTTCATAATTTGTAGTTTTATATATAGATGAATAGGTTGAAGATGCCACTATGCCTATTGAAATCAGTCCTAGGAAATTGTTGTTCATTAATGAAAATTTAAATCGATACAAACAACAACAACTAGTCCATGTACTTCAAACTCAGCCAGAAGAATTTTCCTGGACCTATACTGATATGAAAGGAATACACTTGGACACATGTATTCATCACATATATACTCAGGAAAATATTAGACCTATTAGTTAACCCCAAAGCAGAATGAACTCATCACTTAAAGGGATTGTAAAGGAAGAATTACAAAAGTTACTTTATGCAGATTTTATTTATCCTATTTCTGATAGTATGAGTATCTTTTTTAGTGGTTATCCTTAAGAAGGGAGGCAAATGGAGAATTTGCATGGATTTTTGAGAACTAAATCATGAAGGATTAAGATATTATTTTCTGCTCCCATTTATAGATTAGCTCTTGGACACTTTGTTTGGGAAGCAATATTTTTCATTTTTAGATGGATATAGTGGATATAATCAAATCAGAAAACTTTGAAAACTTGGTGATATCTGGATTCAACTTTGAAAACTTGGTGACTTATCAGATTCCATGGTCTTGATGGTTCAACATCATGGGTGTCAAACTGTGAGTGGGTTGTAATGATACACACACCCATTTAGGATCATGCTATCTCTTGATAACTATATTGATGATGAGTTTCTATTGGGGATCAGGGCCTTAAGGATATGAGTGAGATCATTGGATAATTGCAGTGTAAGTAGAGGGCATACATCACATATATGTAGGGTCAAGATGATATACCCATGAGTGGATCCCATGCAACATTTTGATAATGGGAGGACTTGAATCCTTGTGAAAATCCTACACACATTATTCAAATACCAAAGAATAATAATGGCCATGATAACAAATTTGACAATGTCGAAATAATTGACAAGAAATTGAGAGCACCTGGAGGGATAGAAAAAAAATAGGTGTTGGATGATAGGAAAACTAACTAAATGGTACCATGCTAAAGATCTCATGATATTGATCATGGTGGTGATGATGGTTCACCAAACATAGTTATTATTTTCCCAAATGAGGCTTCTGCAAATTCGTTCTAATTCCTATATATAGGGTTGGTCCCTCTTTTTGAAATCACTTTTATTGTCCAATCCATTGATGCTAATTACTACTCAAACTAGAATCCCCAACACAACTAAGTTGTGTGACCAAATATAGCGGCAATAAGCTTGAGAGAGAGTAGACCCAATTTCACCACAATTTAACCTCTCAAAACTTCAATTAAATCCAAATAGAGGGTTAGACCCTAATCAATGAAAGATATATAACACCACCAACAAATCCCAAATAGATTCCATAAAACCTTAATAGATATGATCAATGTCAAATCAAAGTCAAGCAATATTAAATGGCACACAATAATCATGCAATAATGGATTTATTCACTTTACAATAAAACTCGATAAATTTCCTTTCAATGAAATTTCATACATCCCTAGGAAATACCACATTTCCCTAGGTAAAACCTCATAAAAATGTGATGTTAAGGAAAAGAGGATAAATGAACTAGGTTGCACTTTGAGGATGAACTAAAAATACCAAACAACCAGAAAACACCTAATTTCAATGATTTCATGTAGCCCAATGGACTTTCTCAATAAAGAGAACCCTCTATGGTTTATGGGTAAAACCCTAGGAAATTTTTGTGGTCGACGAGAAATGCCAAATCACATGAATTTCTGGATTTTGGTATTTATTTAGATTTTTAGGGCTTCTCCGACAAGATATTATTCTTATGTATTTTTTGCATAAAATAAAACATGTAAAAAGTTTATAAAAATAGATAGAGAGTTTTGTTAGTATACGAGATTTATATTCTTGTCTCAAACCTTAAGGATATGTTTTTAATATTAATATTAATATGGATATTATTATTAATATTAATATTGATATTAGTACTAATATTAATATTAATATGTTTTTATTAATAATATTATTATTATTTAAATATTAATACAAATATTATTTTCAATTTGTTTTTAATTCTTTTTTTAAGTAAAACAACATAATTACATCCACGGAAATGTATGTTTCTAGACATATTCAGTTATAGCATTTCGGATATAAAAAAAAATAAATTGTTTTACAAACATGGACAAAAAATGTCACCTTACTTGAAGTAGGATGGAAAGAATATTCCAAAAAGCTTTGTTGAGCAGTCGTGAAAAAAATGTTTTTTCAAAAAATGTTGTAGTTGTGTTTTACACTAATGTTGTAATGGGACTGTGTCCTCTATAAAAGGGCAGTTATAGTATTTATAGTCTATCCCATTCTGGTGTTCAAATATTTTCCATGCTACATTTATACCATCATTTGAGAGCTTGTATTCCATGGAGTTCATCTCCTTGTATAAATGCCGAAAATATACAGTATCAAATTTGTCCATAAGTTGAATGGAATCTTAAAACAAAGAGTGAAGAAAAATATTGTGGTAGATTTGAACTTTATTGATCCAATTCATAACAAGCATGGAGTCTCTAAAAATATGTAAGTTTTCACAGTTCTTATCTAAAGAAAAACATAGGAGTAACTTTAATACATATAGTTCATCAGAGTTTTTCATGCCACTTCTTAGGTTCATTTCAATATGATAGTAATGGGATTCGGATAAGTATAGTACACCAGCACCTCGACAACTTGGTTTTGCGGTGCCCCGTCAAAAAATGCCCAAGGACTATTTTTATTTATTTGTTCCTCATTGATTGTCCTTGCCACTGGAATGTCTTATTGTTGTGGAAAGTATGAAAAGAAATCCAACCCCATCCTTGTAGTTAGCTCAAAGACTAAGGGTTTTCTTGGAATATGGTCTTGTTTCTTGCAATCCAGATATCCCAGGTAATAAGAACAGAGATTTCCCTAAAGTTTCCCATGTTTTATGTTGTGATCCTCACCTTGCCAATATGTATTGCAATTTAATAGCAAGTTTGATTCCCTCCATGTACGTAATGAAAAAGGGAAAGATATGAAAAATGTGATCAATATTTTTTGTTGTGTGTTTGTACAGGATACGCCAATGAGGGCCCTTAATTTATCTTTTTTCATCCTAGCCTAGGTTGGGATCTCCTTTTCCAACATACACCACATGAAAATTTTTGTCTTGTATGGGCATTTTGACCTCCATACACTTTTCCACCACCATTTGATATCTCCTTAATGAACTAGTATTATCATTTTTTTGTGTCACAACTTAGGAGTATAATGGCCATGAGCAATCGATATCCAAATTAGTTCATCTCGATCATGATTTATGCATATGTGTGTACTTCTAAGTGCATTTAAGTATGTATTCCATCCCTTGATCAAAGCATCTAGGATTTCCAAGTTGTTTTCATCTCTCCATCCCTAGCATCAAATAGTGGAGGAATGTTCATTTTCAGCTGGATTTAGGTGATGTATACCTTGATGGTGGATATTTTGAATGAACTAAGGTTGAAAAAGATGTTGATTTTGAATTATACACCAAGGTTATGCTCTTATGTGGAATTGTGTCCCATTTCCAATTTTCCATCCAGGGTATTCCTTTATCATCGACAATGTGTTTAGGACATATTTCCAAATGATTGAGACATAGTGTCTATTTATGGGAGGATTCTTTGGCCAGTCTAAATGTGAGTCCAAAGAAATATACTTGTGACATATTACTTCATTCCATAGGCTATGTGTGATTAGGAGTCGCTGCACCCGGACCTAATGCATCTCCTCTGCCTCTTTCTACAGCTTTTTAGCTGTGCTTTGTGATTGGACATAGCCCTCAGTCATTTCTTTCTTTCATTCCACCAATTCTAGGTTGCAACATGCTACAACTCAACCAATGTCATAGTAGATAACTTGTTCAGATCCAAAGACACACTTTGGATCAGTCGCAGCAACTGGTGTACTTCCTAATTTCCCTTGTCGATCGCAGTCGAGGAAACTTGCACGTTCTTAGCCCGAGGCTCAGTGCTATTCATCAAGACGTCCTACATCATAGGCCACACAGATGGATACCTAGAAAAAATATCAAAAATGGAATTTAATCTATATCTTCCCACACTGAAGTCTTCATGGTTCGACTCTCAGATTGTCTGTGTCACAACCTCAGAGGAGTCAGTGACCACTTTGATGGGCCGCTGCAGTTGGTCCTCCATCCTCGACCGGATACCACTTCCCACATCATATTCTTGGCACCATTTGGTGTGAGTCTCGTCTCGCATGCATTGTGCTTCCGCCTCAGGTTCTGTCGATGACTCACTGTCAGAGTCATGAATGCTCAACTCCCTCTTGGTAGGCTCTTCTAAGGCATCAGGTGGAAGCTCCTTAGACAATTCCTCCTGACTCACCAAGTTGCACCATTCCACTGAACAATATTGAATAATAGCATCTAACTCTTTCGTTGTGACTTTGTAATCCAAAAGTAGCCACTGCCGGTCGGGGTCTTATTGCACCTAAATGTAGATAGAGTGGGGCCTGATGGTGAACCAAATAAGCTGTTGATACTTTTCCATTGCATAAGGAGATACTTGGGAAACGACAATTTCTATGGCCTATAGTGCTTCCGAATAGACCCAAAAATGAATGGCATAGTCTTCCTATCGACTGCGCTCTTCAACCCACCATAAGTTCTTATACCGTGCACCTCAGCACACCTTTTCCAAATTGACTGTCATTGGTTGATAGTATTTAGGTTCCATCCTGGCGACGAGCGCAATAAGAATCAACAACCAACTATATGAAAATGGCCGCCCAGTCTGAGCAGCAAGAGCATCTTCTAGCAACTGTTTCAGCAAAAACAAAGAGCAATTCGTTTGCACCCCCTCAGTACACTTCCAGGTGCATGTGACAATGTCAGAATTGCATTGGACCAGTCAGTTTCCATGAACTACCTTACTCACCAGAATCCTTGCGCGTATGCGTACCGCTTATGAATTAATGCTATTGATTCTATAAGCATGGCCATCACGTAGTAAGCCAAAGCGCTCTTACATCTTTTTGGTAATATTTTTATCAGTATCCCTCCCATGGATATACTACGTCAGATCTTCCCTGGCCTTCAGCAATCCTGTGATGCTCATGATTAAATATACTATAATAGGGATTGGTGTATTCAACCAAAGAGTACCCCAGTGAAAACAAGCCAACTATTGCTTAACACATGCATGGGATTCATTCAGTCACCTAAAATGAGGCATATTAATGAGCCCCAATAATCCAGATATGTCTAACCCACTCACCAAAGGTTGAGGAATCTGTTGAACTGGGGCACCAAGCACCATCAAAACTAACTGGTAGGGTTCATCCCAAACATATTTGAGTAACAACAAGTCATGGTCATCAACTTTCAACCTGATTAAGAAATGGATGATGTCGAATGAGCACGTCATCCCTTCCAACAGCAACAACAATTTTTGCAGATACTTATGGCTTTTCGTTGGTTGCCTCAACTTTGCTCCTAGATGCGTAGGAGAGACCTACCCCAAAATATCATGGACAGGATGCCCCTAGGCACCATAGAATTTACAGCTTCTAAGCTCGATGGCCCAATTTGTGTAGCTCCTTCTCCTTACACTCTTGCCGATGTGTGGGTTTGCCTCTTTTACAACGGTGTGGAACTGGGCTTCTGAGCCTGTCCCTTCCTCTTGGGGATAGACAATGAGCCAACCGACATGCTCATGAATTATTTTTCAACAATCGTGGGCCGAATAGGGGAATCTAGCTCACTTGAAATCTCAATGGCGTCGAGGTCACTCAGCATGCCTCATGCCCCAAACCTTAAAATGCACTTGACAACTCTAACCTTCAACATTGCAACTCACTCAAAATCTCACAACACACTGCATTCAACTTTAACACTCTGGTCTCTCAACTGAACAATTCCATCCTCCTGCATCCCATGTGCTTTTCATAGCCGTATCCAATTCAGACTCATCATTGCCGAATCTACGATCACCATTATGACTAAATATAGTAGTAATGACGTGAAATATGCCGGCAATCCTACTTCTCTAATGGTCGGATCAACCATTAATGCACATTGCTTCAACAAGCACCTCTAGCCACTATTTTAACTACCTACATTTATTACTTGATTTGACCAACCCACAGCCTTGTAGCTGTTGCAAGTGGTCGACCATCCATCGCTACAAACTCTAACCTTAAGCAGCCTCTTCCCTTGGGAACCTCTTGCTGCTCTGAAACAAAATATTCATTTTTTTTTCATACAACACTTCAAACAGTGCACAGCTTTGGCCCCGTCCTATAGGGCTTCAAGCGACTCCCATTAACGAGTGTCTGCAATATCGTGCCATCTAATTGTTGTAACTGAACTACACCTCCAGAGGTAATGGAATGAATAAGATATGGACCTAACCAATGTGTTTGTAACTTACCTGGATGCTTTATGAACTTACTATCGTATAACAACACCAAATCACCTTCTGCAAATTGTTTTTTCTTAATGTGGTGATTATGCCATGCCTTTTGTCGATCCTTCTCAACTTGCTGGTGGAAGCCAGCAATAAAGTGGTCTTATTCAAGTTGGATCAACTACGTAATGCACTCTTCTAATGCATCTACATCATCCCTACCTGTCACCACAAAAATGCACAAACTAGGAACAATGTACTCCATGGGAATTATTGCCTCTTGCCCATAGACTAGCCTGAATGGTGTCTGACCAGTTAGCCATTTGCAGGTAGTGCGATAGGCCCATATCACTCCAGGAATTTTTACATCCCAGTCATCATGGTTAGCATTACATACCTTAGTTAGCATTGTTTCCAAGACTTTGTTGAATGCTTCGACAATCCCATTCTCTTGTGGATGGTATGGTGTACTCTTCTTATGTTGCACCTACAATTCCTCAGTTAGCGCTTTCACCATCTGGTTGACAAAGTGACTGCTTTGGTCTCTCATAAAGATCCTAGGACACCCAAACCATGTCACAATGTTTTCAAAGATGAACTGTGATGATGTCATAGCAATAGAATCTACTACTGGTGTAGCTTCCTCCCACCTAGTCAGATAGTCGGTTGTAGTAATGATGTATCATGCACTAGTGTGCTTCCCTGGTGGATTAATAGGACCCACAAAATCCACGACCCATTTATCAAACGATTGTAGAGTCACCTACGGTACCAGCAGCATCTCATCCTGTCGTGATGGTTTACCAACATACTGGTAGACGCCACAGCTCCTCACATATTCTTCAACATCATTATGCAACATGGGCCACCATAGCCTGGCATGCAACACCTTCCACACAGTATCCCGTCCTCCATAGTGGCCTCCCACAATTTCTGCATGTGCTTCTTCCATAATGGGACCCTACACATGTGGTAAAATACACCGTCACAAGATTTCATCTGGTCCAATCTTATATAACTGCCCAAGAATTAGTTGAAAATCAGAAGCCTTCACGACTAGCTCCTTGTTTTGGCTAGTCAACATCTCCTCCGAGGCAACACTAGTGGCCAAAAAATAAATAATTGGTGCAAAGTGCTCCTCTGCGATGTCAACATGGAACAATTGTGCATCTGGAAAACCGTCATCAATATTGGTCAGTTCTTCACCATTCTCAACATGAGACAAATGATTCGAACCAGCTTTCAACCGTCCAGGATTCACAACTATTTCAAAATAAAACTCCTAGAAGATTAATAGCCATCGATAGATATTCCCCCCCAACACAGGCTTATTGACTAGGTATTGCAAATTAGAATGATCAGTGAGCATCTTGAAATGTCCACCCAACAAATAGTGCCTAAACTTGTGCAAGGCATAAACCATCGCCATGACTTCCCTTTCCGTTGTTGTATAATTTCGTTCAGCAAATAACAACTTTCTACTAGCATAGGCTATTGGATGATCCAGATCACCCTCACCTATTTGTGCAAGAATAAACCCCGGCGCAATAGAATAAGTGTCGACGTGCACATGGAACTCTTTATTCCAATAAGGAAAAACCAGTAGGGGTACTGAGGCCATGTTGGCCTTCAAGATGTCAAAACTTCCTTAACATTCCTGAGTCCATTCATATGCTGCATCCTTTTCTAGTAGTTTCTCCATAGGGGCAGTAATCGCAGCGTATCCTTTGATAAACTTTTGATAGTATCTGGTATGCCCCAGCATTTCCTAAAGCATATTCACATTCATCTGCAGTGGTAAACTGAGGATTAGTGTGATATTCACCACATCGACCAACAGACCTTCTTTGCATACTATGTACCCAAGTAGCATGCTAAACGGTGCACAGAAAATACACTTCTTAGAGTTTAATGTGATTTGATGCTGTCAACACCTTTCTAGCATCAGTTGCAAGTTGTCGAGATGGTCCCTAATTAGTCCATAGTCAGTCCAAACATCCATATATACCTGTAGGAACTTTTGAATAAAGTATTTAAATACAGCAACAACTACCTAAGAAAATACTATTGGTGCTTTCTTCAGCCCAAAAGGCATGACTGTGTATTGAAAATAGCCCCATTCCGTGACAAACGTGGTCTTGTGGCAATTCTCCTTTGCAATCTGAATATGGTGGTATCCCAAAAACCCATCCATGCAGGAATACATCTCCTAGCAACCTACGCCTTCAAGCACTTCATATGTAAAAGGGGTCAGGAATGGGTCATGTACACATGCATCATTCAACTTGCTTAGGTTGATGCAAATGCATATTTCTCATGTCTTTTTATCCTGGAAAACCATAGGGCTTATCAAATCAGATTCTTCTATAGGATCAATGATCCCAGTATCGAGCATTGGTCTATTTCAACCTTCACATGTTCCTTGTATTGTGGGTTTAGTCGATACGGCCTCTTTCGCACAGGTTTTGTATCTGGTTTCAACAGGATTTTCATTTCCCCCAAGTCTCCTAAAATCCCCTTCAAATTTGAAAACTGTGTCAAAAAAAGGTCCTGGAATTTAAGTAGTAGGTCAGTGATCTTAGCCATGGTCTCCTCATCACATTAGTCTTCGACATTGGAAAATTTGGGGTTCTCTTCCAACCCAATATGGACTTTCCAAATCTTCAACATTTGACTCATTGAATTTGTCGAGATGTCTGGTGCTGCAACATTGTTGCTTCCTTCTGAATCTGGAAAATTAACATTTCGCAACTCATTGTCATCTTCAGGCTCCCTGGACAGGTTGTAGCATGTCATCATGGATTGGATGGAGCCATGAGCATGTATATCAGCTGGGTATATTACAGGGATGACCTTTAGTACAACGTCGTGGATTATTTGTAAATCATTACATACCTCTAGGTTGGCATCCTGAAAACTAAACATTTGCATGAAGAAAACTCCTCCCAAGTGGTGATAATTCTACACAACTCTGTCACTACATACCAGGATCTCAGCATCTCTTCCAAAGTATGAATGAAAGCGTAGACCCATTCATATTTAGGTCGTGACGCCCACAAATTTTGACAATCAATCAAATGACTAGTGGGATCATTCCGTCCATTGTATCTCATAGCATGATACACCTCTGAGTCACCGAAGCGCACAATCATCAATCTCTAGCACCTTTCCCAGTCATGGATCATCTGTTTGTATCTCGTCCACCATTGAGCTGGGGTAGCCTTCAGTGTAACCTCTAGGGCCAATATCCTTTGAGGTTCAAAAACTTTCTCCTCAAATTCTTGAAAGAACTATGATAGTCCCAGTAGTAATTCATAAATGGGAAACGCGACAGTCTCAGTGGCTATGCAGCGGAGAGACTATGTGATCAACTTGCATTTCCTGAATGATACTTCATGCAACCTATTCTGCTAATTTTCCATAGCATCATCAGAGTTAAAGGACTCAGAACCAGTACTGCACCATCCAAGTTCACCATCAACAGTCGGGTGAATGTAATCCTCAGAGATATTATAGGCATGGTCCCAACTCCTACCAGCTTCATCCCTTACAGGTTCAATATACTGACGTCCTTCCTGAGGGTCCATAGGATCAATGACCCTAACATCTTGGTTTTCAAACATCATAACTCGTTTCTTGAAGTTGATAACCACCATGCTATCATTATCCCATCCAATCCCTAGCAGTGTGGGATAGGAACGAACATATTTGACTACTTCTATGTCATCAAATTCAACATGCGTTCTCATACCTTCAATGTCGACAACCAGGTTAGAGACATGACCAATGGGATGAACCTTATCCTAATTTGTCAATCGCATATGTACCGGCGACCATCCCAGTGTTAGCTTCCCCATCATCTACCAATTTTTCCTGGTTAGGATGTTTACATTTGATCTGAGATCCAAAATAATAGAGTCAACCTCGTAATCCCCAATATGGATATCCATCCTCATCTCCTTTCCTGTGTTCCACTTTTGCAAAGAGTACACTGCATAATATTTCACTTCATTATCCAGGCAGTACAATAACATCTCAAGCTTGACAAGGGCATCAGGGTCCCTTTCCAGCGATAGAGAATTTTCAAAGAACCACCGCAAGGTACCATGCAGCTGCAATGGTCCTACCTCTACAGATGGATCAAAAGCAGATGGCATGTGAATAATTGGTAACTTACCCGGATTCTTCCCGATCGCATGCTTCATTTCAAAGAAAGTTTCTTTCTCTATCCCAATATCAAATGCTACTTTTTGCTTTCCAATGAGCCAAATTTGTTGATGTGTTCTATCGTCTCCAGCTGTCGCACTAGCGTGAGAGACAATTCCAACATCGACATCCTTCATTCACAATTCGACATGAATTGTTGCAACCGTTGGCCCTTGATTCAGGTTATGGGCTTGAGTCAACAACAGGATCTAATTCAGAGGCTGATTCAACAACTTGATTCATCAGTGAATTCTATGTCTAGGGTGGGTTCTATGTTTGATTCTATGGTGGGATCTGACCCTGCAACATCGGCTGCTTCTGTTGATTCTGATTATGTACGTTCTGCAACTGAGGAATGTTTCTAGCCTTCCATTTTGCAATCAACTAAGGAGAGATTTAGACATTATGTTCGCTAGTTGTGCAATAAGTACACTACGCATGAGGGCACTCCCTATGATAATTCCCAAATAATCCACAAGTATAACACTGAATTGATTCACGACCTCATACTACTCCTCAATCGAAGCCTCCTCCTCGGCCCCTAAATCCTCCGCGGACTCTTCCCTACTGAAACTACAGTTGGGCCATATGTTGTTGCGGTAGTTTTGGTTTCTATTGGACATAGTGTGCAGCTTGAACATATTGTGGCTGATTATACTTTGGTCATGGCACATGATTATACTAGGGTTGTGCTACAATATGTGGCTAAGGTGCAAACTGTGGCTGCGTTGTAAACTATAGTTGTGGTTGCACGAGGATAAAGTGCATCGGAGGTAGTGGTGTATACTTCACATGTGCTACAATTGGTACCACTTGTGGCTGCACTTGCACTACTCAAGGGTCTTCACCTTTCACAAAGTATGAATCATATGTCCTTTCCTAGAGCAAATCATAAGCTCGACAGTTTTTATCATCATGTCCTACTAACCAACAAAATGTATAGTACATATTTTCTTCCTTGGTAAGCATCTTCTACATGTATTCATAGTTCTCATCTCGATGCCCATAGACTTGACAAATGTGACACCATGGTATACCAGCACATCTCAATGGGTTTGGGGATCCTGAAAGGAAATCATTTTGGAATTTCAGACACATGTCCTTGCTATGTTCGTCTGCATGGCAACGGGTGCACCAAATATCATCAGAATCTTCCTTGGCCTTTTTGATATCTTATAGTTGGAGTGTCAGATTGGCCAAATGTGCTTGAATGTGGTTCATTTCGACATATATTTCTCCTATTGGCGATGCCTCTAATTTCATCGTGATCTCCAGAGCCTCACCCTATGTCGCAATCTTTTGCTACATTACTGGTTGTCAGATATGCAACACAAGCGTGGCGATGATCCATTCCATGTGCTGAATATCACTCATCTGAAAACTGACCCGAGCCATCAATGTTTTAAACCACTGATCAAAGTCCCAAATCATTTCATTGGGGAATTGTTTGATCTCTTTTAATTCAGTAATGTACAAAGCCTCAGACTTCAGCTTTTTGAATTCTTCGAATAGCCCTGTTTAGATCACATCCAATGTTTTCACGGTACCTCCCTGAGGAACCCTCATGAATCTCATGAACCATTATAGCGCACAACCCCTAAGAGTAGTTGTCAATTGTATTTTCTTGACATCATCATCTACAATTTGTTAGGCGGTCCAGATAGCCTCACACAAGAACTAGTACTGCTCTGGATCATCAGTGTCATTTCCATGGAATATTGGTAACTTCATTTTTTTGCCCACCATTGTGGACCTTATTCCTCTTGCTGGTGCTCTATTACTAGCCTGTTGCTGACACATCGAGAAATTTGACGTAGAATGCGTGTTTCTTCCTTGTGGTGGAGTAGTGCATGGAGGTGTGGGAACGTTATTGATGGGGTTTGATCTTGTCATCCTTCTGGGTGTATCCTAGGCTTGGTTGTTCTCGTCGTGAAAAAAAGGTCGCTTCGTCCCATGTGGATGCTCCTCATGGCATCGTACTTCAATTGTAGCATGAACTTCTCACGTCCTCTGCCTCTTCTCTCAAAACCTTGCTCCTCCCCTTGTACAACCACTTGTTTCCTAAGAGACCTTCACATTCTCACAAGAAATCATGCCCATATACCACTTACCTTCCCATGCATCTTCCCCCTTTCATTAGGGTTCCTATGTCCTATGCACACCATAGTTCCTCTACTCTTTGTCCATCTTCAGAATACCTTTTTCATAGACCAGCTGCAGCGAAAACAAAATTATTCCTCATGGTCTGCTGAAGAACTCACTTTTCGCTTCACTAAATGACTTATTGGTGTCTACTAAAAACTCAGTAATGTATCCTTCTAGGATATTGTTTAACCACACTTCAACAACTCGCGATGCCTTATTGTCGGTTTCTTGTAACTCTTCGACCAGCTTTGGAGTTGAAGATGTTGGCTCTCCCCCTTGGAAGTTCATCTTCTTAGAAGTGAAATTTTCTAGCCATTCATGCAAAAGGACATGATACTCACAAAAGAACCATTCATGAGGACCGTCATGGATATATCCTTCCAACTAGTGGCTCATCGACAGCTTTAGATTTTGATTTCTAGCTTCATCAAACTCCCGCAACTTTAGATCAAACCATCCTTCGATCTATGGTCGAGTTGAATGCCAAAACATATCCTCCTCTTAATCGAAACTCGGTCCTAGCAATGAAACCATTTGTATGTGAAAACCCACCAACAAAGCCTCGTCGACAGGGGTTCTCACTCTCTCGATGCCCAACTAGCGCGATCTCCCTAAGCACCAGTCTAGACATTTTTTACCCTACCCAGAAACATCCAAGGGAGAGTTGTCGAAATCGATTTTTCGTTAGTGAGGATGGAGGATATGGGGATCTGATGGGGAGACAACATAACTATTGGATCCAAAACTATGCAATCGACATTAAATCATTTCCATAACTATATATTAAAACATACATTTGTCACAACAGCATCATTCATAAAACATCCAACCTCATAATGCAACAACAATATAACAGACTTAAAACAAATCGCATCAACATCAATATAGCAGGAATAGAATGGAACCACAGTGACATCATAACAAATCACAACATCATAATAGATCTAGGTCACCGTAGCATCGTAACAAGATAGATCACAGTAGAGAGAATAGTAAAACAAAAGACAATATTTCTGCATCAACTATCATATATATTAACTCTGCACAAAAGATCCAAAACCGGACAATTCTTCTCCACAACCGGAGGATGAATACATCAAAAAAAATCCTAGATAGGTCATAGATACAATAGGAAAATCTCCAAGATTAGATCGCACTAGAACTAATGCGATAATCATGCCCAAGACAATACCAATTCTCGGATTATCATACCCCTATTTAATTGCAAAACTAGATCTATAAATAAGCTTGTGCCATTACATTGAAGGCCCACTTCTAACTAACTTAAAACCGCTAATGACCAATTGTGAAAAAACTTGGTCAAATAATATATAAAATATTCAAAATAGTTATTTTTCTGCCCATTGCGCTGATCTGTCCTTTCACGGTACCGTGTGAGCTTGCGCAGCTGTCGCGACGCTGCACAACTCACTTACCAAAACCCTTGGCAACAGCCGACTTCGGCATTTTCCTGAACATTTGTGTATTTTTGTGAGGTTGTTGAATTCACGCATTAATTTTTTTCTTGAATAGTTGAAGTAGAGTGTATATGCATGCATAGGAGCATTAGTCTAAAGAATCAAGAATATTGCAAGCTCGATTGATCGATTCCATGATTAATCGGCGCAACCCGCATTTTTTTTGCCAGTAACAAGTTTTGCAGAGAATGAATGGTGGAGAATGAGTCTGCAGATGAATATTTGATGAACTAGAAGAAACCCGCAACAGAATTTTCAAGGACTATAACAAATCCGCAAATATCCATGAGACCCGCACCAAAAAGAAGATCGATTGTCGGAGTGAAGGCTGCAAAGATCTGATGGCTAAGAAAATTGCGGAGGAAAAGTTGCAAAAGAGAAGTTGCGGGGGAGAAAATTTGGAAAGTGGACATCCTGCATCCCACATCGCAAAACCCGCTTATGAAATAACTATTACGAAAATAAATTTGCAGAGTACAACTTTTGGATTTTGAGATTCTGCATACCGCAACCCGACACTGGAAACTCTATTGTGGAAACAGAGTTGCGAAAGGGATTTTACGGAGGCAGAATTGTGGGGAGGCAATTTTAGCATAGAATTTGGTCGTGGGTTAAATTTGGTGGTCTTGTTAAGTATAGAAGCCAATAGATCTTGGAAGTGTTGGTTGGGTTGGTTGCAGTCGAACCAGCCTACACCAGTTTTGGTATCAAAGCAAAAAGAGATTTCCTGTTGACAAATTCCACAGTTGAGGTTGTGGGTAGAATTTATGAAGGAACAAAGAGAAGATCATGTGGGAGAGAAGCATAGTAGTAGAATCCTAGAAAGAGAAAAGAAAAGTGCTCAAGAGGTTCTAGATAGATGACCAGCGTTGTCTAAAGACCAAGTATAGAGAAGAGGCTTGGTGAGGTAATTTGTAATAGTGGGAAAGAGAACTGTTATTGTAGAGGCTTAGTGCTAGAAGATGGATGCACGCATCAAAAGAGCGAGATGTTGTGATAGAAGTTGACCAACGAGGGATGAAAAAGTTCTAGAGGAAAGGAGGGAGTAAAGAGCACTTCTGGAAGCTATGGAGAAAGAATGACTAAGAGACCTAGAAGTAGGGGATGTAAGTGAACCTGAGGATGAAGATAAAAAAGAAGAAGCTGCACCTATGCAGGAAACCCCAGAGAAAAGATATTTTGGATCTATTCTAGGAGCGACTTCAAGGTCGAAGCCTGAGTTTCCTACATATGATGGAATTCTCATCACGAAGCATCTCATTGATTGGATTAGTGAGATGGATAAGTACTTTGAGTACGATGAGGTTGAAGAAGATAAGAGAGTCAGATTGGCTATGACAAGGTTTAAAGCACATGCATCCTTATGTTGGGATAGTGTGCAAGCAGAAAGGAGGCGAAAGAATAAGCCATTGATAAAGAACTGGGATAGAATGGTAACAAAGGTGAGGGTTAATTTATTTCCCAAATATTACCAGTTGATTCTATATAGACAAGTACAATACCTTAGGCAACTATTGTTGATAGTGAAAGGGTACATTGAAGAGTTCTATAAAGTAAACCTAAGGGATGGATATGTGGAAGAGTCAGCAGAAAGTGCTACTAGATATGTAAATGGATAAGGATGGATATCCAATAAGAGATCAGTATGATATCACCTAGAACAATGGAGGAGGTGTATCAATGTGCCTTAAGGGTAGAAGAAAAGATAGCGTGGAAGAAGATCTTCAATAGAGGTCACGGTTCAGCCAAAAGAAGAGGACAAGCGGCTGGAAGAAGAAGATTTGGAGCATGGAGAGGAGAGCCTAGTAACTCTAACTAGAAAGATCACCATGGTATAGGAGGTGATTCTAGTATAAGAGGACCTTACCAAGGAGGTCAAGGTCGAGGAAGAGGCAAAGAAGTTGTATTTTGATGTTATAAATGCAACCAGTTGGGGCATAAATCATTTGAATGTCTAGGGAAGGAAGAAGTAGGACAGATGGGAGCCTATGTAGCTAAGAATGAGAAACAAAAAGAAAATTTGATAGTAGAGTAAGTCTTGCCAAAAACAAGAGAGGCTTTGATGATGAACAAGGTCTTGTTGAAACCTAATAAGGAGCAAGCATAGCTTGCTCAAAGAAAATCGTTATTCAGGACTACATCTAAAGCCCAAAGGAAGCGTTGTAAGATGGCGATTGACAGTGGAAGTACTAACAATATTTTTTCCACAGAGATGGTTGAGAAGATGAGTTTAAACAAGACCAAGCATCTTGTTCCATACGAAGTATATTGGTTACATAAAGGACATAAAATCCTGGTAAGTGAGCAGTGTGAAGTTAATTTCCAAGTGGGTCCATATAAGGACAAGATTCTGTGTGACGTTATGCCTATGGATGTTTTCCATATACTTTTAGGGAGGTCATGGAAATTTGATAAGAAAGTGACGCATGATGGTCGGAGTCACTATCATAATTTTGAGTAGAATGGGATAAGAGATGTACTTCACCCTTCACAAGAAGGTCGTATAGTGGGAAATTCATCACCTAAAGTACTGATGTTGTCAGGAAAAGAATATTTACAGCAGGTTGAGAAACAAGAGTTGAACTATGTTTTGGTATGCAAGCCAAGAGTGTTGATGATGAAGACAAGTGTGACAGATCTACCTAGGTAGATTCGGGAGATGCTGAGTGAGTTTAGTGACATCGTGGTGGATGATTTACTTGATGATCTCCCACCAAAGAGGAATATAAGTGATCATATTGATTTTATTCCCGAAGCTAGTTTACCAAACAAGGTAGCGTATATATTGACACCTCAAGAGAATGAATAATTGAGGAGACAGGTCCAAGGATTGGTTTAGAAGAGTCTGAGTCTATGCGCAGTACTAGCAGTACTAACACCAAAGAAAGATGGTGAGTAGAGGATGTGTACTGACTCCAGAGAAATTAACAACATTACTACCAAGTATAGGTTTCCATTACCAAGGATGGATGACATGATGGATTGCCTAAGTGGGGCAAGATGCTTTGCAAAAATGGATTTGAAGAGTGGATATCATTATATTAGAATCAAAGAAGGAGATGAGTGGAAGTCATCCTTCAAGACAAATGATGGGTGGTATGAGTGGTTAGTCATGCCATTTGGATTTCCCAACACACCAAGTAATTTTATGAGGTTGATGAATGAAATCTTGAGAGATTTCATAGGTAAGTTTGTGATAGTTTACCTTGATGACATTTTGGTTTTCATCCAAATAAAAGAAGAGCATCTGAAGCATCTGATATATGTTTCAGAGAGGATGCAATAGGAGAAGTTGTTGATAAATGTGAAGAAGTTCACATTTATCAAGACAGGCCTAGTATATTTGGGTTTTTTTTTATCTCAGGAGATGGGTTAAAGATGAATCCAGAAAATTTGCAAGCAATCATTGATTGGCCTTCACCTAGGAACATATTTGAGGTAAGAAGATTTCATGGGTTGGAAATTTTTTATAGGAAGTTTATAAAGAATTTCAGTGGTATTTGTGCATCTATTATTGAGGAAATTAAGAAGGATGGACAACCATTCCAATGGACAACAAAGGCTAAAAAGATTTTTTAGTTCATAAAGAAGAAAATCATTGAACAACCAATATTGAAGTTACCATACTTCAAGCACCCTTTTGAAGTAAAGTGTGATGCCAGTGGCGTAGCAATCGGAGTTGTACTCAGTCAAGAGGATAGACCTATAGCATATTTCAGTGAGAATCTGAATGATGCAAAGAAGAAGTATTCATCTTATGACAAGGAGTTTTATTCTATTATTCAAGAAATGAAGCATTGGAGACATTATTTAATGCCTATAGAATTTGTGTTATATTATGATAACCATGCATTGCAATACATTATGCAGCAACCTAAGTTGAACCTGAAACATGTCAAGTGGGTTGAGTTATTACAGAGATTTACCTTTGTGTTGAAACACATAAGTGGACATTCAAATAGAGTAGTTGATGCCTTAAGTAGGATACTGTTGATTATGCAAAAGAATTAGATCCAAGTTTTGAGATTTGAGCATTTGAGAGATTTGTATGAGGCTGACATTGATTTTCAGGAGGCTTACAAGGCTTGTAAGAATCTAGTAGAGGTGGAAAGAAATCCATGGATGGAGTATACACTTCAAGATTCTTTAATATTTAGAAACAATAAACTGTGTATACCAAAGTGTTCCATGAGAGAGAACTTGATACAAGTTAAACACAATCGAGGTATGGCAGGTCACTTTGGAAGTGATAAAACCTTTGGACAGTTGGGTCATTTCTACTTTTGGCCAAGGAAGAGGTCTAAAGTTGAGAATTTTGTAAGCAGACACAAATTATGCCAGCATGCTAAGGGGAGAAATCAGAACACAGGATTGTATACACCATTTCCTATTCCAACTAGGCCTTGGGATTCTGTGAGTATGGATTTCATTTCGGGTTTACTAAGAACTAAAAAGGGACATGATTCTATATTTTTCATAGTTGATAGATTCACTAAGATGGAACACTTCATTCTGTGCTACAAGACTAGTGATGCTAGACACATTGCTAAAAAAAAATTCAGTGAAGTTATGACACTACATGGTTTACCTAGAAGCATTATATCATATAAAGATGTGCAGTTCACATGTCATTTCTGGAGGACCTTGTGGAAGAAGGTGGGTATCAAATTGAACTTCAGTTCAGCATATCACCCACAATATGATGGACATACAAAGGTAGTCAATAGGAGTCTGGGAAACATGTTGAGAATTCTGATTGGAAAGAGTCCTAAGCAGTGGGCTAGTGTGTTAGCTCAAGCTAAGTTTTCCTATAATGATTCACCAAATAGAAGTATAGGGATGAGTCCATTTCAAATTATGTATGGAATGCATCCAATATGAGTGTATGAACTTCATGACTTAGGTCAATTGGATAAGAGGAGTGCTAATGGAGAGGAGTTTGCAACAAGGATCAGTGAACTGCAGGAGCAAGTGAAAGCATGGTTATAGCACAGTAAAACCAGTTACAAGGCCAGAACATATTCCAAAAGGAGAGAAAAGAACTATGAAGTAGGAGATTTGGTCTTAGCATATCTAAAGAGAGACATATTTCGTAAAGGAGAGTATAACAAGCTAAAGATGAAGAAGATTGGACCATGCAGAATACTCAAGAAAATTTTCAGCAAATGCTTATGAGTTACGGATGCCTACAGGGGTGGGTATTTCACCAATATTTAATGTTGTATATCTATATCCTTATGTAGCAAGTGATGATGGAACCTTTGCAGAAGGTGAATATCCTATTGAAGAATTACAATGGGTGGGGCATATTGCTATGGCACAACCATTGGAAGTTGAGGCCATTCTGGACACTAAAGTGGTAAAGAGGAAAAGGAAGAAGGACTATCTAGAGTATTGGGTCAAATGGAACAAGCAACCAATAGATGATTCTACTTGGATAAGTGTTGCATAGTTTGAAGCCAAGGGTTTCACTGTAGCTGATCTAATCAACAAGGGTTCATAAATTTTCACCCTTGCGAGTCGAATGCATGAGCATCGTGGGATGCTAGAAATGTGACGAGTTTGTCATATGCTGTGGCATATTAATAACTATTTTTGCTTAGTCATAGTCTATTAGCGGCATATAAATCATTGCGGATCACAACTCCCTGCGTGGAGATCAAGCTTTTGGTTGTTTGTTTTAGACAAGGATGTTTTCATCATGTGTTTTAGTTGTTTGTTTTTTAGTTCCAGGACCAATCGGGATAGGAGTAAGATTTTAGGTTAAATAGATAGATTATATAAGTATAGGGGGTTCTTCTTTTTAGCATTAGAATTCCAAATTTGCAGAGAAGAGGATAGACCTGCGTTTGGTTCCTACTTGTAAATATTTTGAAGAGTCAAAAGAAGAGAGATCCAAGCTGTGTGCATTTTTCTCTGATTTATTAATAAAATGATTAACTGTATGTTTGTAGGGTTGTTAGCCTTTATGAATGTGATGTGTTGAACTATGTATTTTCATAGAGCCAACTTCAACATTTTCCTGGACATTTGTGTATTTATGTGAAGTTGAATCCATGCATTAATTTTTTGCTTGAATAGTTGAAGTAGAGGGTAGATACATGCATAGGAGCATTAGGCTAAAGAATTGGGAAGATTGCAGGCTAGATTGATCGATTCCATGATCAATTAGTGCAACCCGCAATTTTTCTTCCATTAACAATTTTTGTAGAGAATGAATGGTGGAGATTGAGTCCATAGACGAAGATCTGATGATCCAGAAGAAATCTGCAATGGAAGTTGCGAGGACAAAAAATAGATCTACAAATATCTATGAGACTCACACCAAGAATAAGATTGATGGTTGAAGTGAGGGCCGCAAAGATCTAATGGTTGAGAAAATTGCGGAGGAAAATTTGTGGAAGAGAATTTGCGGGGGAGCAACTTTGGAAAGTGGAAATCCCACATCCTGCATCCCATGACCTGCTTGTGAAACATATGTTGTAGAAATAAAGTTGCAGGGCACAACTTTTGGCATTTTAGATCCCACATCCCATAACCCAACTGTGGAAACTCTGTTGAAGAAATAGAGTTTTAGAACAGAGGTTGCAAAGGAAGAATTGTAGGGAGGCAATTTTAGCGCAGAATTTGGTAGTCCTTCTAATTATAGGAGCCACTAGATCCTGGAATTGTTTGTTGGGTTGGCTACGATTAGACCAGCCTACACCAGAATAACCATGTAAAACATTTAATTTGTAATAGGACACACTGCTTCCATAAAACTGTAGCTCACCACCTCATAGAAGTCTCAAGTGATCCTGTAAAGTGACCTCATATTCCTTTTAGGATGTTAATATTAGGTTAACATTATTCCAATTCCATGAAATCTTATCCCTAGATTCACTTAATCTAATGCTTTCTCTTTTAAAATCATTATATAATCATTCATCTCCACACCATTGTATCCATTTAGAGAAACATCACTTGATCTAAGCTAATAAGATGAATAATCATCTCCTAAATTAGATATCTTAGCCTTTTCTAGTGCCTTAACTTTATTGTTATGGGGATGAGTTAATAAGGACCCTAAAAGTTTAAAATTTCCTTCATCACCAATTAATGGATCAATTCTAATTCTAATAAAATATGTTAACAAGAAGAATGAGAGATGGATTAATTTCCTTCAATGCCTTCTTTACTCTTTAGAACTACCATTGAACCATCATTTAATTTTACTAATAAGTTTTCAATGCCATTCCCCAATTTACACTCATAGCCCATGACTCATTTCTTTTTTTTTCTACAAATACAAAACATAAGGAAATGATAACAAATTGAATTGAATCATGGTAAAGGTGGGATTAGAAGAGGTTATGAGATTCTCCTTAACGTTTTTGTTTAATGCAATCTAAAATGGTGGATATACCAATATGATAGTAATTTAATGGTGTAGAAGGGTACACCATATTAGGGAATTGATGGGAGTCAAATTGAATGGATATGATTTTACCCTTTAAATGCCAAGTGTAGGTAATGGGTGTGGGTGTTTAATCTTTTTTCTGATTCATATCTATCCTGGCCTTATAGTGAATATACAATGATCATAAAGTACCCAAGTGTTAGGAGTAAGGACATTGGTAGGTTTTTCAAAATATAATTTTTTTTAAATTTTACAATATGTGTTATTCTTAAGTGATTTGAAAAAATCACATATTTTTAGAAGATAAATGCTTAATCATCGTTCTAAAATAGTTTTAAACCTCTTAAAATTATAAAATCTAAAATGAGTAAACGGAGAATACCTTGAAAAAAAAAATATATATATAGATAAAGATGAAAAAGGTTAGCAAAAGTGCCACAATAAAATCAAAGAATTAAAATTATAACTTTATTGTTATCTTCAAAAATAGATGATGCAAGTTAATGGAACATATACCAGAAATGATAAAAAACCATATGACTGATGCATATTGTGAAACAAATAACGTAATACAAAATCAAATACAAATTATAATAATATTAATATTGGAGGTAGAATAACCTTTAATGACAGATGTGTGTTATTCCCTTAGTGTTTTTGCCTCATGCAAAAGAAAATAACAAGCAAATATTTAACTCTGATCACTAATCCCCTTGATAAGAATTGGAATTTTAAAACTATAAGAATATGCATGAGCTGCAAAGATACATAAGCTTCCATTTAGTGTAAGAACAATAATTAAGCTGCCATTTATATAAGAACCATAAAAAGGCATCATCTTTCATTGGTCCACTAGTATTACGAAGCATGGTTTCATTGATCCCTTACTTCAACATAGAATATTAATGTACATAACAAAACTACCGATATAAAAATTGATTCCAAATGTTTATTAACAATTAATTATTAACAAACCGCACAAAAAAAATATTAACTCAAAAATATTTTATGGTTAGATCTAAATCTTGGAGAGAGCTCATACTACAACCTAAAAGTGCATAATCTAAATATTAGAGAGAGTGCATACTCCAACATAAAAGTGTATACTATAACTTAAAAATAACCATGAACACAAAAAATATGGGAGAGTCTGTAACATATTTCTATTAGGGGTTTAAATTAAATAAGGGTTTTAAATTAAATAATAATAGATTTGTTGTTACAGTAAATCTCTACAAGATACCTAGAATTTTGTAGAAATCACAAAAATGAATGACTAAACACTGTTCACCAGAAAGGTGAACAAGCTTAATTTTTACAGATCAACGCAAATGAATAAATAAGTACACTACTAAAAAGTAGTAGCAGATTGAATTGTACAAAATGAACAAAAATGAATGAGTAAACACTATTGACAAGAAGCAGGTCCTGCTAAAATCTAGGCTGATTTTTTACAAATCAACTTGAATGAATAAATGAGTACACTACTAAAAAGTAGTAGCAGATTGAATAAATAAGTACACTACTAAAAAGTAGTAGCAAATTGAATAAATAAGTACACTACTAAAAAGTAGTAGCAGATTGAATTGTTCAGAATGAACAAAAATGAATAACTAATCACTATTGACAGGAAGCAGGTCTTGCTAAAATCTAACACACATGAGGAACTTCACAAATTGGAAAAAGACCAAAAAGAAAGGAACGGACATAGACATCAACCTACCAGTGGATATCAATCATTCGTTTTGTGCATGCTATCCCTAGGTTCCCCACAATATTTTTTGAGAAAATTGAATCCAAGGGATAGAGTGGGAGAGGTTGGACACGCATCTTCGTCATCTTCTTGCCCTTCTGGTTATTCAAGATACAAACGAATGACCTCTGTGTGGCTCTTTTCCTTGTAGGAGGATCAAGAGGAGAGAATTGTGTTTCCACCACTACTGAGGGGGGACAGGAAACAAAAACACTAGTCCGTGGATCCATAGGAATCATATTCTTCTCTAGACTTGCTCCTAGTAACTCATAGCCATTGGGTTTCTTCATTGTCTGAGCCATCCTCATCGATGGCTGTTGTTGCAGAAGAATAGAGTAGTCTAGAATATTTGTGGGAATGAGGTTGGAAACAGATATAGTATTACCTGTTAGATTCATGGTGTGATTTCTTGGTCCCTGCACTCAAACCCCCTCATTCATGTCAACACGCGTCCATGGTTTCACTTGATTAGAGATATTGGGAGACAAATTTTGCTTCTTTTTGTCGAAATCTCCCTTTACCAATTCATAGAGATTGGGATTATTCATTGTCCAAGGAATCCTCATGGGTGGCTATTGTTGCAAAATATAAGAGTAGTCTAGAAGATTGGTGGGAATGAGTTTGGGAACATAAATCATATTAGTTGTCGGATTCGTGGTGTGATCGCTCGGTCCCTACACTCGAACTACCTCATTCATGTCAACATGCGTCTAGGGTTTCACTTGATTATATATATTGGAAGACAATGTTTTTTTCTTGTAAGGAAATCTCCCTGCACCAATTCATGGCGATTCGGTTTCTTCATTTTCTAAGGCATCCTCATGGGTGGTTGTTGTTACAGAAGAGAAGATTAGTCTAGAATATTGGTGGGAATGAGATTAGGAATAGAAATAGTATTAATTTTCAGAGTCATGGTGTGATCACTCGCTCCCTGCACTCCAACTCCCTCAGTCATGTCAACATGTGTCCAGGGTTTCACTTTATTAGATATGTTGGCATACAAGTTTTGTTTGTTAGTGTGATGATTAGCAGGATGAGAGGGAAACCGAGTGGGAAGTTAGAAGTCTAGTATTGGAGGAGGTAGTGCATCTATCAATGTTTTTTATCGACATGATTAGATACCCATTCCATCAGAGAAATTGGGTAAATAAACCTTGCTTCAACAATTTCTCCACCTCAGCCTTGGCAGCTGATGCTTTTAACAGATTCATAGGTCGGAGATTTTTTTTAATAGGTTTAGCATCAGGGTAAGTTCAAATTTCATGTTCTACAATCGATGGATCTATGCCCAACATCTCCTCATATGGCCATGCAAACACGTTGTGAAATTCCTTAAACAAGGTGTTATATATAGTAATCTCCTCTGGAGATCAGTTTGCACCAATATGCACATTTTCAACGACGTAGGGGTTTTCAAAGATGTTGATTGGAATGGTAACATTGATATTTTCCATATCCCCCTTAGAAAATATTCTCCCCTTTGGAAAATTATTAATCGGTGAATCAACATCCTCCGCCAGTCTCACATGGAACTCTTGGTTTTCAATCATTCTCAACTATGGAAGAAAGTAAGAATTGTGATGAAGGTCTTTGCAAATATTATCTCACCCACACAAAGATTCCAAGATGGCTTCATCCGAAGGAAAAACCATGTCTTAGTAGTTGTATGAATATAAAGAGTTATCCTCCCAAGCGGGAAGATAATATTCTTCTGACTCATATGATACTGTAGAAGGAGTCACGATAGAATCAACAATGGTGTCAACAAGAGCTTTATAAGCCACTTCCACTATAGATAAGGGAACCTGAGATTCACAACGGGAAGGAAGGATCCAAGGATTATTTATATTGACAACCATTGCAATAGAATTCCCTACACTCATAGAACCTAGATAGTTAATCGAGGTTGGGATATTAAATGTGCCCATCAACGATGAATAGATTCCAACCCCCAAGTTCTCTTTAGCCCAATTAGTCTGATCAATCAAAGGTACAGTGGACTCATTAGTCTCCAAATGGCCCTTCCGAGTGAAACTAAGTTGGTCAACAATAACCAACTTCCCTTCATGTCGAAACACCACCACTCAAAGAACGGCTGAGGCAATCGCACACATGGCATAAGTATAGCTTCTCCTTAATAGCAATTTATAGTCCAATGGGGAATCAATCACTTCTACTTCAACATCCACTGATTTCCTTGCCAACTTTATCTCAAAAGCCATGTACGATAACATGGGGATGGAAATACCTTCCGTCAAAAGCAGTAAGTAAAGTGTTTTATGGAACTAGATCCGGGGAACCTAAATCCTTCCAACAAGACAATGACATTACAAACGTGGATGCACCTTGGTAAATAACTGTACGTCCAATGGTTTTTCCTCCATGGACCACATCAATTGACAAAGACACATGATACCGAAGGAGGATTTTAACATCTAAAATATTAAACTTCTCCAACAAGCTCGATGAATCCATGCTTCCTAAAGCTGATAAGAGGGAATCCCGCTGAGTAGGATACCTCTGTAACACTTCCAATGCTGACATTACAAAAGGAGTTTGATCCAAATCTTCAACTACAAAACAGTAAGAAGCAACCCTAGATTTAGGTTTGTGAAATGTTTTTTTAAAGACACCTTTTGTTATCTTTGGCATCGAATCAACAGGTTTCTCGATAGTGAGAGGGTTAGAAGTTTCACTAGTAGACTTACCCTTCTCAATGTTAGGATTATAATCCTCCCTTGTCCAATGTGTTCAGTCACCTAGATTCAATTTAGTCATTAATTGGGTCTACTAGTACTATTGGGTCCACTTGGCCTAATGGGGCCACATGTACCAGTCATTGGAGTCTGGAGAGAACTACTAGAGGTTAACTACCACTTAATGCATGTGCATGCATTAGTTTGGGAGCCTTCTGGACTAATCCCTGCATTTTACGAGCCACTGGGAGTCTTGACACCAACCTACTTTAGTTAGTTGGAGTTCATACTAGTTAGTCTTAGTTAGCTTCCAGTTACTTTCAGTTTCTTCACAATTAGTTAGCTAGCACTAGAAATGCATGGCTATGGTTGCATGTGTACTAGGTTCCTTTTCCCACCTACCACACTCATTTTCACTGAGTTAACTAGTTATTACTTATTGTATGAGTTGGTTGAACATCTAGAGTTGATCGGTTGGACTCCGATAGTGATTTAGACAAGTTTAGTTAGACATGCAGTTAAATAGAGTCAATCAATTTGAATTCATCTCTCATGCATTCTAATTGACTAGTTATTAATACCAATTTATTACATTGTAATTATTATCCATTTACTTTTTATTAATGAAATCATTCACAGTTGTAAGCCATTTTTGCACTGTTTCATTCTTCAATTTCTGAGTAAAATTGTATGATCTATGTTTTGAGTTGTGTGTTGGTCCATAGATATATGTGATCAATTTTATATGGTATCAAAGCCTCAGTAGGACAAGGAACTTATCCTTCTATAGATCTCCTACTGGATCAAATTTCTTAAGCAAATTGCTCCTTCCATCTTTGCACTAGAAGCGACAAGTTTACCATAGAAATTCTAAGAAAAGGAATTGTTGATCAAGCTTGCTTGATGAACTAATATGGGTGTGATGAAATATTTAAAAGTGTAGGCTATCCGACCTTACGATGCCCCTTTTGTGTTTTTGCAGGTACAAATTCGAATGGATTCATCAGTTCCTCTTCTCACCCCATTCACAAGCTATTCAGAATAGAAGTTGAAGATGATTGCATCTCTTAAGAGACAAGATCTCTTTGAGGTGTCTATTGGACTTCATGAAGAGTCTTATGAGAATTAGAATGACTAGCTAAATGAAAATGATGCAGCTTTTGGAGCAATAGGTTTGGCCCTTTCTCCTATATTGTTCTACCTCACTAAATTTATTGAATACCAAAAGGATCTCTGGCCCAAATTGGGCACAACCTTTGGAAAGCATAGTGAGTATCATAATAGCACTTTAGAGAGAACACCCAACACCACAATAGTTCTTGATCCAAAATTCTCAACCTTTACTCTCTCTGATGAAGTTGTTCAAGATGAAGAAGAAGCTGAATCTTCTACATGGTCAATTCAAATTGAAGAAAATTTTCTTGAAGTGACTCCTTCTCCTGATGCTATGAAAGTTTATGAGATCTCTAATATATCATATTCTCATATGGATGATACAGAAGAAGACATTTGAATCTCTGATATTGAATAAAAACACTAGTGCACTTCTATGCAAACATTCTCCAGTGATTCTCCTTTAAAGTTTGTGCAAAATTTTCCAGTAATTACTTCCGAAAGTGAAGAGGAATTTGATTTCTCTTGCTCTAATATTGTTGTTGGTCTGTAGATAAGTAATTACTTGGATATTTTGGAAAAAATATTAGATTTGAGGAGTGATCCATGTTGGAGACATTTACCACCATACAAACTCTTTTTGGTCAAATTGGCCTAGTTAGACCACTATCCTAAGTATAATTGACATTAATTGACATCAGTGGAGAATTAATTGCCATCATCCAGTCACACCCATGCCTACCTACTGTTTATGTATATGTAACTTCGGAATGTATTCTTCTATGTATTTCATATATTGTAACCTGATGTTTATTCCAGGATGTTTCTATTATGTATTTGAGTCATGTGGTCATGCCCCGATGTTCCGATCGGGAGGATTAATAATGTAATCAAGTCATATCAAGTCATTAGGTAAGTCCCCATAGTTATGGGGCACTTGGGTTATTCTACACTAATTAAGGTGTAGGATCGAGTAAGTAATTGTAAGTTAAGCCTACATGGTTGAGTGCACTTCAAGTCAATGGAAGAATATAAATAGAGAGTGAGAGTCTCTCTATTTATCACTTGTGAATTACATCACTTGCTCTCTCAAGTGTGGCGCACCTTTGGAGAAGGAAATACTTTGGCTTGACAGAAGACAGAAGGCTGCTGTTGTGTTGGGAGGTCATCTTACTGTTTTGGGATCACATCTTGTGGTGATACTATCTTAGAGGAAGTTGAGGGGTTTTCTCCATTTATGGTTTCCCCTCCTAAAATATTTGTGTCTCTTGTCTCTTGTGATGTGCTTATGTGATTGCTGTGCTTGTTATTCTCTCAGTGAAAAGATCTTAACATAATGCTAGCTTAAATGTTGAAAAACTAACATGGTATCAGAGCTAACCTGAGAAGAAGACATTATGCAGCTACAGGAACTAGGGCTTCCTATTTTTGGATCTTCTTCCACATATTTTCAGCAAAAGTATGCTAAGATGACTCTCCATTGAAGGGTGCATCTTTCTGTCGATGCGGAATTCAATTTCAAACATTTTCAGTTTCGATGTGGAAATTAGGGATTTCTACAGAAGAGGAATTTTTGAGTGAGACCTGCATAGGATTATTCTCCTCATCAAAACCGAATTTGAGAGACCTGGATCAAGAAATTTGGTTGGGTGAAACTCTGGGAAAGTCAAACCCTAGTTTGACCCTAAGCTAGAGAAATCCTAAATGCTAAAACTGCTAAATTTTGGTACAGTCGCTATATTACGCGATTGGCAAAGTCTCAGAAGCGGAATATTGCAGGGGCCAAAGATAAAATCCTGATGAACACTGTGTCCGAAGGTTAGCCTCTGATTCGCTATATTCTGGGAGATATGATCTCTCCAAGTTAGGGTTCCAGCCTCTTCCAGAAATCATCCGTGAACAGGACACCTGGGATAATTGCAATATCTTGGGCTACATAGATCCAAATGGAATTTCTGAAAATTTTACAGAAATGGAACGGAATGTAAATTCCGTGGTCCGAAGCTCAGACTCAGAAGATGAACCAGTGACACATGGCATGCCATACAACTTCGTTGTTCTGAACAGTCCTGTAACAGGTCACCTTGGGAAATAGATCATAAATCCCAAATGGTGAAACCAATTCTGATGAAACCTATGGTATTGGATCAGGGACATGTGAGGTTAACTCAGTGAGAAGTTTCAAACACAGAGGAGCAGTAATTTCGGATATATCACACAAACAGTAACAGGAATTTCTGCAGAAGAAATCAGGAAATTAGGGCTTCTTGTTCTGGGAGCTTCCCTCCACTGTTTTCAGAAAAGGAGTACATTGGACAGCTCCATTTGAAGAGATATATCTGTTCATATAATAATATATGAAAAATTCCAAGTTTTGAAAATTAGGATTTCAGTGACAAACCCTAGATCAGCAAACTCCGGTACAAGGACAGACACCTCAAATCGGTAAGATCTAATCCTTTGCTATTTCCATTTGAGGTTCTCATTTCAATATGATATATCACATCAGCTTGGTGACAAGCTTGGGGAAGTTGAAAACTTCCAAGCCTGGAAGTATATGATCTCTCTGAAGAAAATGGATTGGACACCTACATGAGTATAGGGGTTCCAGTTTCAGAGGGAGATGAGGTTAGAAGCCTTTCACAAGAAGAACTTGGTCAAGGCCAAAGAAGACATCATGCTTATGCTGCAGAGGATGATGAACCATCTAGAAAAGAGATCTAGATATGAAAGTAAAGATTCTTCAAGCAAGGCTCTCACAGGACTCAAGAAGAACCTTCTCTCCATTTCAGCATTGATGCAAAAGGAATACGGGTTGCATCCATAGATGGTCAAGTCATCATGTGACCAAAAGGAAAGACTATCGATGATGCGGTAGTGATTGGAGAACAAGAAGGAGACTTGTACAAATTGAAGGGCCATCCAGAACAAGCCTTGATCCATGACATAGTAGAGCCAAATGAGCTTTGGCATAGAAGGCTTGCACATGTTCATTACAGAGCACTACCTATTGCAAGCAATGCTATTGAAGGTCTTCCAGAATTTCAAGCTATTTGAAGGGAAGAACAAAATCAGAATATGACCTAAAGAAACCAGTTGAAGAATGTGAAGATCCATAATGCAAAGACCATGCAGTCATAAGAGTCTCTCAAATCAAGAACAACTTGAAGCGGTGAAGAATGCAGAAGTGGTGATGGCAACCTTGAATGGCCTCCCAGGATCGTGGAATTCATTCATTCAAGGAATGTGTTCCAGAAGGAAGTGATTACATTTCAGTAGACTCCAGAAGAAGAAGCTCAAGAAGAGAAGGTGGGAGCAACTAAAGATCAAGCTCTCTCCATCCAAAGAAGATCCCTCAAGCAATGAGGAATATGAAGAACTCAACTCTTGAAGAACTTCTTATCCACCTCAGCATTTGGATAAGAAATGATGCAATCATGAATGAAGAAGATGATGAAGCTGAAGACTCAAGAAGGAGTATGCCCATGAAACAAATAAATATAAGTATTCAATTGTCATTTCATGATATTATTTTGTTATGCATTTGTTTATATTCAATTGATGTATTATGCATGATAGGATGTTTGCATTAATGATAGTATACTACTAATATGCATGTGATGGGTAAGTAGCTCATGGTGCTATACAAATTATCCATTGCTACTTATCTAGAATGAAACCTCTTTGCTGACATATTGGATTAGTGCACAATCTCAATGTTGTCCTAGTAGAGATGGAAGGCATCTAGAAAGTTTCAGTGAGATATGGATGAATGTTGTATTGGCTAAAGTAGTTGCATGATCATATATTTATGCATAAGTATTTGCTAGTATGAATATTCCATATGAAATGTTCTAACCATACAAATGCATTTGACTTGTAGGAAAGATCGCATACATAATCGCCTGCAAGCAAAGAAGGACGAAACTTGTTCCAAAGAACAAGTGACGACATTTCAAAATGAAGAATAATCTGACAAGTGCAATGACATCATTGATGCAGAACCTTCCAGCCACCAAGAAGAAAGAGAAGACCAGTTCAAGAAGAATGATGTCAAGGAATTCTATACACTAGATGGTCACATAGAATATTAGTAGCATAGGAAGCTACTTGTCACTCCGGTACAGAATGTTTTCAGTGCATAGAGCACAGAAGACAGAGGGAGTATGATGCTTCGCTTCAGAGGGAGTGACTATAGAATATCTAAGGTTCGACATGGTACGACAGGATGGGCAGATTACTGATGACTCTAGGCTTTACTGAGAGTAAAGCAGATTCCAACCTTTGCTTCAAGGTTGAAGACAGAAGACCAGTGATGCTCCTGTTATGTGTCGATGCACTATTGTTCTAGGTATGGAGGTGTGGCAGAGTACATATGGGATATTCCTTGGACAAGGGAAGTATGTAGTAGAGATCCTGAAGAGATTTGGGATGATGGACTGCAAGGATATGGCTACACCTATGGAATCGAACCTGAAGCTATTGAGTGATGCTTCTTCAGAGACGGTTGATGCTACGATGTATCGTCAGATGATTGGGTCATTGATGTACCTCACAAACATGAGACCAGATATTTGCTTTGCTGTGAACACCTTGAGCCAGTACTTGATAGATCCAAGAAGTGTTCACTTGATTGCTGTAAAGCATATTCTGAGGTACCTAAAGGGTACAATTGATTATGGGCTCAAGTATGATGCGAATCAGAAGATTAACCTGGAGGGTTATGTTGATTCAGATTGGGCAGGCAGTGCCATCGACAGGAAGAGTACTTCAAGATGTTGCTTTAGTATGGGATCAGGTGTGATCTCTTGGTTTAGCTGGAAGCAATCCTGTGTGGCACTGAGTACAGCTGAAGCAGAGTATGTCGCAGCTTGTTCAGCCAGTTGTGAGGCAGTATGGCTATGGAAGCTACTGTCTGATATATTTGATCTCCAGTTAGATGCTACTTGTATACATTGTGACAACCAGAGTTGCATGAAGTTGTCAAAGAATCCAGTGTTTCATGACAAGTCAAAGAATATCGAGATCAAGTATCACTATATCAGGGATATGGTGCAGAGAGGAGCAGTGAAGCTCCTATATGTTGCGACGGAGGAACAGATAGCTGATGTATTGATGAAGCCATTGGCTAGGCTGAAGTTTGAGTACTTCAGAGAGAGACTTGGTGTTCTCCAGATTGAGGCTTCCTCCCAGAGACAGTGATGAGACCCAGAGCCATTCTAACATGGTGAGAGGATTGGTTCCTTCCATGGTCAGATGTAAGGGTTGAGCCATTCTATCATGGTGAGAGGATTCAGTTCCTTCCATGTCAGATATGAGTGCTAGAGATCCAAAGCCATTCTGACGAGCAGGTCAGATGTAAGGGCTGTGCCATTCTGTTCATGGCTAAAGGATTTAGTTCCTTCCATGTCAGATATGAGTGCTAGAGATCCAAAGCCATTCTGACGAGCAGGTCAGATGTAAGGGCTGAGCCATTCTGTCATGGTGAGAGGATTGGTTGCTTCCATGACTGATATGAGTGCTGAGATTGAGATCCGTTATGACGAGTAGGTCATATGTAACGGCTGTGCCATTCTGTTCATGGCTAAAGGATTTAGTTCCTTCCATGTCAGATGTAAGTGCAGAAATCTCTCTTCATTGTGGATGAGAGTCTTCCATCATTGTGGCGAAGGTGGCTCCTGCCTGGATGGGATTGTGCCATTCTGACGAGCAGGTCATATGTAAGGGCAGTGCCATTCTATTCATGGCTAAAGGATTTAGTTCCTTCCATGTTAGATGTAAGTGCATAAATCTCTCCTCATTGGAGTTGAGAGTCTTCCATCATTGGGTGTGATTGTGCCATTCTGACGAGCAGGTCAGATGTAAGGGCAGAGCCATTCTGTTCATGGCTAAAGGATTTTGTTCCTTCCATGGCAGATGTAAGTGCAGAAATCTCTCCTCATTGGAGTTGAGAGTCTTCCATCATTGGATGGGATTGTGCCATTCTGATGAGCAGGTCATATGTAAGGGCAGAACCATTCTGTTCATGGCTAAAGGATTTAGTTCCTTCCATGTCAGATGTGAGTGTTGGCCATTCCGACGAGCAGGTCGGATGTAAGGGCAACTACCATTCTCAAGGAGAATGGAGGCACCTGGTCAGTTACCAGGTAGCTCAGTCGAGGAGGACTGGGGGCCATTCTGATGTGATTGTAGTTTACTACAAGATCAGATGTGAGTGCATGCCCTTCCATCACTGTGATAGGATGTGTTCCTTTCTGGATGGATGTAAGTGCTGAGCCAGTTTTCACATCATGTGTTGATCAGATGTAAGTGCTGTGCCAGTCTTCGCATCATGTGTTGATCAGACGTAAGTGCAGTGCCATTCTTCGCATCATGTGTTGATCAGATGTAAGTGCAGTATCTATCTTGGCATCATGTGTTGATCAGATAGAGGTGATTGAGCCAGTCTTCGCATCATGTGTTGATCAGACGTAAATGTTGTGCCAGTCTTCGCATCATGTGTTGATCAGACGTAAGTGCAGTGCCATTCTTCGCATCATGTGTTGATCAGATGTAAGTGCGGTATCTATCTTGGCATCATGTGTTGATCAGATAGAGATGATTGAGCCAGTCTTCGCATCATGTGTTGATCAGACGTAAGTGCTGTGCCAGTCTTCGCATCATGTGTTGATCAGACGTAAGTGCAGTGCCATTCTTCGCATCATGTGTTGATCAGATGTAAGTGCAGTATCTATCTTGGCATCATGTGTTGATCAGATAGAGGTGATTGAGCCAGTCTTCGCATCATGTGTTGATCAGACGTAAATGTTGTGCCAGTCTTCGCATCATGTGTTGATCAGACGTAAGTGCAGTGCCATTCTTCGCATCATGTGTTGATCAGATGTAAGTGCGGTATCTATCTTGGCATCATGTGTTGATCAGATAGAGATGATTGAGCCAGTCTTCGCATCATGTGTTGATCAGACATAAGTGCTGGGCCTTTCTGACGAGTAGGTCAGATGTGAGTGATGGGCGTGCCTTTCTGATGAGTAGGTCAGATGTAAGTGTTGGGCGAAGACCTACATGAGGAGTAGTCCTACATCCAGCATGAAAAAAGGGCTGGCTCTATAGAACTTCCTATGACGATATAGTACACACATGATGATGACCAGTGGAGATCCAGATCGAGCTATGATCCAGATCCAGTTATGATGACTCCGAGAGATCCAGATCGAGTGATGATCCAGATCCAGTAGTAGTGATCCAGATCGAGTGATGATCTAGATCCAGTCCAGTGATGATGATCCAGATCGAGTGATGATCTAGATCCAATGATGATGACTAGTGATGATCCAGATCGAGATATGATCCAGATCCAGATGACTTGAAGATGAAGATGAATTGAAGACGAAGATGATCCAGCTGATACAGAGAAGAAGACCAGTGCTGAAAATTGTGTCGAAAGAATAACTTCCTAGTTAAGAGGGAGTGTTGATGTATATGTAACTTCAGAATGTATTCTTCTATGTATTTCATATAATGTAACCCGATGTTTATTCCAGGATGTTTCTATTATGTATTTGAGTCATGTTGTCATGCCCCGATGTTCCGATCGGGAAGATTAATAATGTAATCAAGTCATATCAAGTCATTAGGTAAGTCCCCACAGTTATGGGGCACTTGGGTTATTATACACTAATTAAGGTGTAGGCTCGAGTAAGTAATTGTAAGTTAAGCCTACATGGTTGAGTGCACTTCAAGTCAACAGAAGAATATAAATAGAGAGTGAGAGTCTCTCTATTTATCACTTGTGAATTACATCACTTGCTCTCTCAAGTGTGGCGCACCTTTAGAGAAGGAAATACTTTGGCTTGACAGAAGACAGAAGGCTGTTGTTGTGTTGGGACGTCATCTTACTGTTTTGGGATCACATCTTATGGTGATACTATCTTAGAGGAAGTTGAGGGGTTTTCTAAATTTATGGTTTCCCCTCCTAAAATCTTTGTGTCTCTTGTCTCTTGTGATGTGCTTATGTGATTGCTGTGCTTGTTATTCTCTCAGTGAAAAGATATTAACATAATGCTAGCTTAAATGTTGAAAAACTAACACCTACAGTCAAGGAGGCTAACTTTTTTTAGTTTTTCAACATTTAAGCTAGCATTATGTTAGGATATTTTCACTGAGAGAATAACAAGCACAGCAATAACATAAGCACATCACAAGAGACAAGAGACACAAAGCTTTTAGGAGGGGAAACCATAAATGGAGAAAACCCCTCAACTTCCTCTAAGATAGTATCACCACAAGATGTGATCCCAAAACAGTAAGATGACCTCCCAACACAACAGCAGCCTTCTGTCTTCTGTCAAGCCAAAATATTTCCTTCTCCAAAGGTGTGCCACACTTGAGAGAGCAAGAGAGATAAGTCACAAGTGATAAATAGAGAGACTCTCACTCTCTATTTATATTCTTCTGTTGACTTGAAGTGCACTCAACCTAATAATTACTACTCGAGCCTACACCTTAATTAGTGTATAATAACTCAAGTGCCCCTAAACTGTGGGGACTTACCTAATGACTTGATATGACTTGTTTACATTATTAATCCTCCCGATCGGAACATCGGGGCATGACCACATGACTCAAATACATAATAGAAACATCCTGGAATAAACATCGGGTTACAATATATGAAATATATAGAAGAATACATTCCGAAGTTACATATACATCAACACTCCCTCTTAACTAGGAAGGTATTCTTTCGACACAATTTTCAGCACTGGTCTTCTTCTCTGTATCACTAGATCATGTTCGTCTTCAAGTCATCTCTGTCATTAAGTCTTCTTTGTCTTCAAGTCATCTTCATCTTCAAGTCATCTGGATCTGGATCATCTCTCCATCTGAATCATCATAAAATGGCATCACTGGATCTAGATCATCACTCGATCTGGATCAACATCACTGGACTGGATCTGGATCATCACTCGATCTGGATCATCTCTCTGGACAGGATCTGGATCATCACTCGATCTGGATCATCACTGCTGGATCTGGATCATCACTCGATCTGGATCTCTCGGAGTCATCATAACTGGATCATAGCTCGATCTGGATCTCCACTGGTCATCATCAAGTGTGTACTATCTCGTCATATGAAGTTCTACAGAGCCATCCCTATTTCATGCTGGATGTAGGCCCACCACCTGCAGGTCTTCATCATCACTGGCCATACTGGAGAATCCTCAGGACTTATTACGTGCGTCACAAAACCTCGAAAGAGCATCCCAGGCTGTTACGAGCACACAGCTCTACCTATAGGATCTCCCAGGGCTGATTACGTGCCATCCCAGAGAAAAACCTCGAAAGAGCATTTTCCAGATGTCCCAGGGCACCGAATTACATGCCATAGGAAAAACCTTGAAAGACCATCTACAAATCTCCCAGGACTGATTACATGCTCATCTGCACAACCTGACTGAGTGTTCCTGGTAACTGACCAGGTGCCTCCATTCCTAGAATGGCAGTTTCCCGTACATCTGTCCTACTCGACAGAATGGCCAGCACTTATATCTGACATGGAAGGAACTAAATCCTTTATCCATGAACAGAATGGCTCTGCCCTTACATCTGACCTACTCGTCAGAATGGCACAATCCCATCCAAGGATGGAATACTCTCAGCTCACAATGAGGAGAGATTTCTGCACTTACATCTGCCATGGAAGGAGCTAAATCCTTTAGCCATGCACATAATGGCTCTACCCTTACATCTGACCTGCTCATCAGAATGGCACAATCCCATCCAAGGATGGAAGACTCTCAGCTCACAATGAGGAGATATTTCTGCACTTATATCTGACATGGAAGGAACTAAATCCTTTAGCCATGCACAGAATGGCTCTCCCCTTACATCTGACCTACTCGTCAGAATGGCACAATCCCATCTAATGATGGAAGACTCTCAACCACAATGAAGAGAGATTTTTGCACTTACATCTGACATGGAAGGAACTAAATCCTTTAGCCATGAACAGAATGACACAGCCCTTACATCTGACCTACTCGTCAGAATGGCTATGGATCTCAGTACTCATATCAGTCATGGAAGGAACCAATCCTCTCACCATGATGAAATATTTCAGCCCTTACATCTGACCATGGAAGGAACCAATCCTCTCACCATGTCAGAATGGCTCTAGATCTCATCACTGTCTCTGGGAGGAAGCCTCAATCTGGAGAACACCAAGTCTCTATCTGAAGTACTCAAACTTCAGCCTAGCCAATGGCTTCGTCAATACATCAGCTATATGTTCCTCCGTCGCAACATACAGGAGCTTCACTGCTCCTCTCTGCACCATATCCCTGATATAGTGATATTTGATCTTGATATGCTTCGACCTGTCATGGAACACTGGATTCACTGACAAATTTACGCAACTTTGGTTGTCACAATGTATACAAGTAGCATCCAACTAGAGATCAAATATATCAGATAGTAGCTTCCGCAGCCATACTGCCTCACAACTAGATGAACAAGCTGCGACATACTCCGCTTCAGCTGTACTCAGTGCCACACAAGATTGCTTCCTGCTAAACCAAGAGATCACACCTGATCCCATACTGAAGCAACATCCTGAAGTACTCTTCCTGTCGATGGCACTTCCTGCCCAATCTGAATCAACATAACCCTCCAGGTTAATCTTCTGATTCGCATCATACTTGAGCCCATAATCAATTGTACCCTTCAGGTACCTCAGAATATGCATTGCAGCAACCAAGTGAACACTTCTCGGATCTGTCAAGTACTGGCTCAAGGTGTTCACAGCAAAGCAAATCTCTGGTCTCGTGTTCATCAGGTACATCAATGACCCAATCATCTGACGATACATCGTAGCGTCTCTGAAGAAGCATCACTCAATAGCTTCAGGTTCGATGCCATGAGTGTAGCCAAAGCCTTGCAGTCCATCATCCTGAATCTCTTCAAGATCTCTACTGCATACTTCCCTTGTCCAAGGAAGATTCCATCTATACTCTTCCACACCTCCATACCTAGAACAATAGTGCATCGACACATAACAGGAACATCATTGGTCTTCTACCTTCAACCTTGAAGCAAAGGTTGGAATCCACTTTACTCTCAGTAAATCCTAGAGTCATCAGTAATCTGCCCATCCTGTCGTACCGTGTCAATCCTCAATATATTCTGTAGTCACTCCCTCTGAAGCGAAGCATCATACTCCCTCTGTCTTCTGTACTCTATGCAGTGAAACATTCTATACCAGAGTGACAAGTAGCTTCCTATGCTACTAATATTCTATGTGACCATCTAGTGTATAGACTTAAATCTTCAACCTTGTAGCAAAGGTTAAGATCTTCATCATGCTCATCATGTATGTGTTTAAACTCTTACTGGCTGCAAATGTCTCTTCGTAGTCTAGGCCTTCTTTTCGTGAGAAGCCTCATGCTATGAATCTTTCTTTGTATCCCACGATGTTTCCATCTACTGCATGATGGAACTATGAACTTCTCTTCAGGTCTTGATACTGCGCCCTGACATCATTCTTCTTGAACTGGTCTTCCCTTTCTTCTTGGTGGCTGAAAGGTTGTTCATCAATGATGTCACTGCACTCGTCATATTATTCTTCATTTTGAAATGTCGTCACTTGCTCTTCAAAACAAGTCTTCATTCTTCTTTGCTTGTAGGCAATTATGTATGCAATATTTCCTACAAGTCAAATGCATTTGTATGGTTAGAACATTTCATATGGAGTATTCATGCTGGCAAATACTTATGCATAAATATATGATCATGCAACTACTTTAGCCAATACAACATTCATCCATATCTTACAAAACTTTTCTAGATGCCTTCCATCTCTACCAGGACAACATTGAGATTGTGCACTAATCCAATATGTCAGCAAAGAGGTTTCATTCTAGATAAGTAGCGATGGAGAATTTGTATAGCACCATGAGCTACTTACCCATCGCATGTATACTAGTAGTATACTGTCATTAATGCAAACATCCTAACATGCATAATACAATAACTGAATATAAACAAATGCATAACAAAACAATATCATGAAATGACAATTGAATACTTATCTTTATTTGTTTCGAGGGTATACTCCTTCTTGAGCCTTCAGCTTCATCGTCTTCTTCATTCATGATAGCATCGTTTCTTATCCAAATGTTGAGGTGGATAATAAGTTCTTCAAGAGTTGAGTTCTTCATATTCCTCATTGCTTGAGGGATCTTCTTTGGATGGAAAGAGCTTGATCTTCAATTTCTCCCACCTTCTCTTCTTGAGCTTCTTCTTCTTGTGAGTTCTCTTTCTAGAGTCTATTGAGAGTAATCACTTCCTTCTAGCACACATTCCTCACATGAATGAATTCCACGATCCTGGGAGTCCATTCAAGGTGGCCATCACCACTTCTGCATTCTTCACCGCTTCAACTTGTTTCTTTAGGTCATATTCTGATTTTGTTCTTTCCTTCAAATAGCTTGAAATTCTGGAAGACCTTCAACAGCTTTGCTTGCAATAGGTATTGCTCTGAAATGCACATGTGCAAGCCTTCTATGCCAAAGCTCATTTGGCTCTACTATGTCATGGATCAAGGCTTGTTCTGGATGGCCCTTTAATTTGTACAAGTCTCCTTCTTGTTTTCCAATCACTACCGCATCATTGATAGTCTTTCCTTTTTGGCCATATGATGACTTGACCATCTATGAATGCAATAAGCATTCCTTTTACATCAATGCTGAAACAAACAATACTTCTTTCATTGTTAGAGACTTACCAGAGTATAGCTTGTATGAAGATTCCCCACTACCTTTTATTGGTAGTCATCTACAAGTTTCACCTTGTAAGGTGATTCATGTTCTGATAGTCTTACAAAGGATTCCTTGAATCCCGTCATATGTTTGGAAGCACCACTGTCTATGAGCCAATCATCACTTCCATGAGTAATGTTACCTATGAGAGCTGATATTAGAACATATTCATCCTCTCTTGAAGAATCTTCTCTTTCATATCTGGATCTCTTTATGGATGGTTCATCATCCTCTGCAGCATGAGCATGATGTCTTCTTTGGCCTCATCTCCCTCTGAAACTGGAACCTCCATACTCATGTAGGTGTCCAATCCATTTTCTTCAGAGAAATCATATAATTCCAGGCTTGGAAGTTGTCAACTTCCGCAAGCTTTTCACTAAGCTGATGTGATATATCATATTGAAATGAGAACCTCAAATGGAAATAGCAAAGGATTAGATCTTACCGATTTGAGGTGTCCGTCCTTGTCCCGGAGTTCGCTGATCTAGGGTTTGTCGTAGAAACCCTAATTTTCAAAACTTGGAATCTTTCAGATCTAATTGGATAAACAGATATATCTCTTCAAATGGATCTGTCCAATGTACTCCTTTTCTGAAAACAGTGGAGGGAAGCTCCCGGAACAGGAAGCCCTAATTTACTGATTTCTTCTGCAGAAATGCCTATTACTGTTTCTGTGATATCTATGAAATTACTGATCCTATGTGTCTGAAATTTCTCACTGAGATAACCTCGCATTTCCCTGATCCAACACCATAGGTTTCATCAGAATTGGTTTCACCATTTTGGATTTATGATCCTTTTCCCAAGGTTACCTGTTACAGGACTGTTCAGAACAGTGAAGTTTTATGGCATGCCACGTGTCACTGGTTCATATTATGAGTCTGACCTTCGGACCAAAGAAACTAAAGTCCGTTCCCTTTCTGGAACATCTTCAGGAATTCCATTTGGACCTCTGTAGCCCAATATATTACAGATATCCCCAGGTGTCCTGTTTATGGATGATTTCTGGAAGAGGCTGGAACCCTAACCTGGAGAGATCATATCTCCCAGAATATAGAGAATCAGAGGCTTCCCTTTGGAAAAAGTGTTCATCAGGAATTTATATTGAGCCCCTGCAATTTTCAGCTTCTGAGACTTCGCCAATCTTGGAATATAGCGACTGTACCAAAACTTAGCAGTTTTAGTATTTAGGGTTTCTCCTAGCTCAGGGTCAAACTAGGGTTTGACTTTCCCAGAGATTTACCCAACCAAATTTACTGATCCAGGTCTCTAAATTTTGGTTTTGATGAGGAGAACAATCCTATGCTGGTCTCACCCAAAAATTCCTCTTCTATAGAAAGCCCTAATTTCCACATCGAAACTGAAAATGCTTGAAATTGAATTCCGCATCGACAGAACGATGCACCATTTAATGGAGAGTCATCTTAGCATACTTTTGCTGAAAATATGTGGAGGAAGATCCACAAAATAGGAAGCCCTAGTTCCTGTAGCTGCACAATGTCTTCTTCTCAGGTTAGCTCTGATTCCATGTTAGTTTTTCAACATTTAAGCTAGCATTATGTTAGGATCTTTTCACTGAGAAAATAACAAGCACAACAATAACATAAGCACATCACAAGAGACAAGAGACACAAAGCTTTTAGGAGGGGAAACCATAAATGGAGAAAACCCCTCAACTTCCTCTAAGATAGTATCACCACAAGATGTGATCCCAAAATAGTAAGATGACCTCCCAACACAACAGCAGCCTTTTGTCTTCTGTCAAACCAAAAGATTTCCTTCTCCAAAGGTGCGCCACACTTGAGAGAGCAAGAGAGCTAAGTCACAAGTGATAAATAGAGAGACTCTCACTCTCTATTTATATTCTTCCATTGACTTGAAGTGCACTCAACCTAATAATTACTACTCGAGCCTACACCTTAATTAGTGTATAATAACTCAAGTGCCCCTAAACTGTGGGGACTTACCTAATGACTTGATATGACTTGTTTACATTATTAATCCTCCCGATTGGAACATCGGGGCATGACCACATGACTCAAATACATAATAGAAACATCCTGGAATAAACATCGGGTTACAATATATGAAATATATAGAAGAATACATTCCGAAGTTACATATACATCAACAAACTTAGCCTTCTCCTATAGTCAAGGAGGCTAACTGGAGCACTCCAGGGGTGATTTGAGTGATATTAATGCACCTAATTGCTAACTGGTGGTTACAATCAGTTCAACCAGTCAGTTAAGGAACCTCCTCTGATTAAATATATTATTTAATGATTATTTATTATTATTTAATGATCTGGAGTCAATAGGGCACCTCCACCAACTTCTGATGGTCAGTTCAGCTTCAGTTAACCTCATCGTGGTTCATTGAAGTCATGGAGCACTAGCAGTTGATGGTTGGCTTGCTATGACATGTGTTTGATCTCCTTCAGTTGATATTCAATCATTTATTGCACTTCGACTTCAGTTAGGGTTTGGTGAGTCAACTAGGGTTTTGGTCAAGTGGTTAACTGAGTGTGATTGAATGGCGAAGAGTCAATTAAGATAGACTCACTCATTGAATTCAAATTGTCTCCTTAGGTATTTGAATTCCTCATTGATTCAAGCTATTGCTTGACATTGTTATTGTAACTATTTATTGTTTATTGAATATACAAAGAGGAAACCATTCTGGTTCCGATTAACACCATTTCATGAGTATTTGTTTATTATTCTTTCATGAGATTGATTCTTAGTTCCTAGATCAATGTGCAAGATTAATATGGTATCATAGCATATGGTGGATCAAAGATATATCTCTCAAAAACAAAATTTTTGATAGATTTCTCCATGAAAAGTGAGAAATAGCTCAAAATTTTAGCACTGCACCAGAAGCCAAGGCTTACCACTCAATATCCCAAGTAAAGAACTTGTTGATCAAGCTTGCTTGATTGACGATGCTTGGTGTGATGAAAGCCTAAAATGTGCAAGTTGTCTGACCTTACGGTGCCTCTTTTGTTTTGATTTGCAAGTTTTAATAGGTACAACTTTTAATGGACTCATCAATCCCTCTTCTCACCCCATTCACAAGCTATTCGGAATGGAAGTTGAAGATGATTGCATCTATGAAGATATGAGGTCTTTATGAGGTGTATATTGGACTTGGAAAAGAGTCTTATGAGAATGAGAATGACAGGCTAAATGACGTTGATAGAGCTTTTGGAGCAATATGTCTAGCCCTTTCTCCTAGCTTGTACTACCTTAATGGTTTCGTTGACTACCCAAAGGATCTCTGGACAAAATTGGACAGAACTTTTGGCAAGCACAATGAGGATCATAATAATACTTTGGAGATCACAGCCAGAACCACAAGAGTTCTTTACTCAAAAGTCTCTGCCTTTACTCTCTCTGATGAAGTTTTTCAAGATGAAGATGAAGCAAAATCTTCTACACAGTCAATTCGAATTGAAGAAAGTCTCCATGCAGTGACTCCTTCTCCCGATGCTCCAGAAGTTCATGAGATATCTGATATCTCATCTTCTCATATTGCTGAAACAGAAGAAGATATTTGAATCTCTTATATTGAAGAAAAATTCTGCTGCACTTCCATGCAAACATTCACCAGTGATTTTCCTTTGAATTCTGTGTAAAATTTACCAGTAATTGCTTCCAAAAGTGAAGAGAAATTTGATTTTTCTCCCTCTAATGTTGCTTCTGGTGTGCAAATATGTAAAAACTTGGATATTTTGGAATAAATATCAGATTATAAGAGTGACACATTTGCTCCCCATGATCTAGATATTCCAGCAAAATCCTGCAGGGTTGAATGCACCAAAATTTAGAATTTTGAAGAAAAAGACAATTGTGCATCCACTGTCTCTATTGGGATTAGGGCAGACCTAGGTTTTATACTATTATCTTCACACCAACAAAAGGACCCACAGTGTTGGCCCTTTCGGTAACAACCTGCGAACAGGTTGCAGTCTCACCCGAAACAGCTATGGGGTACCGCAGAATCAGATTTCTGCAAGTAGAAGAGGGATATTATTGTACCTTTAGCCTTAACAAATTATACTAATGCAATACAGAACTTTGAATTTTACTTAGATAGCTCTGTAGTTTAGATAAACAAATAGTTTCTTGCTTAACCCTTAACTGGGAATTCACAGCGAAGTTAATATTTAGCAGTTATTTTACTTTATCATTTATCTACTTATCAATGCATAAAAGAACATCGCAAAAACAACACAAAAGAACCACCACACCACAAGATATACGTGGTTCACCCTCAGTGTAGGGGCTATGTCCATAGAACTGTGCTTTTATTCAACTTTTTATAAAACAACAGTTCTGATCTGCGCACTCAGCTGGAGATCCGTCCTTCAAGTCTAGTTGCGCACTTAGCTGCATTTCCTTTCTTTACAAAAACCCTCTATGCACACAGCTGCAGTTCCTTTCCTTACAAAAAACCTCTGCGCACACAGCTGCAAAGGTCATCCATGCACACAGCTGGGACTTGACCTTAAAACCCAAAAATAGATCTAAATTCTTTGCATCATATGATCCTCATTTCATTAGATAATCTTGACATATTTACATGAGTGCCTATTTATACAAGTGCACTATTACAAAATCATGGGGTTATACCTGAAAATTATGGACAATTACAAAAATATGGCTTTGACTCAATCCCAACACCCCTAAGACTATTTTGACGTGCAGCTCTGCTTTGCTAAAAAACCAGGGAGTTACCAAAATTAAGGACTGTTAAGGTCCATGCTCCAACAGGCCCCTAAGACTCACCAGTGTCCTATCTCGGGGCACTTTGCTGCTTGCCTAGTGGGAGAATCTTGTTGGTGAAGAGAGTAAATTGCTTGTTGAGGCTGCGCATGATATCATCAGCTTCTTGCTCCTTCTCCACCAAATCCTACAATGTTGTTGTTGATGCTTCACTGGCCTTTTCTTGTGCAAATGCATCATACTCCTTCAGAAGTTTGAGCTGGCTGTCTGCAGCAGTGCTCAGCTCCAAGGCCTCATTGATGAGGGGCTGCATAGAGTTTTCCAACAATGTTGCTTTTGTTCTGCATAACTCAATTTCATGCTGGAGTTCATTTTTTTTCTTTACCTTGAGCATCTTCTGCATAGGAGGTAGATTCTTAATTTCCACTTTCACTGCATCCAACTCTGTCTATCGCTACTTGATGGTTTCTTGTAGCTTTTCTACCTCTGGATTGTCTTGGAGGTTTTCCCAGGCCTTGACGCTTTCATCTAGAATTTTTGCTGTGCTGCTCACAAGATCAGAGATCTTTGTTGGTAAGGCCTAAATATCTCTGCGACGCTGCTCCCGAACCTGTGGTGGGCTCTCAAGAGTGATACAAAGTTGAAGCTCTGCAATCTAAGCCTCATTTTTTGTTTTCAGCTTCTCTATTTCATTGTGAGACTGTTGTGCGTAGTATTCATCTTGGCTATTCTTTGTTGTGGTTCTTCCTTAGCCTATATGTTGAAGTCAGGAAGACTTTGACATGGCTCATCCAATACTCGCGCGAGGGTGGCCTGCTTGCTTTCTGCTTCCCTCTTCTTCTGCTTCGCTTCATTCAACTGCACTGCGAGGCTGTCACTCCGCTTTGTGGTATTCTCTAGTTGCATTTGTGAGTAGTGGTCTCGTGCTTGTATCTCCTTCGTGATTGCTAATTGACAGAGATGCAGCTCTGTCATAGACATCTTGGTGTAATATATCCCAACTGTCATGCTCATCTCCGAGCGAGATGCTGTGTCAGTTATTATGAGGGTTGCACTTGACACTTCTCCCCTGTTATCTCTAGCTGGCCATTGCCTTATATCTAGCTAAGAGCTTACAGGGGCACTACTTGCAGCGCCAATCGCTGATTTTTTTGCTAACTCCTTCATCTCTGAGATTCGCTGCGCTACGCCGGTGAGGGCATCAAGATGCGTAGCTGCAAACAATGACCATTTGTTGGTTAGTACTTCTATATACTTCATCAGAGCTTGATAAAGCTCTTCCATCATCACAGTGGCCTCTTCGACGATGTTCTTATCCTTTGATGCCTTCACTTTCTTTTGAGACTGAGGTTTGGTCACTTCCTCTACCTATGGCGACTTGCTCTTATCTGGCTAATTAGGGTCTGAGACAGTTTTGACCAAGTCTTCTTCTCCTTCTTTATCTCCGTCATCTCCACCCTGGTCACCTACACTCTGCTATGACTCACTCTGTTCTTCACTTTCTTCGAGTGGGTCATTCTGCTGCGTCTGACTAGGGCCTGCACCTACATTGGTGACTGGGGGGACTGGAATGTTGGGCTTTGTCCCTGTGCCCTTCATCCATTCAGCCGGCCACTGCTGAACTACTGTGAGGATGTCTTCCTTGGTCACCACGTATGGAAAATTCCATCATGCATGTTTCTTATCTGCGCGGGCCTGGATGAAGACATTGTGCATGTCGGCCTTGAAGTTGGCCAGTCCATCATACTGAGAGAATAGCTCATTACTGAGCCGCGGTGTCTTCAGAATCTCATACGAGATACTCATTGGATAAAAGGAGAACACATAGTTCATCATCTGCTGTAAGGATTTATCTTGTGACACCCACAGAGATGCGTACCTTGCTGCGCCAGGCATGTTCGGTGGCACATCAACGAACTGCGCCTCGGTAGGTTCTTTCCATCCTACCAGTGCAATAAGCACTATTAGCCATGAATAGTGAAAGGGTCTACCTTTCTCCTGCACATTGCAGACATGTTCAAGGAATTCCTTGGCAATATACTCTTCCCATTTGTAAATGTAGCCTTCGGCATAGTTCGTAGCAATACTGACAATCAGGGCAAACACTTCATGTGGTCTACACTTCCTCATCACTTTGCAGGCTAAGAGCTCAGCTACGAAACGAATGTTTTGATGCTGAATTGTCAAGGTTTGATACCCTCGCTTCCCTTTCATTAGGTCGAAGCGGTCCTTCATGCCTTGTACCAGCTTTGTATCTTCGTGTTTTGAAGGAAATTCAATCCCCGGATCAGGCCCTTCCTTCGGTAAGCCTATGATCCTATGAATGAGCTCGCCATTGATAGAAATTCTATTGTCTCCTATCCATAGGTTCCCATCATGCACCAATGCCAATAGCTTCTTGACTACCACGGTCACCTGTGTGCTACGACCGAAGTGGGGGACATTTAGCATCTTCAATAAGCTAGCTTTCTCCAAGCCAGCAGCCCACTGTTTCACTTCTAGTAACATCGCTCCAGTCTCTGGATATTTGATAGAGTGCAAGTATGTTCCAGGTGCGAACTGTGGAAACTTCCCATGATCATTCGTATCATGGTCTGCATACTTAAGCCGGTCTATTTCCCCTGTCATGGTTCCGACCAACTGCACACCCTGTGGCAGCGAAGGGGTGCATAATGTGAACTTTGATGTCCGTCAAAGGTGGCTGAACTCCTGGTCGAACAGGCTGAAGATATGGTGGATGCTGCAGTGCAATGTTCTCATCCACACCGAAGTCTTCAAAATCCTCAGGTGGGAGCTCTGCTGAACCAGAAGGATTCATTTCGGATTCCTCCAGTGTCTTTCCCAATGGCTTGTGTCTATCTTCGTTTCGCTTCGAGCGTACTTTTGGTTTAAACTTCTTCCTAGTAGATCGTGTCTACATTGGTTGGGTTGGTGCTGGGGGAGTCTCTTCACGGGTTGCAGACGTAGGTGGGTTGCTCATAAGGTTCTGCCGACCCCTCTGTTCAAATTCTCTCAACAATTCCTGTAAAAGTCAAGAAAATGTGTAATGCGAACTACGCAAGCCTAGGTGTCTTCTTATAGAATCAATCGATGAAATCTATCATAACTGTGCATTAAAGACACCGAATCTGAAAAAGATCTTGTCCAAACGACGATAGATTTCCCAAGATCTCATTAATATAGGCAGTTAATACAATTAACGTACCGGCGCTGCCAAATTTGATTTCTTCCAATGGTCGCATTTTAAGCTCCGACACATCTTTCCTTCTTTGGCACAACCAGTAACTCTGGCTGTGCCATAATAAGGACATTCGACACTTCCTAACACCAGCTTCGACCCACGACACAATGTCTTCCAGAGCCTCAATGTTTCCTTTCATTTCTGAGAACTTCATAAAAAATAAGCCCTGATACTCATGGAGAAGTTGGGTCACTTTGCTCACCATTTCTTCGTCCCCATAATCTCCAATGGTAGCATACTTAGGAATTTCTTCTGATCCAATGTTTACTGTCTTTGTCTTCAAGGGCTGAGTCACTTCAGATGCTTCGACTGCTGGTCCATGTACTTCGAAGTGTCCTTCTGACTTAGGAATGTTAATATTGCACAGATCATCATCCTCATCAATTGCAAGGTTATAGAATTCTACTGCATTAGCTTCTTGTTCCTTCCAATCAGGTTGGTACTCTGCTATTTCTTTATCATCAAACACCTTAGTATGGATCAACCTAACAGCTGCGTCCAAAGTAGGGAAAACCTCATTAATATAAAATGTAAGGACAAAACTATCAGTAAGGCTATCCCAACTTATAGTACCATGGAAAAGCTCAACCTCCGCATACCAGTTCTTTGCTACAGGTTCCAGAGTGTGTACAAACCTATGTACCCATTCTTCACAAGGAACATGTTTCCATGCTTCATAACACTGCTCCAAATGTTCCTGAGGGCTAGTCTTACCATTAAATCTACTTCGCACCTCCTGGGGTTGATCCATGAATCTTAGGAAAAGAAAATTTTGAGAAGCTCTCCAACTATGAATATACTTTCTATGACCATTCCACCATCTAGCAGCTGTGGCTCTAAATATGAAATCTAGAGTCTCCATTTTTTGTGAATCTGGTACTTGCTCTGAGAATTGTACAATAAACTCTTCTGGGTCTGTCAAGCCATCAAAAGTAGGTAAGACTCTTGTTTGTGATCCAAGCCATCTGAGAGACTTGGTAATTCTTGCACATCAATGTCCATGTAGTTCATAAAGTATTTTCTTCCAATTCTCTAAGCCTTCGTCTGAATCAGTCATGCAAGAACTGTCACACTACCACTCAATTATACCTTCAGCAGTAGGGTTAACATAGTCTTCTTCTTTAGCTATGATGTTGTAAATATGATCCAAAACATCCTGATCTTCATCTCTGAGTGGCTCTGTGTACCTTTCTCCTTGACAGGGGTCCAAAGGTACTATGACTCTCAAGCCTTTTCCTTCAAAAGTCATCTGCCTACTCTTAAGGTTGATTATTGTAGAATTCTCTATTGCCCATTCAATTCCTAGCAAGGTTGGATAGGGGTTTCTATCATCAATTATCTCAATGACTTCGAAATCTGATAAGGTACTGACTCCATCTATATCCACTGGTACACTAGGGAACCTTCCCAAGGGCATAATCTTCTGCTGATTGGCTAATCTCAACTGTATAGGGGACCATTCAAGGGTAGGTTTTCCCATTTGTTCCCATGTCTGCTTAGTTAGGACATTTACTTCTGATCCCAGGTCTAAAATGATATCATCCATGTCATAATCTCCTACCTGAGCATGCAATCTCATTTCTCTTCTAGTTCTTCTAACTCTATTAACAACTTTTTCCTTACCAGAGCTTCGCTGAGGTTCACAGAATGCAATAACTTTTTTGCAACTCATTTAAATCATTATAATTTCTTAAGAGATTCATACAACTCTGTAAAAATGATGACAGTGTACTTACTTTATCCATCGAAGCTTCTTGAGACTGTAACTGCCGTTGATGATGTTGCGCAGGTGCTACTGATGTTCTTGGCTCAGCAAAGTCTTTTTTGGCTTCCATAAATGTTTCTTTTCTCTTCCCACATCGAAGGTTGGAATTTTCTCTGGGGTCTTACGAACCCAAGCCTCGTTAGAATGTTTCTCCTTATTCTGCACTTGCGTCGTAGCTCCACTCCTTGTAACAACATTAATAGTTGGGACAGGTTTTTTGTCTACAACAATCATCTGGACATTCTGACTATGGGTGCTATTTCTTTCTTGGATATTGGCTATCAACTGTGGGCATTCCTCAATCACATGATCGAATACTCTGCAATATAGACATGTTGTAGTTGGGTTCTGACAATCTCTAGCTAAATGTCCTGCATGATTGCAATTATAGCAAATAACCTGCCCTCGACCTCCTCCAGGCATACCACCATGACCACAACCTCTGAAACTACCTCGACCACTGCGGTAACCATATCCATCATTGCCTTGTGCATCGTTTTGTACCCTATAAGCATCATAGGTTCACTCTCTCATGAGGTCAAAGCTGTGACATTCATCTTCGTTGTGCCCAACTGACTTATAGAAATTGCAATAGGGATCCTTAGGTACTTGAACATATCTCTGCAGCAGATAGAAATATTTAGGCCGATGCTGGCCAGTTGTTCTGTAGATCTCACAATATAGAACATTAGGGTTAAACGGGTTTGGCGCACCAGTATTCAGGTAATTTCTTAACACAGGACACTGTTCTTTGTCATGACCTTCTGTCCTACATCCTGTACACCAGACCTCTTCTCGAATGGATTTCCCTTTTTTCATGTCACAAAGCTCCAAATCCATTTCTGCCAACTGCGCTTGTATTTGGGCTATTCCATAATTATCTTCAATAGGAGCTATTTCAAGCTTCATAGCAATTTCCAAAGCCTCTTGCTAATCAGCAACCTTTTATTGCATGAGTGGAGTTCTGATATGCGGTAATAATGCTGCTATGAACCATTCCTTATGCTGTTCTGGTCCAATAGTGAAGCTAACTTGATCTAGCATAACTTTGAACCTCTGATCAAAGTCCCAAACTAATTCACCTCTCCTTTGCTGAATCTCTTTCAGTTCCATTATACACTATGACTCTTATTTAGGCTTCTTGAACTCTTTGATCATTTCTATTTTAATATCAGCCAAGGCATGGTTCTAAGTACTGGAAAACTTCATAAACCAGGTCAAATCCTGGTCTCTGAAAGAAGTGACCACCTGCGCTTTTCCTATATCTTGATCCATAATGTTGTTAGTAGTCCAAACAGCTTTTCATAAGAACCAAAACTACTATGGATCCTCTAATCCAGTTCCTTTAAAGACTAGGAGCTTGATATCATCATTCATATGGTCCATTTTGGATCTAGGGGGGGAGGGAGGGGGAGGAGGAGGGTAACTTGTCGGGGTAGACTGACTTGTGACAGGAATACTCAGGCTAGCGTTACTTTCAGACTGCGACGGGTTCTCAGGGGTAACAGATCTGCGCTGTGGAGTTATAGGAGGGTTTCTAACAAAAGAGGTTTCTTGAGATTCAGGTTCTTCTGGACTTAATGGGGTATACTCAGTATTCTAGCCTAGGGTATAGGGTCGAAAAGTTCTCTTGTATATTTTACCACTTCCCAGCAAACCACTTTGCTCGTCAAAGTCACTTTGGCTTCCAAACATATGTTAGTAGCAACAATTATAGCAATCTGATTCTATAAGCAATATGCCTTTTTCAGCCAAGAGCATTTTAATTTTCAAACTAAATGAATTCAAGTACTTACCCCTTGGTCCTTGGAAAAACTGTCGTTCAGCTTCACTGAAGGAAGTACTTGTGTCAATGGCAAACTCCGTCACAAATTCTTCAAGGGTTCGCATTGTCCAGAAATCAACAGCTTGTGATATCGTGTTGTTCACCCTTTTCAATATGTTAATTCTTGCAGGGTTCCAGTCAGGAAACTGATCTTCCTTGAAGTTGAGTCTTTCTTTCTGTCAACCTGGATAACCACTGGTGCAACTCTATGTGGATACTACCAAAGAAAATTTCATAACTATCAGTGAAAACGTACCTTTGCAAGAAGTTGTCTGAGCTACGACAAGGATCCTTATTTTCTTGTTCCACAAATTTTAGATAGGTAGCTTCAATCCAGTCACCGATTTCTTTTATTGAGGGTCTCCAAAACATAGCCCTCTAGGTACAACGTAGATCCCTCTTGAGCAGATACTGAGTTCAACCTTCAACGGAACCAATTTGTTGGGCTTAGGGTAGACCCAAGTTTTATACTATTATCTTCGCACCAACAAAAAGACCCACAGTGTTGGCCCTTTTGGCAACAACCTGCGAACAGGTTGCAGTCTCACCCGAAACAGCTATGGGGTGCGGCAGAATCGGGTTTCTACAAGCAGAAGAGGGATATTACTGTACCTTTATCCTTAACAAATTATACTCATGCAATATAGAGCTTTGACTTTTACTTAGATAGCTTCGCAATTTAGATAAACAAACAGTTTCTTGCTTAACCCTTAACTGGGAATTCACAGCGAAGTTAATATTTAGCAGTTATTTTACTTTATCATTTATCTACTTATCAATGCATAAAAGAACATCATAGAAACAACACAAAAGAACCACCACAACACAAGATATACGTGGTTCACCCCCAGTGTAGGGGCTACATCCACAGAACTCTGCTTTTATTCAATTTTTTATAAAACAACAGTTCTAATCTACGCACTTAGCTGCAGATCCGTCCTTCAAGTCTAGCTGCGCACTTAGTTGTAGTTACTTTCTTTACAAAAACCCTCTGCGCACACAGCTGTAGTTCCTTTCCTTACAAAAACCCTCTACACACACAGCTGTAGAGGTTGTCCACGCACACAGCTGGGACATGACCTTAAAACCCAAAAATAGATCTAACTTCTTCACATCATATGATCATCATTTCATTAGATAATATTGACATCTTTACATGAGTGCCTATTTATACAAGTGCACTATTACAAAATCATGGTCTTACACTCAAAAATTATGGACAATTACAAAAAGAGGGTTTTGACTCAACCCCGACACCCCTAAGACTATTTTGACGCACAACTCCGCTTTGCTCAAAAACCGCGGAGTTACCAAAATTAAGGATTGTTAAGGTCCGCGCCACAACAGTCTCGGTTGACCATAATTTTGGATTTGATATGAACCTTATTGGATCTGATATGATCTTATTTGGATATGATTAGATATTTATTGGTTCAAATTTCAGGTTCATAAACCTTCAGTACTGCTTGTAGCTATTCTCATCAACGGTGTGAAGAAACAAGTATTGCAACTCTCCTACAAAACTGTTGCTTGGGATTTGATTTCATTTCACAGTTTTTGAGATGTTTTGAACTTATTTATATATGATTTACATTATGATATGTTATTATTTTCTTCATATTTTAAAATCCAAGAGCTTTTAGTCATGCTTGTAGCTGCTCTCACCAATTCCGGTGTGAAAAATCAAGTACCGCACTTTCTCTTCAAAACCGTTGATGGGGATTTGGTGTTAGTTTCTTCTTATTAGATTGATGATATTTTATTTTGTGAATCATTAGCTATTTCTAAAGCTATATCAGATTATGGAGCTCAAGCATTCGCTCTCCAAAGTCCCAGGGCTTCTCTACCTTTGGTCACATACTCATCTCCTCACAAAACAAGTAAAGAGGAAGACATTTTGCATCTGCTTAGACACTTGCTCCTAGGATTTGGGGCTGATTTTACCACTCACAGTTTGCTGTTCAAGGCTGCAACATATCAGTTTCTTCAATTTTCCACACATGGTTCAAATCCTCAAGAACCTTTTCTCTCTCTTCAGATGATTTCGACTACTCTACATGGGTCTAGTTTTCACCATGCAGCTGTTTATATTTCTGATTCAGTTGAGTGCATTGATCTTCTTCCAAAGTGGAAGATTCCTCTAGGAATATTCATTTAGTTTGGATTTATAGGTTCACATGCACAATATCATGATGCTACTGCATAGAAGAACTAATTCTTGATTTACGGCTTAGTTTGAGGGCGGGTATTTTTCCCATGAGCTTTTCCCCATTTCCTTGGTTATATTAAGTAGTTACTTTATTGTATAGGGTGACCTATGGCCTTTGTTTCTAGGGCCCTAGAATTTTTATGCATCTATGTTTTCTAACTCTTCCTGAGTATAACTTAAGGGGGGGTGTTGGAGACATTTACCACCATACACACTCTTTTTGGTCAAATTGTCCTAGTTAAACCACTATCCTAAGTATAATTGACATTAATTGACATTAGTGGATCATTAATTTCCATCATCCAGTCACACCCACACCTACCTATAGTCAAGGAGGCTAACTGCAGCACTCCGGGGGTGATCTGAGAGATATTAATGCACCTAATTGCTAACTGGTGGTTACAATCAGTTCAAATACTCAGTTAAGGCACCTCCTCTCATTAAATATATTATTTAATGATTATTTATTATTATTTAATGATTTGGAGTCAACAGGGCACCTCCACCAACTTTTGATGGTTAGTTCAAATTCATTTAACCTCATCGGAGTCATTGTGCACTAGCACTTGATGGTTGGCTTGCTATGACATGTGTTTGATCTCCTTCAGTTAGGGTTTGGTGAGTCAATTAGGGTTTTGGTTAAGCGGTTAACTGAGTGTGATTGAATGGCTAAGAGTCAGTTAAGCTAGACTCGCTCACTGAATTCAAATTGTCTCCTTAGGTATTCGAATTCCTCATTGATTCAAGCTATTGCTTGACATTGTTATTGTAACTATTTATTGTTTATTGAATATATAGAGAGGAAACCATTCTGGTTCCGATTAACACTATTTCATGAGTACTTATTGATTATTCTTTGATGAGATTGATTCTTAGTTCCTAGATCAATGTGCAAGATTAATAATCCATTCGTTCTCCTTGATTCTAGATCTTCCAGCAAATTCCTACAGGATTGCATGCACCAATATTCAAAATTTTGAAGAAAGAGAAAACTGTGCATCTATCGTCTCGATGGACCATACTTTTGGATTTGATATGAACTTATTTGGATCTTATATGATCCTATTTGGATCTGATATGATATTACTTCATTTAATATTTCAGGTTCATGATATTTAAATATTTCTTGTAGCTGTTCTCATCAATTTTGGTGTGAAGAAACAAGTACCACAAGTCTCCTTCAAAATTGTTGCTAGGTATTTAATTTCATTCCAAAATTTTGCATCTGATATGCAATTATTTGGATGTGATATGATTTTATTTTTATATTATTTGATATTATTTATTTCAAATCTTAGATTCCAAGAGCTTTCAGTCATGCTTGTAGCTTCTCTCACCAATTTCGGTGTGAAAAATCAAGTACCGCAAGTATTCTTCAAATTTGTTGTTGGAGATTTGGTGTTAGTTTCCTCTTATGAGGTTGCTGATATTTTATTGTGTGAATAATTAGTTATTTATGAAGATATATCATATTATGGATCTCAAGTATTCTCTCTCCACAGTCCTAAGGCTTCTCTACCCTTGGTCACATGTTCATCTCCTCACAGAACTAGTAAAGATGAAGACACTATGCATCCGCCTCGACGCTTACTCCTAACAATTGGGGCTGATTTTATCACTCATGGTTTGCTTTTCAAGGGAGAAATATATCAATTTCTTTAGATTTACTCACATGTTTTGAATCCTAAAGCACTTTTTCTCTCTTATCGGTTGATTTCAATTGCTCTACATGGGTCAGTTTTCATCCAGCGGCTATCTATGTTCCTAATTCAGTTGAGCACATTATTCTTCTTCCAAAGAGGAAGATTCCTCCAGAAATAATAATTTAGTTTGTATGGAGAAGTTCACATTCGAGTCCTCGGGATACCTATGCAAAGAAGAACATATTGATCCTAATTTTACCTGATTAGTTTGAGGGGGCATATCTTTCCCATGAGGTTTTTCCCTGTTTCCTTCGTTATATTGAGTAGTTACTTTTTAGAATTTTAGTTGTGATGGGTGACCTTTGGTTTTAGTTTCTAGAGCCCACATTTTCCAAGTTAAGATTCATGGGGGTATTAGGATTATAATCTTCCATTGTCCAATTTAGTTAGTCACCTAGATTCAATTTAGTCATTAATTGGGTCCACTAGTACTATTGGATCCACTTGGCCGAATGGGGCCACATGTAGTAGTAACTGGAGTGTGGGGAACACTATTAGAGGTTAACTGCCACTTACTACATGTGCATGCATCAATTTGGGTTCCTCCTAGACCAATCCCCACATTTTAGGATCCACTAGGAGCCCTAGTACCAACATACTTCAGTGAGCTTGAGTTAATACTAGTTAGTCTTAGTTAGCTTCCAGTTACTTTCAGTTAGTTCACAATCAGTTAGCTACCACTGGAAATGCATGGATGCATGTGGAGTAGGCACATTTTCCCAGCTACCACACTCAGTTGCACTAAGTTAACTAGTTATTATTGATTGTATGAGTTGGTTGAACATCTGGATTTGATCGGTTGGACTCCGATAGTGATTTAGACAAGTTTAGTTAGCCGTGTAGTTATGTAGATTCAATCAATTTAAATTTCTCCCTCATGCATTCGAATTGACTGGTTATTGATGCCAATGTATTACATTGTAATTATTATCCAATTACTTTTGATTAATGAAAGCATTGATAGTTGTAACCCATTTTTGCATTGTTTCATTCTTCATTTCTATGTAAAATTGTCTGATCTATCTTCTGAGTTGTGTGTTGGTCCACATATCTATGTGCTCAATTTTATACTCAGGAGCCTTTGATTCATAATTCTTGTTTCTTGTCTGTAGTAAGGTACTATATTGTACCATATTTATATAGTTTTTATCAGGAGGAGCACTAAAATTTTCCATGGCTACATTAGAAATAGAAGTTGTGTTCTGTCCTTGAGGAAATAGATCCTTCAGGACAGTTGGTTCTTGATTATTAAAAAACTTCTGAGCTTCATCCATAAGAGGGAATTGATGAGTCATGTGTTCTCCTTGGCACAACTTACAGGGAAACTTAACCTTCTTCTATCTTTTTTACCCCCATCAGCATTGTTTGTGGGTTTCTACTTGTTTTGAGTACCCTCACCCTTCTTCCCTTTCTTCATTTTCCCACTCGGCTATTGATTTTCCTTTTGAGAAGATTGTGCGAAAATAGTTGTACTTTAAGGTGAGTGGGTGGAAGCCTTTGCTGGCTCTGTTCCATATTGCTTCACTGAAAACTCATGGAGTTTCTTAGCCAGTGATTGTACAATAGGAGAACTGACCGAACCAACCACGCCATCAACATGGGGACTAGGCTTTGGTTTCTCTGCACTATTGGTAGTCCTCTTTGCCTCAGGTATAATTTGATACAAGATCCCAGACTGAGCATATATCAAATCTAATTGTTCGGCCCTAAGGATACACTAGTGGAAAATGAGAGATTAGTGACCCAAAAAATGACCAAAATCCGCATATCAATGACCACTTTTGGTTTGGCGATCATTGGTGGCTAATTTACGGTCTTTTATTACGCGACCAAAATTGGTCATTTTTATTTTGGTCATTTATAGCTTGTCGGTTGGTCATTAATTTGGTCATATATTTGGTCATTGATTTGGTCATGTATTTGAATCAATGACCAATTATATAACCACATTTATGACAAAATTAATGACCATATTTATGACCAAATTAATGACCACATGACAAGCTAAAATATGACGAAATTTGGTCGCGTAATAAAAGACCATAAATTAGCCACCAAAACTATTTTTTGGTCATTGATATGCGAATTTTGGTCATTTTTTTTTGTCATTTATATCTCATGGTTTGGTCACATATCTCTCAATTATTGGTCACTAATTTAGTCATTTTTAGTCGCTTTATGTGTGGTCATTATATTTTAGTAATTTGAATGGTGTCCATTATTAATCAATAAAAAATTTTAATATGATATTATGTTTAATTTAAAAAAAAAAAATCATACATTTATTCTCATCTAATATACTTGTGAATTATGCAATGTCACATTATAATTAATTATAACACTTGTAAATAATATCTATTACACATGTAAACCATACAATGTCACATTAATTAGTTGATAATTACAACATTGATACATAACATAAAGTACAACCATATATATAAGTTTTAAACCGCAAATTATATTATATGAGATGTCAAAAGTATTACAATAAATATGAGTTTTCTCAAATACTCATATTAATTTCCATATAACTTTACAGGAAAATCATCACTTTTCAAAATATTACAATGGCTAAACCATCATATTGCACTTGGCTACAAAACCATACTTAGATCCCACGTCAACAGCTTCAAAACCATACTCAGCACTAAACCATACTTAGATCCCATGTCAGCAGCTTCAAAACCACACTTAGCAGCTTGAAAGCCTTAACATCGGGTTCTTCATACTGAATGGAAAATATTCAATAGCAGGCTCTTCATACTGAATGGCAAATCTTCAATAGCAGGCTCTTCATACTCAATGGCCCACTTATAAGTTAAGCTCACTCCTGCAAAATCCAATAAAAAAATATCACTTGTAAAGTAGAAAAACAATGAAGCAAATTATGTATCTTGTTCAACAACTAACAACAATAACCAAGATCATGTGCAAAATAATAAAATCTAATCTAACAAATTCAATTTAAGAATTGGTTAAAATTAAACTTGAATGGATAAATCTACAACCAAGATAATGTGCAAAATAATAAAATCTAATCTAACAAATTCAATTTAAGAATTAGTTAAAACTAAAATTGAATGGATAAATCTACAACTATTTAGTACCTAAGAAAAGTAAAACTCAGCTCTAAACCAAGAAATGGATTTCAACGGGAAAGATAATCAACAAAACCACAAAACAATTATGCTCGACTACATAGGTAGAAACCTGCATACATAGTGCAATCTGTGAAGGAGTTCATCCCTATATGTCATGTGGATAGTGAATGCCATGACAACTATGGAAACTAATGAATGATTTAGAACCCCATCAAACTATTGTGATGTTATACTCAACCACTAGTATAATCAAAACCCATCAAATATCATCAACATTCCCAATTTCCTACATGCCTACCTTGTCCTTGTTTCAATCATATATTTGTATATAAACAAACAAAAATTATAAAAAGTTCTTTTTAACTTGTCAACCTCAAAGTGTTCATGACATAGTTCAGGCATCAAGCCAACAACCATCATATTTTACCCTCTATATCTATATATAATCAAAAAAATTCATGAGTTTTTCTTTCTTGGACTCTGGACTCTGGAAAATTCACTTTATATTCACTCAAAAATTTTCATGAATTCTATCTATATATACATATATATTCTAGTGACATGCCATATCAACACAACAACATTCATACATGAACCACACCCATACAACCTAGCCATTTTGGAATAAAACCATATATACTAGTATATGCAAAAAAATACTTCTATGAATTATAATCACGAATCTAAAAAGAGCTAATGCTTGTTATTTTTTTTCCATTTGAACTCATTTGGCATTTTGGACAGTCAGGTTTCCTAAGAGTAAATGAATTCTAGGAATGTAATATCTGCATACCAGTGGTAAAATTGTTTGAAACGGCCTCAATATCATCAATCATGGCCTTTGCTTTTGATCTGATAAACTTTGCCTTCAAAATATGAACTTTTGATCTGATAAACTTTAGAATCACTTGTGCTCAACACATACACACAATCAATTTTTGCAAATAGATTAGTCCACAATCACCTGAGATTGGAACTAAAATCATACCAAATGCAAGCATGCTTCCTTGTGTCCATGTGAAATAGAGATATGGCCGGATTTCTATAATATTGATTGGTCACCAGCCTCTGTAAAAATAGCACAAAAGAGATAAGAGTTAGTAGAATATTTTGAAATCTAGACATTCAGATAAATATAATGTTCAGTGTTATATAAGCCTGTTGTGTGGGAATGCACCCCATTTTTTGTAAGTAAAACCCATAAGGTAGCGACACAAACAATGTAATAATTTATAAATAAAGTGCATGATCAATATTGTCAAGATCAAAGAAACCATTAGATAGGATCATTGATCAATCTATTGATATTGTCAATAACCTTAGGCTATGTAGAGACCTAGTCCCAAGCTGAATAGGTTAGCTATTATCTCTATTACAAAATTATGCTATTAGTTGTACTAGTGTACTCTTATTCTCCCAAATATAACCAAGCTATGCCATTTCGACAGTGGGTTTTCCTCTTCCTCAGGTTTCCCATTTAAATCCAAGTGTGTTATAGTGTGTGTGTTGCTATTGCTTTCATCATTTTGAAAAACTCTTCATGACAAATATCATCTCCACCAAGATATGGCAGTAGCATTTGATTGTGAAACCACTTTTGCATCTGGTCATTTTCATATGACCAACATTTTTACTAGATTGTTTTTGTCAATTTTACGAGGCATGCCAATAATAACAAATTCAATGGCTACTAATGAAATGAGCACCATCCAATAAGGTTACCACAATATGAATAGCAAAGCTAATGCGATCTGTAGATTAGTGTGAGGTGTTTGTGGAACACTAGTCATGAGCTACACAGATCCATCCACAACATTATAAAACAGTGCCATGGCCAGATATTCTCAACTACGAGGATAAACAATGTTCACGACGGCAATGGACAGTTGTTTGAGATATGTGTCTTATTTGTTTCATCAAGTTCCACTCTATATGAAATGATTACCTTCCACTGATTTAAAATTTTTGGAATCTTAACATTTCAATGATTTGTATATACTCACAGATCTCATTGCCTTGACCAGATGACCCTGACAACAGGGAACTTGGACATTTATCAAACTCTTACCATTTTTTCTGTGAATTGCTACACATTTTGCAATTTGGTGCACTCGCTCCTTGATGTATATAACCATCAAAATACGTGGTAAGCAAGAAAAAATTAACAGAACCACTGAACAAAATGAAGTAGTTGCTTAGCCATAGTCACTGATGCTTACCTCATAACCAGAATTTATGGCCTTCATACCATATTATATTTTTATTTTACATGTTAAAACAACAAATGATGGATGAAACAAAATAAGGGGTGTTGAAACCCACCTTGAGAGAACAAAATATAGAACAGTACTACTGTTATGACTACTAAAATTAGCATAAAAGAATCATCGATGTAAAAACAAATGTTGAAATCCTATTATCCTACATTTCTGGAATGGGCATCAGACAACAATGACAGCAGAAAGCTTTCCTCCCCAAAGCATTGCTATCCTTGCAAAGAAAATATGCTGTAAATTAAACACCCTACAAAATGTGAAGGTTGCAGCCCATCAGTACTTACACAATAACTTGTGTTCTAGACAATGAATTTGATGCTCGTCCAACTTAGGAACCAAATCAAAACATGTTTCCTTTGAATCTACACTTGGAACTAAGTTTAGATTTGAAAATAAATCTACACTCAAGGATGATCATAGGAACAATAGAAATACAGAATCATATCTTCCAGTGATCATATGAAATACAGGATCCTACCAAATTCATGTGACATGAGTTGAGTCCCTGCTAGGATATATTAAAATCGCTTGACAGAAAATAAAAAATGACCTGTTCCTGTTTGTGAAGCACATCTTTGTGATTTCCGACTCCATTTGTATTGGTTGAATTTAAAATGTCCATTAGTAACTACATAAAATACCTGGAAACATTGAGAAATAATCATAAATGAGTTACGAGCAAGATGTATTTCTAGCTTTTAGTAGAGATAGTAGGAATCATTACTATATACCTCAACATATTGACGCCTCATGTTGTTGTTGTATAACCAGCCAATCTCACTAGTGAATTATTTTTTACAATAATGTCACAACCATCCAAAAATGTAGTACAACCCAATAAACTATAATACCCATCCTTGCTGTAGGTTGTCGCATTAGCATACGCCCACAAGAAACCCTGGTTCAGAAGACATTTATTTCCATCTTTGCCAAAGCATGAAAGGAATTGAAAACAATTTCATTCAAATGCAAGAAAATATCTTTAAAGTTTAAAAGGTTACCAGATCCCATCAATCCGGTCTGCTAGTGATCTTGTAGACTTTGGAATGATCCCAGTTGATGTGAGTGACTTGAAAACATGACCTGAGCCACAATCACTAGATAATGAATGTAGTAAGTTATTGGTAGTATTAATATTGAACTCGTATTGCAGAGTAAACAGAGAACAACAATTTCAACCTTTCTCGTCATCTTCACGGTCTGAAGTTGACTTATTAGACTCCATGTCTATATTAAGTGCAAGATGATCGCTAGAAGCCTTGCATGTACTACAGACATGGGGTGCCACAGGAACTGAAGAAACTGAATTTTTGCTTGATTGTCCCTCCAATGGATAGAAATACATAATACTTGATAATTTAAACTTTTTAAACTTTTAAAGGAAAACACAGCGACAGCCAAAACACCATCAGAGAGCGTGCGTGAAAAAACAAACTTAACAATGAACACAGGTATTTTATAGTTGTTGGGAGACCAAAAATATGCAACTTATTTGTAGCAATCTGCAACTGCATTGACATTTGCACAATACATACAAACCATCCTCCAATTAAACCCCAAAACACCCAACAGAAAAGACAATGTACCAACAAGACGGAAGGCCTATGCTTTAATAAAGATGTTATTTTGGAACTCTCAAACAAGTTATTTTGGACTTTACTACTACTTCTTGTACCATCCTCAATGGAGGCAACTAGATCTCAGATTCACTCAGACTACTCGTTTGTATTTGGAGACTCTCTGCTGGACACAGGAAATAACAATAACATGTCTACGTTAGTCAAAGCCACTTCACCAGTTCACCTCCATATGGAAATTATCCATCAGGAACATCAGGTGGAAGGTTTTCCAATGGTCCTGTCTTTACAGATTTTGTTGGTGAGTTTCTGAGTTCTGTTTTGTTGGGATCAAAATTAATCAATGCTGAAGCCACCCTCCTGAATATTTCGGGATGCCTTATTGTTCTAGTATTCTAATTTTCAGCTGCACATCTAAATCTACCCTGCCCTCCACCTTATATGACTATGGGAGGTGATATTGAACATGGAGTGAACTTTGCATCAAGTGCTCTGGCATCCTTGATGCTACTAGAGAGGTTGAAGCAAGTATCCTGCTGTTGTTTATTTAGAGATTCTTCCAATTTTTTCTATTTTTTTCATTACATTTTCTAATTCATTGGTGTCTGGAATTTTTGCTCAATGATAGTGGAGTTGAACTACTGAATTAGAACAGTTCTATGAAAGAAAGTTTGCAGGATATGTGTGTTGTGTTGAATAATGGATCAAAAAAATGTCCTATTTTAGCTCATATATCAGTTAATAGTAAATACACAAGACAGTCTGGAACTTGAATGGAACTGCAGAAACATGTTACAATGAATTGTCTTATACATCTGGGCACTAATTGAAAAAAAATGCATATTGTGTGGCATGAATGTTTGAACATTGATACATGTGCAATTCTAGGAGATGAGGATGAAATATAGTGCCCTTAATTTAACACTAAAAGTCTTGGTGGAACTCTTCAGTCTAGTGGCTTTACAAGAGGTTATTTAGGTTATTTTAATAAGAACATAATTTTTTGATCTACATCTTTAGGAAACTCTGTAGATCTATGAAAGCAGGGTTAAAAGATGCAACGAAGGAATTAATCTTAAGGTTCTATGTATACTATTAAAATTCATTTTTAGAAGTTCTAAAACATCTTTAATAAAACTATCTTTTAATTTAGAGGGAAAAACCATTTAGTATGTAATAGTTCAATTGTTCATACTTGGTTTTGTGCTTCTTCATTTCTTGTTTTGATATTAGCTATATCAGCATTACATGCACCTCATTCTATGCTTCTTTTAGCTCGAGTATAGAGGGCCTTCTCTGCTTCTTTTAGCTTGAGTTTAGGTTCTATGTATACTCTAAAAATTCATTTTTAGAAGTTCTAAAACATATTCAATAAAACTATCTTTTAATTTAGAGGGAAAACCCATTTAGTATGTAAAATTTCAATTGTTCATACTTTGCTTTTTGCTTCTTCCTTTCTTGTTTTGATATTAGGTATCTCAGTATTACATGCACCTCATTCTCTGCTTATTTTAGTTGATGCATGGGCATAGAGCCGAAGAAGAGGGGTGATTGTTAGCATGTAGGGATCCCATATTTATTCACAGGAATTTGACAACACACTACATATTTAAACCACCGCTTGCAAAGAAAATATAATGACTTATTACAATTTGGGATGCAGCCTGCAGAATTGCTGAAAATGAACTACAACTAGTATGTTTCGTAACTGAATAGTGAAACCTATATCTTTGTCACAAATCTATGCCACAAGCCACATGAGTGCAGCAATGACTTGAAGGACTGTGACTGAGTTGCACTACAATCCAACATCTTTCTTTTCCAATTTCAAGACCAGTATTAGTTTCTTTGCCCAAAGACCTAATGCATAGCTAAGCTGCTACATTTGTGGTTTGTTCTCCCTGTCCTCGGTTATGGCCATGATCATGAACTAATGCTTGTTTATTTGGATCCAATGTTATGCAAGTGGTGTTTAAGGTTTTAATTATTACATATATTTTCATCATCATAAACCATCATGAGATAATAGCCCTATTATATTAAGTTGCAATGCATTGTGGCAATAAATGGTCATAATGGTCACATTGACACCTAGCAAGAGAAAATCGGTAACTAAATAATTATATGTATATGTTTCTATCTATGAATGGATAAACACTTGCCTAATGTTTTTGTAAATATTATAATAATACTTGTATCTACCACATGTGGCAATAGAAATTCCAGCTAGATTAATGGTGAAGCTGTGTCTATGAGTACAATCCTACATTTTCTACCTTTGTATTATGGATATCCAAGGCACTAAGGTTCCACTTCATGTGCCCACTATATGGTGAAGAGTGGAGTCAAGTGAGTTACATTTATCTATTCGATGAGATAGTGATGATGGTGCTAACGACTGAAGAACCAACTCTGTGAAGTCTGTCTGGATATATACCTTTCCCTATAGAGACAGTGGCCATCAACTGTGCAAACAATGCTATAGTTCATCATCACACACTAGTAGTTGCTTGAGTAAGCATGCATCCATGCTAGCATGCTGTTACCATCACTTTCCGTTCAAAAGGGTGGCTACATAGCCATTAGCAACTGATCCATGGAATCTATATAATGAAGGATTTCAGTTTTGATTGCCATATAATGAAGGTTTTTATTTCTGATAGAAACAGAATGAGACATGAGCATTGTTTCCCACCATGAATATTATCAAAGGTACTACTATTAAAGGGATAAAATGCTCTTTGATTTTAACATTGGGCTTTAGTCGATACTAGATTCCTTCAGAAGAGAGGATAAAGTGAACCTAGGGAATGATGAGCACAGCAAACCACATTCAACTGAAAAGGATTTGATGTCCTCAACATAATTTAGAAGGTGCAGAAAAAAAGTCACATAGCCCTTCACCAATTGGAATTCCTTAAGCATGAGATTCCAACAACTTAGACTTCTATTTAGTCAGCTAGCCAATTGACTGTAATGATGGCCTACTAGAAATCTCCTATACTGACCTGGATGGGATGCTTTCCAAGTGCAACCAATACAGAAAGAAATTTAGAGGCAGTTATAAATCTTCCAAGGCTCAAAATTTCAGTAGGCACTACATACCGACTGAGTTGTTCTATTGAAATGATAGCTGCTGCAGAAAGCTCTGACTTCAAAGTTCTTTTATCAACAGTTTGCTCCACCAAAAAATTTAAATCCATTTCATAGTATTCATCATCCTTGCTAGTTTTAGCTGTTTTATTGAGCTTAGTTTTTTCCAATTGAGCCTTTATTCCATTCTAGAAGCTCTTTGTTCTGAGAAACCACAAACTTAATTCATCTTTGACAGCATCTGTTCCAAAGAAATGGCATGTTAGATGGCTTAGCCTTTACCATAAAAAATAAGTTAGTAACCTTTCAGAAAGTAGACACCAGAATCCTGTAGAAGAACATGAACTTGTGAAAGGAACTTGACTCTCTAGGCTTTCTTCAGTTGAGAAATGAACTCAAAATCTGACACCATAGCATAATAAACTTGTCTTCTATATATAATAACATTTTTGACATAATCTTGGCCCTTTTTAATCAATTAGCTTCATTACTGCAATGGACAATTACTAGTAGCTTGTAATAATGACACACTATAGTCATCTATATGGCTGTAATTTGTAGACTTTTCCACTAGAGTTATAAACTGCATGAAAATAAAGGATGTATAAATTGTATTTCTATACATGTTACTGCCATTTCCTATAGTAAATTTTGGTAGAAGAACATCTTACTGGTGTCTGTTTCATTCAAACTCTGTCTGCCTCCATGAAATTGTTTCAAGCATCTAACAGGAAATTTAGACTTGAAAGCAGTTCTATACAAACAATGCAAATAACTTGCATCGAAAGTATGCACAAATCTTGGAACAGGATTTCTCAATGTTGTGCTCCTGATCTGTTTATTTGACAAAATTCTTCCACTTGATTCTGCTTCTTTCACCTTCACTTCTTGACATTATATTCCACGATCCATGACCAGAGCCCTACTCTTGTATTTGTGCAGAGTAACTCCCCTTCCCAGAGTTGGGATGTCCATTATTGTACCCTTCCAAAACAGATCTCTGATGCTTCCTACTTGATATCCCAATGATAACTTTATTTTTCAAAAACTTAACTGAAATGGAATTGCATTTCCTCAAAAGTAGATAAAATAATTCTAAAATGTCATGGTATCAAGAAGTTGTGCTCCACTATAATGTTACTGAATTGTAAGATGAAAATCCATTTATGAAACCAAGGATACTTCTGGAATACCTCAGTTTGGTCCAGATATTATATGATAGGAGGATACAGCAAATAGTCACTTCAATGAAATTTCTTATATCAGCTTTTCTAAGACAGTCGCAATTCATGCTTCAGATGTAAATGATGCTCCCAGCAGATATACAAAAAATGAAACTAGTTCTGCACACTGACTAGAACTGTGTTTGATATTTTAATTTGATACACTAGGAACCAACCATCACATGTAGGTATCGCATCTGTGGAATGTATACATAAGAAATTGTACATTGCAGATTCAGATTTGATGGGATGGCCAAAATGAGTTTCCATATCTCCACTTTTACAAAACTTAGTGAAATGTGAATGTGTGGGGAACACTAGGCCATTCATTCCCCCAATGCCCTGAAATCAGAGACACCTGGGTGTTCCCCCAAAATTCATCTTTTGGAATTTATAAATGTATTTAAAAAAAAACTAAAATGCATTTCTAAGTCGTCTTACCTAATAAACCTCCCTCAAGTGATTTTTCATTTGCATGTGAGCAT
>LPNX010343688.1:115025-125646 GCA_001517045.1 Pseudotsuga menziesii
ACGACATAGATGCATCCCCCATAGTGCAGCAGCTTAGCCAAAGACACTCTATAAGACATATTTCTCAAACCAAAAAAATAGGTTTTAACAGAAAAAAAAATTAGATATATTATTTATGATTTCATATCTTTATATATTTATGTTTATACTTTTTAGGATTTCAGAGACAGGGTCCCCTGTGATAAGGATTAACGTCCCCTATTTGGGGTGTGTCGCCTCACATCCCTTGGATGCACTTCCCTGCTCTCACATCCCCACCGCCTCCTTAACTTGGTGGAAAAATGTAAATGTGCATCCTCTCTATTACCAATCTCTCACCATGTAAGTATGTGTATGGCAATTTTTGATGCAACATTTCAGCCTAAGCAATTTTGTAACTGATCTTGGCACTTCTAGAAGCTGACATGTTAACCAGTTTCTTATGTGGACTAGTTAACTGTGGCATATAAGCAAATTAGTTCTATGACTATTAATGGTTAGTTATGTACTAAGACCAGTTCAACCATGCCTTAATGTCAGATAAGCTCAAGGATTTAGCTACGTTGACCCTTAAATCTGTGACTATGGTAAGCATTTGACCTTTGGCCGATTTGCATTAATTCCAAGAGCTTATAGTCAAAATGTCAGACAAAACAAACAAAGATCTAATATGCAATTTAACACTAAGCTGCCACTGCGACTAGGTTGAAGAGGTAGTCACAGAGTTATTGGTAGTGGGAACCAAACAACAGACTAAGTTTATCCCCATTACTTCATGAAGCAATGTTTTTATGAATTTGGTAGGATACCTACGTTTTTATGAATTGGGTAGGATACCTTGTAAAAGGTCAACTGCTAGGCCTGTGATTACATCACGGGTTAGAATAAAAGAAAGCTTTTGGTCATAAGATCTCTTCCACTGTCAACAATTTCACCAACAAAGTTTGACATGTTCATTTCCATGTTTAAAAGATGCCTTGACACCCCAAATCTTGTTAGGATTTTTTCAAATCTCTCTGCTACAACCATCAAAAACTTTGTTTGGCACAAACCCTGTGAACTGTTGTAGACTACACCTAACATGACCTTCTTAATGTAGCTTTTTCAGTATGCCACGTGATGAAGAAAGAGAGAAATTATATCAATCTCCACAGATGACCACATACTTTTAATGTAGCACAATGATTCCATCATCAAGCTTCATCATTTGCATTTAACTCCCAATCATTTACAAAGAATACTGAGTCAGTTTAGTAGGAAGCTTTCCACCAATAACACAAACATATATGTCATCATGTTGCTCAATTGCAAAGAAGAGACACAGAAACACATCCTCATGTTCCTACACAAGAGAAACAGAGAAAATGCGGATATCATTGATGAAGTCCTTAACAAATGTGCTTATGATAGAGTGCTCTCACAATATTTACCAAAAAATCCTAACCCTATAGACTCTCTCAAATGTCATATCATCAAATTGACTCTTCGTACTTTAGATCAGTTACCCAGTTGTCTAGGAATTGTACAGTAAAATGTGTCTCTTGGCAATTATTTATCTTATGACTGATTCGTCTAAACAACAATATTTCATGAACTTTGACAAAATATTTCATTCCACAAAAGTGTTCTATGGTAATGAATTTGTTGCATCTTTCCTGGACTGACACTTGGTAACAGAGATGGTAAAATTTTATAAAAAAGACAGAACATCATAATTGAGTTGTGGAACAGGGGTTTTCCTGGTGAGATTTGTAAAAAAGAAAACAACATACGTATGGCTGTTGTTCCAAGACTTTTTGGTGGTTGGAGAATCCTAGTATGGGGTACCTCTGTAGTATACACTCACTGGGAAGTATGTTCCATGGGCAGCTTATTTGGGTATGTTGAAGAGACAGTATGACAGCAATGAGTAGGAGATCCAAATCATAGGGCAGCTAACATACTTTCCGTCAGTAAATAATGGCATTGTTACTTTTTCAAGGAGAAACAGTAACACTCAATGAATGGGTTGTAATGGTCTGTCCTGTGAAGAATATGCAGTCAAACTTTTAGTGAACAAACTAGCTGAAACTAGTGTTTCTTCCTTTGTTTCGAAGCTGTGAAGATAGGTGAGCAGCGCTGAGGAATTTGTTGTCAATATTGCGAGAAGGCATGTTGCATTAAGTTAATTTCTGTGAATATATTCCTTGCTTGGGCCTGAGTCACAGCAGCAAAGGTGCACAGGGTTTCAAGTTCAATGTACATGCAAAGGATAGAAGCACTTGTTATGGTGTTCATAAACAACATGTGCAGAAGACTTCTTATATATGGATAGACTCTAGAGTATATTGCAAAAGGAGCGCAGTCAAAACATAAACCTTGTATTTTACCCATCTTTAAACAAACCATGCAGAAGTTGAGTTTAAGTTCTAGTTTTAGGTTCTGAGCACTTAAAAATTCAGTTAGTGTTGAGTTAGCATCCAATTTCAGTGGGCATTCAACACTTTCAGTTAGCAGCCACCAGATCTATAATGATACTGAGAATTTAGTTTTTTTGTGGGGAAGCAAGTTTACTTATTTCTGTTGACAGCAGCAGTGTTCAATACCAACCTATCCAAAATAGGAAAATCATGCATAAAGGTCTTCAATAGGACCTATGTGCATAACACACAATTAAATTGGCAAATGACCTATGTGCAATCAAAGACCAGTAAATGAAAGTAACATGATAAAATGAAGCATTTTCCAAGATTCAAAATAACCTACTAGCACACAATCGGTCTAAATCAGGGCACTATAATCAGGGGAATTCATTCCATGTATCAGGCACTCCTAGAAGACACCAATGCAGACAATCCTGAGAACCACCTTTTGATCTGAGAATGCATTTGGATATATGTGACTCGTCCCTCAACTCTGAAACCCCAGTGATATCTAAACATTCAACCCTTGTGCCCCACACAGCACTCTCAACAGCTAGATCTCTAATATAGTGTTCAATATAAGAAAAGTCTAATATAAGCAGTACATAATCATTTTAAGCCCCTGCTCTTTTACATATTTGGTTTTAATTTATTTGTCCCTGATCTTTTACATATTGTCCTCCTTTTGCATATATTTTGTGTAATATAAGCAGTGTTCTTTCCAAAAAAATCTTATCAAATATACTTTAATCTTATGTTTTGTTTTATTTAGAGAATGTGCCCTTACCCAGCTTGCATGTATGGATCTTCTTATGCCTAATAATTATAGTTCCTACAAAATGTGTGCATGTCTTTTATCAAGATTTCAACATTGCATGCACCATGTCTGCTCAAATAATTTCCTACGTTATATCTTGACTGCAAAGATGCTCAAATAATTGGAAGATACTTGTAACAGCTCTACTTTTGGGCTTTTCAAGCAATTAGACAAATGCAGGGCTCAAGTACTCCATTGGAGTTTCTTCCAAATTAGGATGCAAACAAAAAATTTCTCATGATACAATGTGATACCTAAAGTGAAAGGCAAGCCTAGAAAGAGAATAATCTTGTAGATATGATGGCATATGTGTTGCAAACTTGAAATTAGTTAGCATTTCATATTTTCTTCAGCATCGCTACTGCTTGCGTTCTTCATTTTCTTTTCATTGCCAGATCCTTAGGAGCTGGATTCAAAACAAATGCAATTCGCATTCACACAATCTTTGGAGCTTTCGTGTTACAAGATAAAAATGCACATAGATGAAGGTTACAAATGGAGATGTAGTGGAAATTCGGTAAATATCAAATGCATAACAATTTTTGAACTCATCTCAAATTGGGTCCACTATATTTTGGTTGACCAAAGTAGTTCTTAGGAGGAGCAAAGGACCCTCTTTGGGGTCTACATTGACCAGCTAGAATCCTTCATCCACAAGCACATTAAGGTTGGAAATGGCTGCCTGTTGCCTTCTATATCAAGTGTTGATTTCCCTGCTCCTTTCACCAATGAATTAATATTTATGGCCTCTGCTCTTGGGGATCTACAAAGACAAATTAATGCTCTGGCCAGTTTTTCTGACCATCAAAAGTTGAGGATCAACCTAGGCAAAACAAAGTCATGATCTTCAATACATTGAGGAGCTTTCTCTCTAACCTACAGTTCTACTTTTCGGGGGTATAGATTGAGATTGCAAGAGCTTACGCCTACATGGGTGTCCACTTCATGGGGCCTCGTTTAGCATGTGAAAACCTCTCTAGCCTTGACTCGACAAAGGGTACAACTCCCTAGCCCTCATCAAGAAACTGTGTTTTGAGAATCAATTCAAGACATTCAATCTAAACTTTACCCATGGTACTCTATGGTTCAAAGATCTAGGGACCCAGCTTGCTACTAAATGACTAGGCCCGAATGGAGAGAGCTTAAAACATGCTCCTCAAGCATATCATCCGACGCAAAAGGATAGTCCCCAAACCCATTATTCAAGTGGAGTTCAGAGTCCACCCATTTTTCCCAGAGGTCATCTTTTGTCTAGTCTCTTACATAGATCCAGGACCTTCAATGACTATGGCTTTGGGAGAGAGAGGTACCCTTGCCTTTCAATCTACTCCTCGAAGGCCCTTGCTTCAAATTTCCCCACAGATCGTGCACAAGGTTAGTTCTTAGAGGCCTTGCACAAGATTGGTTCTCATAGGCCTTTCAATTTTTTCAATCAATGACCATCTCCCCTAAGTGTCTTCCCCCCATCAAGTACTCCCTAAACATGTTAGGCCATCTCTAACTGACTAGACAAGAAATGACTCAATCCTTGCAAGCAAAATTATCCATCAAAGGAATTTTTTTTGTAATTGAAGAACCGTTTAAGCAGCATGTGTTCAAGTAAAAACATTTTCCTCTGACCAACAATAGGGCTTTTTGTTTCATTGGTAAGGTTGAAAAAATTTAAGCCATCCACCAGGGTTCTCTCCTAACTATGGTCTGAGCCATGCTCATGGAAATTCAAAAAGGTACGAGGATGGGTGAAAATCCCAAGCAGTACTTGGAGCATGCTTCTCGTAGCAAATTCAAACAAGAAAATGAACATTTTCCTATGCCTGGTAAATGTAATAAATGCCTACTACATCATAACAATCTTAATTTTGTGTTAACTTATCAACAGACTTTAAATGGGAAAAATGGCAAACCCTGCTCATTTTTTAAATAATTTGTAAGAAATAAATGAAACACAAAATACATTGGACAAGGGAATAAAAGTGACATTACCTTGTACAGACTTCATCTTTTCACAGATACTGTTGCCATCATCTTGCCTCAAAGGTTTCATGCAATTTGTATTCTCCTGCATTGAGTCAACAGGCTTACAGGCAGTGAGAGTAATTGATTTCACTTCCCCTTGAAATTTGTTTCCAGGGATATCTAATTTTAATCGACAACTAGGATACTTGCCATCAGTTTTCTTCCTAAACCTTTTTCTGCGAGAATCTCCCTTCTGGGTAGTTACGGGTTTTCTCTTGCGTTTTCGTTCCACCGATTCTTCTTCTTCGAAACTCTCATTTTCTTCGCGTTCTCATTGTCATTGACACCAACCACATTCTTCACATTTTTACCCCAATCTTCATCAGAGTCATCCTCCTTCACATTTTTACCCCAATCTTCACATTCTGTGTCCAAGTTTGCCTGCAAATTGCTCAGACAAACGGTCAAGAAAACTAACAGAGAACCGATTGTTTGAAAGGACGTTCAATAAACTAATTGAGGAAGATTCATAATGCCATTGAAGTATAATTTTGAGGGAGATCCCGGCGAGAGTTGTCGAGATTGTGACTAGAGGCGTAGCAACCTGATGACAAAACCCTGATATTACTAGGGCTAACTTCCTGTGGATGAATTTTGGCGGGAAGCACTATTGGTTGATAAAAGATTAATTTTCTTATTTTCATAGAGAATGGTGTATTTGTATGGAGAAAAAAGTACTAAAATAATTATCTAAATTGATAATATAATATTGAAGGTTCATGATCTATATTCTTCTTTGGATGTAAGGTATCTCGTAAGAGAAGTTATGATAAGCTTTGTCATGTTTGAAAAAAACATAATAATACAAAACTAGTAAATGTTTTTTATTGTTTCAAAAATAATTCAATAATGTGACCTTCTACTTGTTTTAACTAATTTATTGATACCTTATCTATTGTTAATCAATTTGATTGTACTATATCAACTATATTTCAATTGTACTATATATACTATATTTCAAATGGTATGTGAAGTGCTCCTTCGTATTTGCAAGGGCTTTTAATTTCAATTATTTATATTGCTTTTGACAAATGAAAGACAATATAAATAATTGTATTTCAATTGACAAATCAAAGTTTCTTAAATATTTTAATAAAAAAAATGCAAAAAAATACTTTTCTTTAAAATTTTTACAATTTTAAACAATTGAATACTCTTAATTAATTTCTACATGAAAAAAATGATATATTTTCAATGAAACTTATTTTAAACACATTAATTAAGGCCGGGACCTATTTGCCCAACCATTTGCACCGATCGGAAGACCGGCAACGTCGGATGTGACCGCTCACGCGAGCCAGGTTGTTCGATCGGTGCAAATGGTCGGCTCACTAGTTTACTCCTTAATTAAGTAGTCATATGTGTATCACAAATTTTACACTTCATGAGTAACAATATAACATTAACTATTTTATTGTAATTATTTTCAAGTTGGGGCACACTTCATTATATCAAAAAAACTACTTAGACGTAGCTAGAATTTAAGTTATTTAATGAAAACAATTAATGTGACGTATAATAGCGTATATTAATTAATTAACCTCTATGTCAAAATTGTTTTCCATGCTAATGTAGGCCACTATCCTTATCTTTATTGTCTTACCAAAAAGAATGATAATCAGGAAGAAGACCTAAAATTATGGACTTCACCTTCAACGAATGCCTTGCAATTACGTCATTGGTTATTAATCATAATTAATTAATTAGGAGTGATAATAAGATCGCAAGAATAAAAAATGACCAAACAAATGACCAATTGTCATGTGGTCATTTTTAGTCTAGATATCCCGTGACCAAATTTGGTCATTTATCTTGGTCGTTTTCAATTGGTTTTTATCCAGTGACCAAAATTGGTCATTTATCTTGGTCGTTTTCAATTGGTTTTTATCCAGTGACCAAAATTGGTCATTTATCTTGGTCTTTTTTAGTTAACTCACTTAAATTTAACAATTTTGGTCATTTATCCCTTGAAAAAAATTGTGGTGACCAAAACTTTTGGTCTCCTGGTCACTAATCTCTCATTTTCCACTAGTGATAGCCTCTTTCTCTGTGGTCACCCCCAAAGTGGATATGTCCTTAGATATATAAGGCAGTAAATATTTTAGGAACCACTCTAATAGAAACTTGGGAGGTATAGTGGATTTGATAAGCCTCTTCCATCTTTGCAACTCCTCGATGTGATGCAATATATGTGTGGCCTTTTTTTTTCAAAAAGTTGACAACAAGTCTGTGCCAACATCATACCGGACAGGAAGCTGAAAGTGATTGAGGAACACAGATTCCAAATCCAAAAAATTTTCATATGCAAAAACAAGAGGTTCTATGTACCATTTGGTTGCAACATGAGTCAAGGTTCTCTGGAATAGCCTCAAATGAATGAAATCATCGTTCAGTGAGTTTCAAGAGAACCATAGGTGAAAAGTGGTTATATGGGCACCTGGATCTTTGCCAAATTGTCCATCAAACTTGGGATGTATGAAGGAAACTTAATAGGAACAGGTGGCCATGTTGCACTATGTCCCACGGGGTCATTCATCAAATTTGACAAGTATGGAAAGTTTAAAGTTTCTAGGAAAGGAAGCTTTGGCCTAACCGGTGCCTAAAAATAAGCAATCTAGGATGTAGAAGGACTTGCCCCCTAGTTCCCAAATGAAAAGGTGGGGTTGACCCCATCCTCGGGTTGTGATGTAGTTGGACTACTTTGAAACAGATTCCACCCTAAAGCTAGTGGATTACTCGTGTGTGGTGCATGCTATGTGGTTCGAGTCACTCCAGATGAAACTGGAGTTTGAAATATAGGAGCAGGTATCCCTCCACCAAAAAATGAGAAAGGAGAGCTCATGAAAGGGGTCAAAACAGGTGTATGGAAATTACTACCAAAAGCATTTTTGTTTCCATATTGCATGCCCACATATGCAGGGGTAGGACCTACATAAGGAGTGGATGGGGGAATGTGCCCCCAATTCCACAGAAAACCCTGGACGAATGAGGAGGATCCACTTGGACCGCTCTGAGCAGGCTATATAAAGGAGGGGCAAGCAAAAGGTGCATTCCAAATTCAATTGACCACCTCCCTAGAAGGATCTACTACATTATAGGGAGCCAAGTGTTGAACCACTCAACTACTTGGTGAAATGGGTACATCATATGCACTTACTCTTGGAGTGCCTACCGGGAAGGTTGTACTCCACCAATCAAAATGGATGAAGTTGGGGTATAAATTCCCTCACTAGAGCTAGACATATCTTTACTCAAATGAACACCAATAACAGGTGAACTAAAGGGAAAAACCTTGATGACCACATGATCGTTTAAATCAGTTAGAAGTGGGTTAAAATTCCTTGCAAACTCGTCATCTTGCAAGTCTTCAATCTCTACTACAGATGTTTTTTCCTGGTTAATCCTAAGTTTTGGTTCACCTAGAACTTCGCTACCTCCAACTAGTTTAAAATAACCGTCATTATCTAGTCTCCGCCTTTAAGGGGGCGGTGGAGGCTCCACTGTATCAAATGGATGAAGGTTTTGCAACCTTCTTGACCTACAAAGAGATTGGTCCTCCACAACTATAAATTTGACTCACACTCACCTAAAAGACAACTAAACACACACAAACCAAACAACACTTACTAAAAATTTCCTAAAGTCACTCAGACACAGTAGATATAAGATATGTCTTCCAAATGAAATCCTAGGATGATTAGGGTTGAGGTCCAACCAATAAAGAATAAAAGATGGTTACATAGCATCCCGTGAATATGTTCTTGGGCACTAGCGTTGGAATCACCCAACCACCCTCCCAAACTGTCTATTGGGGTTACCTTCCAAGTCCGTCCAAGGTATGCCATTGAATAGCCTTCCAGTATCACATGTGTATGATCCCTAGTGTCAAGAAACTAAAGGCTACCACAACTACAATGAGAGAGTCTCGTAGAATAGTTGCAAGCCTGATCCCTATGCATGGGAAGGGTAACAATGCTTGAAACCTTGTCCGCACCGGCACCGCACGGGGCCCAAGAGGTGGTATTGAAAATATCCCCAAATGCATAAAAATCCTCGTATATGATCAAACACAGAATTGGAGGGTTATCTACTCAACCAAGTTATCACATGGCCTCATGCTTAACTCCTTTGTGAGAGGATAGTTCTAGATGGTCTCTTGTAGAAGAGGATTTACCTATTGAAAGGCCACTACATTTGAAGTCAAATGCTTATGGACAGTTAAAAACTCCCTAGTCCACAAGCCTAGAGTGAACTAGTTGGTGTATGAGCCTAAAAAATAAAATTACTAGTAAAATTTTAATTCATTATTCTTTTTAAAGGGTTCTATTAGTCAAAGGTAGCGGAATGATTCTTTGTGGTGTTATAGACTCGGTAGAAATAAAAAAAAAAAATTCCAAAGCAAATTGCAACTACTATGCCAATTTTTCTTTTATTTTTCTTGTAAAATGAAAGCTAATGAACTTTTTCAAAATTAAAAGAGAAACTACAAGACTTTAAATTTTTTTTATTTCTCTTGAAAAATAATGAGAAGAAACAACTAAATGCAATCTAATGCTAAAAGTGCAAAAATGCTTGTTAGCTTTCCAAGAAACTACTTAGTGGTTATAGCTAAGTATGCTTGGTAACTTTAAAAATTCATTGTACTTTCAATAAGTGGATCAATGGGATGCTAGATAGCACAATGGAGAGATTACCTATCAGAATAGCTTAATGAACCAGTGCTTTTAGAAACTGTAAATCAGATGCCAATAACAGAAAAGGTATGAAGAATATTACTTAGACAACCAAGTACATTGAAATTCAGGGTTTAAATAACCAAGTACATAAATAATGCAGGGTCACACTAAACAATAAGAACTTCCTCCATTCGAATCATGAGCATAAGCTGAGCTAATTAAAACAGAGTGCAGAATAAAGATGGATGAAAAATCTGATTACAGCAGCAAAAGAAGACTGTGATTTTGTATTAGAATAGGCAATCAAAACATAGGCCAAATTTCTCCAAACTTGACCCTTTTTTCAGTCTGAGTTCCTAGGCTTTAAAGCCTGTACAAACAGTTTTCAGATCCTAAAAGCATGGGTCTGTTTAATTAACTAAAACACTAACTGACAGTAAATGCAAAAGATAGGGACTGATCCCTAAAATCATGGAAATGATGATATGAAGATCTCTTCCAAAAGCTCGGTGGTTGGTGAAGAGCAGCTAGCCTCCCAAGGCTCGGTGGTTTGAGTTTGGCGCACAATAAACTGAGATTAATGATGTGGCATCCATTGTAGGACTGCTGCCTTAAAAAGATGCATGAAAGCTGGGAAGACTGACTCTCTTTGCCACCTGTAGCACTGCTCATATCAAGGCTGAAAATCTGGACTGGAAAGGTGGATCGAAACTTTAACTAGCTGCACAAAA
>LPNX010343688.1:125773-148035 GCA_001517045.1 Pseudotsuga menziesii
CAAATCTTCTCCATAGTTGGTATAGGAACCAAGCATAACAATATGTACCCCTGCAACCTCAAACGAATAGTAGAGGTTTGAATTTGAACCACTTTTCTTTAAAAGGCATAAGCCATCGTGCATTGAATGCTCTAAATGGAGGCATAAGGAAGGGGATCAGCTCTTTCTCATGATTTCCTTCTGTGACCATCCATGGCCTTGTGCCTGCCAAAGGCTCCATTAGCCGTCCAAATGAGTCCCACAGATGCTGCTGGTAGTCAGCATAGGACAAATCACCTGGCAAAATGTGAACGTCGTAGCTGCATTGTTGAATGTGTTCTAAAGTTGATGATGTCCATCCTTTTTGACCCATGTCACCAACTATTGCAAAAACAATTGGAAATTGTGCAGGCGGAGTCTTGAAACTGTACTCTGGTCCATAGCCTCCATATCGATAAAAGTAAGTTTTATTAGCTTCCAGTGGTCCAATTACAACATGGTGAATGTCGCCAGAGCCATAAAGCATGTATGAATATGAATCACTATCCCCCCATGATGGTGAAGTATATACACCCCGGAGAAGTTCCATACTCAACCATCGAAGGTACATTAGCACCATCAGTAATCCATGATACCCGCATTTGGTTCTCTCCTGCCAATGAAATATGTACCTAAATTATGGCCTTTACACGCCAAAGTTCAAACATCATGCTTGAGAACTACAATCTCGGAGTCATCTAGATGTGATAACCGTATCTTTTTTCTTACAGCCTCCTTGCTATCTTTGTGTTCTGCTAAATATGCACAACAGTTATTTCTCCATTAGCCTTGATCAGCACCATGTGAGTCTCCAATCTTGGCAACATAAGCAATATCCAACGGTTGCGAGTTGTGGTTTTGTGGACCAAGCATTTGTCACAAGGGACAAAAAGCCCTCTTTAGTTGCTACAAAAGCACTTCATGTCACTCAGTAGACATTCCCCGCTGCTCCAATGCAAATTGTGCGAAAACACAGTGGCTCCCTACGTTTGCTTTTGGCAGCTAATTCACCATGAATTATAATAATGACCTTTCAATCATTCTTTTCGGCGGCTAATCAGGTTCGTTTGATGATGCGATGAACACGGGAACGATCTTTTAAATTTGCACATGGAATCATTTTCGGCAGCTAAAGACATTCTGGTAAACCATCTTAGCTGCCGAAACTGACCTTTTTCGGCAGTTAAGTAAACTTCCACAGACTGAGTTTACTGCCGAAAGAAAAAAAATTTGGATTTGAAGCACAAGACTCATAGAAATAAAAATTTTACCCATTCTGTCACCCAAAATGACGGTGGTCAATTTGGGAGATAACAATGCTTTTGTCTTTTCTTTTTCAAAAATTTCAAAAACTTGTAATGCAAGTAAATGCAAACTGAGTGAGTTTCAACAATCTAATCATAGAAGAGTAAATGATGCAATTAGAACCTATAGTAACACACTTCACCCAAACAAGAAGAAATGGTTCAAAACCTTGACTTGGAGAAACTATCAAATCAGATACTTAATAGATTCACAAAAATGAAAGAATGACTAACTCATGCTACTAAAACAATAGTACAAAGTATATCATTGTTTCAAAGGACTGATCAATGACCCATAACATAAGCATTCAGACCAAAAACTAAGTAGGAGGACCTAACACATTCACTAATGAAGAAGTCAAACAAAAAACACTGAAAGAACTTGAATAATCAAGCAGGCAGTGAAATGTACAAACTTAAACTGTAGTATCATGCCATAAATAGAACCTCCATAAGCATCTGAGAATTAATAAAAACAAGGACAAGCAACAACCTTTTGAACGCACAGACACTAACAGGAATACATGACTGTCATAAAGGAAACTTGTGTGTCATACGCAACTGTCTCAAAGGAAACACGCGCATACAAAGTTGAATACATTTTTGTCACTAAAACAACCCCCATATACTGTAAAAAATTCTCAAAAATAAAATAAAATGACAGACAGGCTCGGAACATGTAATACTGGAAATCAAAGCTAAAGTTGAAACAAGTCATAAACATAATCATACAAAGCAAAAAACTAGTGAGGAAGCATAAAGAGAGAACACACAACAGGTTGGACACCCGAGTGGAGTCGCTAGTTCTGTTGTTCAGGAAAACACACCATTATAACCTAGGGTCTCTAGGGTTGTCAACTTACTAAATTAACTTGCAGACAATCAGCCATTTAAGAATTTGAAATAGAAATAGGAAGAAAATAGTCATACCTTATTTATGAGGGTCGATCCTAGATTTTCTTCTTATCTTCAGGTTGCTTCCACACCTTCCAGTGGATCTCCAACACCTGCAAAGAGCAAGATATTTCTTGCAATATCTTATATATTATATGAATGATTAATGAAATAACATTCTTATGATAGAATAATAAGACAATTCATAAATCACAATATATAAGAGTGCAAAGACACAATATTGGAAGAATGACTCTCTTTATTGATAAACAAGTGAGGTGAGATTACAACCCAAAATATGAGACAAGTGCTCCTCTGCTAACCAAGGACACTGAGTTCTACTTCTCTAAGATATCTGAAGGAAAACCACCAGCATAACTTTTGTCCAGCAAGTATCATTGATTAGCCTCAACCCCTACCCTCTATTTATACATGAAGAAAGAGAGAGGTTATGAAGGTTGAGATGGTTGGGGGCGTTGGGATAGTTATGATTAGGGGCCCAACTTTCCTCGACTAATCGTGTTTAGATTTTTTTAAGTATGAATTAAGGTATACGTGACTATGTATACTGACAAGTCGCATATGATATGCAACATGCTTTAGGGAAACTCGCAAGTACAATCCCTAATGATATATACTCGAGTTGCAATGCACATACTCATGTATGATACATGGGTTTCTATGAAAATAGTCACGTATTCAACCCTAATTTCCATACAAAAATACATCGAGCTCATAAGGTAATGTTGTATCAAAGGTCATGCCCATCTATAGTGTTTTGGCTACTTCAATCAAGTTTGTCCTTTTGTGTGACGACACATTAGGTGTCAGTACTCGATGAAGAAGTGTAATTTTACATGATAACACGTGCCTCCACTACCTATCTTAAAATTCTTATTTAATGTCCAAACTCACACATTTAGTGGGCAATGTGGTACCATTTATGATCCATGCTTCAAGGTAATCACTTATTTCACGTCATGTGAAACATATTTTTTTTAACTATTTATTTTTATAAAATTTTTATTATATATGTGTGTGTGTGTGTGTTGGAGGATAATGGAGAAATTCCATAGTTAACCTATGGTTAGAATATTTTTCCAATTTGTGAATTATTTGGTTACTCTTAGTAGATTAGTTCTGACAACTTTCTCATGTTTCAATTCAGCTATGGTTTTGAGTTCCATAAATTTAGTAGATTGCTAGAGGCTCTTCTAAAATATAAATATGTAATCATTCTCCACGATTAATCAATCATTGTGTGTGAGAGCTCTGTCTCTGTTGTGTGAGCCCATTGTGACTAGTGTGTATCTCTATTGTGTGCTAACTTTAATTTGGTTTCAAAGCTGAGGCAAGAGAGTTTTTTTTTTGTAAACTTGTAACAATTGAAGGTGGAGGGTCCAGAACATGGAAGAATTTGTTGGTGAAGGAAAGGAGGAGACTCTGTGTAGAGGTTGCTGTGTGTAGGAGGGTGTAAACTTGGGCTCAAGGTTCTCTACTATAATTGCTTGGTTTTTGTGAAAATAATCCCCTCAAAAGCATTTCCCCATGAGCTACAAAGTCAAATCCACAAAGACATAGAAAAGGCATAGGTAAACGAGTCATTTTTTTGGGGGGGTGCAAGTCTATTATGTGGAGGGTGAAGTTTCTTTTCTGATTGGTCTATAGTGCACTTCTTGTGCTAGTTTCAAAATAAAGGAAGATGCTTGAAAGAGCTAACATCTTAGTTTTCTCTCTAAAGGAGCCCACATTACTTGAGGAATAGTCATAAGGAGGAGTAGCAAGGATTTATTTTGTATGAAATTTTATTTGAAGCGAAAGTGTGATGAGAATTAGGGAGGACACAATCATACAATTAAAGAGGAGAGGCTATAATTCCCTAGATCAAGTCACATAAGTGTAGAAGGAGATTCCTACTACGTTGGTTGAGCTAGAACAGTGTGAGTGTGTAGTGGAGGAGGACACTATGCTTGAAATCGACATGCATGTAAGAAATGGTATGTCATCATTCTGTTTAACTCTTGCGTAGTCGCTTAAGTGCTCAAGTGGATCTTTATGAGAACAAAGAAAGAGGAAGGTATATTTTTTTATGTGAAGTTGTAAAAAAGATGAATAATTTGAAGAATTCATATATGAATGAATCAAAGAAGTTGGATGGGTCTAGTTAAGTGAATTGGAGATTCTAGATCCAAATATTGCTTGAACCAACAATGGCCTTGAACATATTTACTAGGAAAAAACATAAATCTAAGTTCAAGACTGAGAAAAGAGAGTGAAAACAAAAATTGTTTCTCAAAATGTCAATGAAGGACAACATCATTCCACACATCATTAAATGCATTTCTCCATTAAGCGGGATGTTGGAGAAATAATTACCAAATTCCATTATTAGGATATCACATAAAATTGATTTATTGCATATGTCATTCTTAGTTAGTGATATGTTACTAGATCTAAGTTTTTACGGATTTGTTGAGTTTGTTGAGATTGGTTTTAATCATATATATGTAAGTAATTATGGTGTGGATGATAACATGTGAGTTAGCATGGATTCACCTATAGTGAAAAAACCATGTGTGGTTTCATGAACCATTGCAAGGACAATGAAATTCAGGAACATTACATAGTGCCACAAACTCCTTAGCAAAATCTAGTAGTTGAAAGGAAGAAATATGAGGAAATGATAACACATGAAATCACATTACAATGAAGGTGAGATCTAAACACATGAAGTATTTATATTGAATGCAATGTCAATTGTCATACAAACAAGGCTAGATAATGTGCATAATGCATGAATTGAAGTGGGGTTAAAGAAAACAAAGTTTCCAAGTTTCTCTAAAAATATCTCAATAAATCATACTTAAAATAATGGATACACCAATATGTTCATAGGATCTAATGTTGTAGAAGGGGACATCATATGAGGGAAGAAATGATATTCAACATTAATGGAAATTACTTTTGTCTCCATAGATTTATATTAAAGTATTAAATATGTTTATCTTTTATCTTTTAAGTATCTAATGCAATAATGGGGCTAACATGAATTACATACTAAGTTATTGAGAGGCCAACATCAAATGTGCTCAAATAATAACCAAATATTACATACCAATGCTATAGCCACATCATGGTAAATATCACATAGAGACATAGAATTACAAATGAAACAAAATGAATATGAACCACATGAGATATATTTAAAGAGATAACATATGTTTTCTTTCAAGACTAAAAAATTACATTGTTATTCCATAGAGAATCAAAGTTACATTATTCTTCCTCTTAGAGAGATCTTTTAATGTTTCCATAGTGTAGCTATCTTCTCTATAGAAATATGGTTTCAAGAAAAAATCCATTCTATCTCAATGAATCTACAAAACAAGTCCTCAAACCCCAATATCTAAACAATAAGAATACATTAAAACCATAAACCAAGTATCACATACTCAATACAAAAACTCTGGTCCAATGATCAACACATACTAGCAAAAAGAAATATGATCATAGATTTAGAAAATAGAAACAATCCATACATCAATCAAAATATCATTCATGGCATCTGTGGGAATCTTCATCCATCCATGTCAACTACAACTAACTTTGATATAGCATCATCCTTAGAGTTGAAAATCATGTATATGCTCAAAGAGGAGATCAAAAAGAAGCCATTAAAGTCAACTCTAGTTCTACTAATCCACTGTTCTAAGTAAAGAACCTTCAAATTTGATACTTCCAAATTCCAATAAATAATATTTTTTTGAGTCTCTATTAATATGAATATTAATAAACCCCTCTTCTTCTAGAAAAGAATAATAATCCCTAAAGTGCAATGATCTCTACTTTGGTATAAGACCTAATACCAAGTCTCACCTTATTTTTGATGATATGCCCTTCTTTTATGTGCATATTCATACATGCACCACGTATTCATGCATCTTTTATCTTCATATTCATACATGCACCATGTATTCATGCATTATGCACCCCATCGAAAGACCCTAATAGGATTAAGTCCATTATGTGAGGCCTCAACATCTTTTATTTTTATTCAATTTTTCACTTTGCAATATCCAAGATACAAAGATATAATCCTATAACAAACCGAATAAAATATGGACTTCTTGTTATAAAAAATAAAACTGTTCCTAGCTTTCCAAACATCCTAAGCAACATATAAAGGGAGATCCTTGTATTTGACCCTATATTGATTCCAATTATAACAATTGTCCTCATAATTTGATCAAGTCCAAACATCCTCAAAGTTTAGTGTTCTATTTAGCTCCATGGAGAGTGATTTAGAAATGAACATTGGACAAAAATATGAGAGATAGTTTTTGTCTCAGATCTACATAACACACACATACCAAGACTAGTGAAACCCCATGTAAGAATTTTGTTCTCAAGGAATAACCATGTAAAAAATTTAATTTTTAATGCATCACACACCTTCCATAAATATGTAGCCCACCACCTGAATCCAAACAAACCTATGGTCGACTTCTCTTAGTCTAATTCTTTCTCTGTTTAAAATCATTATATAATTGTTCTACTCCACAACATTGTCTCCATCGAGTGAAAGATCCCTTGACCTAAGCCAATAAGAGGAAAAGTCATCTCCTAAATGAGATCTCTTAACGTGTGCTAGTTCCTTTTTATGGTGCTCAGTTAATAAGGAACCTAAAAGTTTAATTTCATTCATCACCAATAAATGGATCAATTCCAATTCCAATAAAATATGTTAACAAGAAAAATGCACAAACCAAGTCCTCAAACCCCAATATCTAAACAATGAGAATACATAAAAACCATAAAGTAAGTATAAAATACTCAATACAAAAACCCATGGCCAATGATCAGCACATACTAGCAAGAAGAAATCTGATCTTAGATTTAGAAAATAGTTCCAAGATCAATCAAAATATCATTCATCAAATCTTCAAAATGGCTTAAGTCATCGATGTCACATACAACTAACTTTGATACTTGATAGAGTATAAATGACAAAATTAAAAATCTTGTATATGTTCAAAAAGGAGATAATAGAGAAGCCATTGATCTCATCTCTAGTTTTGTTAATCCACTTATCTAAGCTAAGAACCTTCAAATTTGATACTCCCAAATCCTAATAAATAATAATGTTTTGAGCGAATATTAAAAACCTCTCATTTTCTAGAAAATAATAATAAGCCCAAAAGTTCAATGAGCTATGCTTTGGTATTGGTCCTAATACCAACTCCCATATTCAGTTTGATGATATACCTGCACCACATATTCATGCATTAGAGACCCATGAAAAGACCCTAAAGGGATTGAGTGAATTACGTGATGCCTCAACATATTTTCTTTATTATTGGATTTTTCACTTTGCAATATTCAAGATACAAATACATGGTCCTAGAACAAACCAAATAAGCTTTGGGATTCTTGTTATAAAAAATAATACTATTTATATCTTTCAAAACCACCCAAGCATCATATAAAGGAAGATCCTTGTATTTGACTCCTTAATAATTCCAATTATAACAAATGTCCTCATAATTTGAGCAAGTCTAAAGATCCTAAAATTTTAGTGGTCTATTTAGCTCCATCGTGATTTTAGAAAGGAACATTGGACAAAAATAATAGAGATATTTTTTTCTCATCACTACATAACACACATACCAAGACTAGCTAAACCCCTCTTAAGAAAATTATCCCATGCAAGAATTCTAGAATTCTGAAGAAATAACCATGTAAAACATTTAATTTGTAATAGGACACACTACTTCCCTAAAACTGTAGCTCACCACATTGGAAAATTCTCAAGTGATCCTCTAAAATGACCTCATATGCCTTTTAGGATGTTAATATCCTCTTAACCAAATCCTATCCTCACCTTCACTTAGTCTAATGCTTGCTCTTTTAAAATCATTATATAATCTTTCAACTCTACACCATTGTATCCATTTAGAGCAATATCACTTTATCTAAGCTGATAATAGGAATACTCATCTCCTAAATCAGATATCTTAGCCTATGCTAGTGCCATAACTTTCTTGTTATGGGGCTGAGTTAATAAGGACCCTAAAAGTTTAAAATTTCCTTCATCACCAATTAATGGATCAATTCCAATTCCAATAAAATATGTTAACAAGAAGAACGAGAGATGGCTTCATTTCCTTCAATGCTTTCTTTACTCTTTAAAACTGACATTGAACCATCAATTAATTTTACTAATAAGTTTCTAGTTCCATTCCCTAATTTACACTCATAACCCATGACTCATTGCTTTTGTGTTTTGCAAATCCAAAACATTTAAGGAAATGATAACAAATCGAATGGCATTATGGTAAAGGTGGGATTAGAAGAGGTTATGAGCTTCTCCATAAAGTTTTTATTTAATGATATTTGAAATTGTGGATACACCAATGTGATAGTAATTTAATGGTGTAGAAGGGTACACCATATTAGGGAATTGATGGGAGTCAACTTGAATGGATGTGATTTTACTTTTTAGATGGAAAGTGTAGGTAATAGGTGTGGGTATTGAATATTGGTTATGATTCATATCTATCATCACCTTATAGTGAAGATAGAATGATCATTAAATACCCAAGTGTTGGGAGTAAGGACATTGATGGGTTTCTCAAAATGTATTTTTTTTTTATTTTACAATATTTATTTTTCAAGTGATTTGAAAAAACCTTTTAAAATTATGAAATCTAAAATGAGTGAAGAAGAAAAACTCTTAAACAATATATATAAGAGAAAGGTTTGCAAAAGTCCAACAATAAAATCGAAGAATTACAATTATAAATTTATTGTTATCTTCAAAAACAGATAATCCAAGTGAATGGAACATATACCAGAAATGATAAAAATGCATATAGCTGATAGCTGATGCATATTGTGAAACAAATAACCTAATACAAAATCAACTACAAATTATAATAAGATTAAGATTGGAGGTAGAATAACCTTTAATGACAGATGGGTGTTGTTCCCTTGGTGTTTTTGTTTCCTGCAAAAGAAAATAGCAAACAAAAATTTAATTCTAATCACTGATCCCCTCATAAAAACTAGACTTTTAAAACTTTATACAACTATAATAGGATGCATGAGCTGCAAAGATACATAAGCTGCCATTTAGTGTAAGAACAATACTTCAGCTGCCATTTATATAAGAACTACAAGACATCAGCTTTCATTGGTCCACTAATATTAAGAAGCATGGTTTCATTGATCCTTTATTTCAACATAGAATATTAATGTACATAACAAAACTAATCGTATAGAAATTGATTCCAAATATTTTATTAACAATTCATTATTAACAAACCACAAAAAAATTTATTTACTCAAAAATATTTTCTGGTTAGATAAATCTTAATTGGGAGAAAGCTCATACTACAACCTAAAAGAGTATAATCTAAATCTTAGAAAGAGTGCATACTCCAACATAAAAGTGTATACTATAACTTAAAAATAATCATGAACACAATAAATTAAACAAGGGTTTTAAATTAAATAATAATGTCTTTTCTGTTACAATAAATCTCCACAACCTACCTAGAATTTTGTAAAATGAACAGGCATAATAAATGAAATAAATGACTAAACACTGTAACAGACTCACTCTTTACAAATCAACTTGAATGAATAAATAAGTACACTACTAAAAAGTAGTGGCAGATTGAATTGTAGAGAATGAACAAAAATGAATGAGCAAACACTATTGATAGGAAGCCGGTAGTGCTAAAATCTGGCGAACAATACTTGTTATGCTATGGAGCATTTAATGCGACGGCGGTGGCAATGTCCGCCGTCTGATCCGTTCCAAAGAGCGATCCGACGGCGGACAGTGCGGACAGTGCCACCCCCGTAGCATTAAATGCTCCATAGCATAACAAGTATTGCTCGCCCTAAAACCTAGGCTGTTTTTTTACAAATCAACTTGAATCCCCTTTCACTCTCTCAAATCGGTGCTACAGGTTACAAGAGTTGTCTCAACTATGAGTGCAATTGTTTTTCATGGATCCAAAAGTGTTAGAGAAGAATTAAGGAATAAAAAAATGCCTAAAATAGTAGGCCCGTCTTTCCCTATCGCTGTCACTTCTTATGAAGTTGCAATGAATGAAAGCAAGGTGCTTGCAGGTTATAATTGAAAGTATCTAATTGTTGATGAGGGGCATCCGTTAAAAAACAGCGAGTGCAAACTGCTGAAGTAGTAGCATTGAATATATAAGTACACTACTAAACAGCTGTCACTTCTTATGAAGTTGCAATGAATGAAAGCAAGGTGCTTGCAGGTTATAATTGAAAGTATCTAATTGTTGATGAGGGGCATTTGTTAAAAAACAGCGAGTGCAAACTGCTGAAGTAGTAGCATTGAATATATAAGTACACTACTAAACAGTAGTAGCAGATTGAATTGTACAGAATGAACAAAAATGAATGTGTAAACACTGTTGCAGACAGGAAGCAGGTCCTGCTAAAATCTAACATACACTAGGAACGTCACAAATAACAAAAGACCAAAAAAGAAAGGAACGAACGTAGACATCAACGTACCAGTGCATATCAATCATTATTTTTGTTCATGCTATCCTTAGGTGCCCCACAAGACTTTTTGAGAAAATTTAATCCAAGGGACAGAGTGAGAGAGGGTGGACGCTCATCTTCGTCATCTTCTTGCCCTTCTGGTGCTTCAAGGTTCAAATCGAATAACCTCTGCGTGGCTCTTTTCCTTGTAGGAGGATAAGGAGGAGAGAGTTGCGTTTCCACCACTGCTGAGCGGGAACACAAACCAGAAACACTTGTCTGCGAAGCCGTAGGAAGCATATTCTTCTCTACACCTGCTCCTAATAACTCATAGCCATTGGGTTTATTCATTTTCTGAGGCATCCTCATGGGAATTAGATTGGGAAGAGAAATAGTATTACCTGTCGAAGTTATGGTGTGATCGCTCGGTCCCTGCACTCCAACCCCCTCATTCTTGTGAACACGCGTCCAGGGTTTCACTTGATTAGAGATATCGGCAGACAACTTTTGCTTCTTGGCAGACAATTTTTCGACACCTGCTCCTAATAATTCATAGCCATTGGGTTTCTTCATTGTCTGAGGCATCGTCATTAGTGGCTGTTGTTGCAGAAGAATAGAGTAGTCTAAAAGACTGGTGCAGGGACTGAGATTGGGAGCAGAAATAGTATTACCTGTCGGAGTCATGGTGTGATCGCTCGCTCCCTGCACTCCAACTCCCTGATTCACGTATAGCTGCTTCAATCGTGTAAAGATGTTGCCAGACAACTGCAGCGATTCATGGTGATTTGGTTTCTTCATTGTATGAAGTATCCTCATCGGTGGTTGTTGAGGCATCCTCGCTCCGTCCACTCCAACTCCCTCATTCCCGAAAAGCTGCTTCAATCGTGTAAAGATGTTGCCATACAACTGCACCGATTCATGGCGATTGGGTTTCTTCATTGTATGAGGCATCCTCGTCGGTGGCTGTTGAGGCATCCTCGCTCCCTGCACTCCAACTCCCTCATTCATGTCAACATGCGTCCAGGGTTTCTTGTTGCCATGATTAGCCGGCTGAGAGGGAAACGGATTCGGAAGTCTGGTATTGGCGGCGGGAGTGCGTATCTCGATGTGGACGGTGCCGATGGGCAGGGAGGGAGCTTTGGCGCCTTTCAGTTCTATGGCGTCTTTCAGTTCCATATCTCTGTGAGCAAGAGAATAAGCATAGGTTGGCTGAGAGGGAAACGGATTCGGAAGTCTGGTATTGGCGGCGGTAGTGCGTCTCTCGATGTGGACGGTGCCGATGGGCAGGGAGGGAGCTTCGGCGCCTTTCATTTCTATGGCGTCTTTCAGTTCCATATCTCTATGAGCAAGAGAATACTGATAGGTCGAACAGGCACTCTTGGAAGCTGCGTGTTGCTCGCTCATCTATATATCTCTCTCGCCCCCAGAACAGGAACACGAATATTGGCGGTGGTATGTGTGAATAACTAAATAGAGGAAGAAATTACCTCAATGTGTCCAGAGGTGAGGTTAAGCGTTTTATTGTCAAAGCCAAATATAAATTTAATACTAAATCAGGGCTAGGCCATTTATTAGACACCATCAACGTTGGAAGGCAAAATTGAATCAGGTAACGGCATTTATTAGACACCATCAACGTGGGAAGCCAAAACTGATTTTCATTGGCTATTGAAATAGAGTATTCATAGAAACTTACGAAAGTGTAAAGGTTTTTTTTTTTCGAATTCAAAGTGATCACCAAGTTCTTCTCAAACAAACAAAAATTATGCTGTCAAATTTTAATGTTCAATGACACTTTGGACTAAGAAGTTTTTAAAAATTTAATTATAACCTTTCCAGTTTAATTATAAATTTAATTATAACCTGTCCATATTATTATTAATATATATGGACATGTTTAAATTCTTCTCTCAAATGGTATCTTTATTCTCATTGACTATGGCCATAAGGTCTCGCAATTAAATTTTGTATTTAACCGAAAATGCTACACACTGTCAATAAATATTGAGTGATGGACGTTAATATAATTTTGTATTTAATTTCTAAGTTGTTTTGAGTATTTATTATAAATTATTACACATGATTCATAAATATTAAATGAGCTAAAAGCATTTTTCAATCAAAATAATTAAATAAAAAAATTATTATTATTATTTTTAATGTTATTATTTAAGATAAAATGTATAAAAAAATTAACTGAATTAAAATCATTTTTAAATTAAAATAATTAAATAAAAAATAATTATTATTATTTTTAATTTTATTATTTAATATAAAAAATATAAAAGATATAAAAATTTTATAAATATGTATAAAGTCTTGAGTTGTTTTTTCTCTACATAATAATATTTAATGTTAGTAAAAATATATTTAATGGTGATATCACTATAGTCAAAATTATTGGCATCTTTTCTTTATGGGTGATTTTCACAAGTAATTCAAAGTTTTTATTTAATTTTTTTAAGTTATTGTTTGAATTAATATTTAAAAAATAATTTTTATAATAATTTAAAAATAATAATTTTAATGTTAATTATGTGTTAAATGTGAGGATCTTTGTTATGGTGTTTTGCTTTAGGTCAGGTTTGAGGTTTAGTACATATGTGAATTTTTATAAGTCTTCATGTTTCTCTAGGTTGCAACATCGGGTAATCATTCACTTATGGCAAATGGGTGTTGGAAAAAGTTGGCATTGATGTCAAACATGGTGCCATTGATGCCCTAGAGACAATGCCCTAGAGATCCCCCTAAGGTTGCTGCAAAAAATATTGGTATAAAGTATGAAATATATCCCAAAATCATGACGATGTGTCCACATAACCTAGAAAGTTGTGATGTTGGGTGCACATAACAATGAGGATTAGTTTGTATAACCATGAGAAGTATCCGTTGAAGTAATAAGGATTAGTCCACAAGGAAATGTTGAAATAAAATATGAAGAAACCCATAAAAAATGGTGTTTGGTCTACTTGCCCATGAATTTGGGGTTACATGACCCATTGTGGAGAAGGCCCACAACAGTCCCAAAGTTGGTCCAAAGCAAGTTTGTGTAGAGCTTGACGTACCCCAAAATTTATAATGCTTAGTCCACATGACCCCAAAAGTTGTGGTACTTTGGCTCATTAGGCCACTTGAAGTGGTAAGGATCTCCACAAGAAATAATGGTGTGTCCACCAAGTATGATGATGTGCTGAAACCCTAGGCCCCCCTTTAAAGAATAAATGGAGTGATATTGAATTTTTGGCATGAAGTGTCACGATGGACTCTTGAGGTAGGGTACTAATCCTTCAGACCCCCTTAAAATATGAAGATCCAAAAATTAAGGATTAGTTTAAGGAAACACTAAAAGAAGCTACTAGATCATGATCATGAAGTGTGTAAATAGAGCGAAAAATATTTTATTTTATCATTAATAAAGTCTCTCCTTCTATTGCACATATTTGGAGAAAAAGTCCAAAAATTTTTGGAGGAGAAATTTATGGGCATCTTTGAAAGTTGAAGAGATTCACAAAAAATGACATAACTTTCTCCTATGGTATTGAAATTACAAAATTCTTGGATCGTTGGAAATATGCTTGTGAGGGATATGTGATGAATCTATCTACATACTCTTCTAGTTTCGATATTGTCTCTTCAAATTGTAATCCTGGAAAATGTACGGTCCATGCTTGTAGGAATTTTTTTCTAACGACACATCTTTGCTCCACGTATGTGAGCCTCTCTCTGTTAGGAACCCATGTCAATCCTTCTCCTTACCGTGTTAGTATATTGTTGTTGGACGCATATGCTTTGTAAGTCGTCCCATAGTTTGTTGATCCATAGTTTGTGTTATTGTTGTTGGGCACATATGCTTTGTAAGCCGCCTGTAGTATTTGTTGATCCATAGTTTATATTGGCCCATGGTTTTGACCCATAGTATTGGCGCCTATTTTTAGTATATAAGTGTGTGTTGAGGCCAAGGAAGGCAGAGTGAAGTTAATTTGTATTGAGCTTGCTCAAAGGAGGTTGCCCCCTCGAAGTGGCCTACGATTAATATAAAAGTGACTTTGAGTTCTGCTACTATATCATGTATTTTGATTACTTGTTTGCTACAGGGTCCTCACATCTGGTATCAGAGCGCTTTCTTGGGCTCGTTGGGTGAAATTTCTGCCCAAATTTTTATTTTTATTTTTCTTCAGTTGCAGGTTCGGATCTGGGAATAATCCCTATCCGCTTAACTGTGGAAAGTACTTGGGCATAATCCCTAAAACTTATTGTGAGGAGTACCACAGGAACCCCGAAGTAGCTGGCCCATTGAAAGGACCTGCGAGCGAAAAGGGCAACGACCCCTACCTGATTGACTAGTTCCCACCTGTGAGGTAAAGCAAGAGCTGTCGTTTGTGGCCAAGCAGTTATCAGTTTTACCTGAGCCATGGAGTGAGGGGTACTGCCCCAATACGCAAGCCGTCAAATAGCATTGGTGGCTGAGTGAATCCCTTGAACCGATAGGAAGCCGCACATTCCTGGGGTCCATATCTATTTTCAGTTGCACAATCGCAGATTTCCTCTATCCAAAACTGTTGCTGGTCAGTTCCGCGCCATTGCGGATCCAATTGTTGCCGCTCACATCCGCACCGTTTCAGATTCCACTGTTTCTGATCACCTTCGCGTCGTTGCAGATCCCTTCCTGGAGAAAAAAAAAACAAAAAACTCCTGGTTATGGTTGTCACCCGCACAGGAGCAAAAACCATGGAGGAAGCACTTGGAGCCATCCAAGCCAAACTCTAGGAACTGGATGAAAAATTTCTTGGTCTCCATCTTGAACATTCAGCTATGAACACCAGACGACAGTCCGAGTCTTCATCAAACAATGGGTTCTCTTCTTCCAGCAATTTTCGCGGTCCGAAGCTAGGTTTTCCTCGCTTCAATGGTACTGATCCGACTGGATGGATCTATCGTGCAGAACAGTATTTCAGTGTTCATAATACTTTTGATGTCCACCAAGTTCCACTTGCCTCCTTTCATTTGGAACAGGAAGCTCTTCAATGGTATCGTTGGTACATCAAGGCTCATGAAGAGTCAAAATGGCCTGATTTTTGCCAGCTCCTTTTGCAATGATTTGGTCCTAGTGCTTTTGATGACTTCACAGGAGCTCTCACTAAACTTCGCCAAATTGGCACTGTGAAAGAGTATCAAACTGAATTTGAGAAACTAGCTAATCACACTGAAGGATTACCTGATGACTTCTACAGGAGTTGTTTTATTAGTGTTCTAAAGGATGCAATTCGCTCTAAGGTCAAAATGTTCAGTCCCAAAACAATGATGGAAGCCCTGGGGTTGGATAAGTTGGCAGAAGACAAGATGGCAGCCCAACAGCGCTCCAAATCCTCTTTTGTTGCCTTCCAAAATATGGGTTCTCAATGACCTCCCATTCCGCCAGCTCCTCACTCACCTCCAATCAAGCATTTGTCTAAAATAGAGATGCAGGCACACAGAGAAAAAGGGCTTTGTTATAATTGTGATGAGAAATTCAGTCGGGGACATCGATGTGTTCAACAAAAGCTCTATCACTTGGATGTGGATTCTCCACCTACCTCTGAAATTGGTGAAGAAGCTTTCGATACAATGGATGCTCTGGTTGACACTCAGGAGATGCCTACTGAACCTCCATCTCAGGACGACCAGCCCGAGATATCCCTCCATGCTTTAGCTGGAGTCACTGCCCCCCAAACAATGCGGGTATGCGATTACTTCAAGAAGATTCCTCTTACAATACTCATTGATTCTGGCAGCACTCATAATTTCATTGACCCTCGGATCGCCAAACAAGTTGATTGTTTTATCCATCCTTGCTCCAACTTTGAATTCATGGTTTCCAATGGGGGCACCTTACCTTGCAAAGGGAAGTGTCGTAATGTGCATATCTCTATGGGATATTATAACCTCCGCTCTGACATGTTTGCCTTGACCTTAGGCGGATGTGATGTGGTTTTGGGCGCTCAATGGCTACGCACACTTGGCCCCATATTATGGGATTTTGCTGAACTTTGGATGCAGTTCTCCCCCGACGGACACAAACACACATTAAAAGGATTACAGCTAGGGTCTCTCAGCATCATCAGTTCACATCGCATGGGAAAACTCCTTAAGAAGACTTCCCATGGTGTCATCGCTTATCTCCATTCCATTCAAATGCAACCATCAGCGGCCCCCACTACTCCTTTGGATCTTCAAAAAATTCTGGATCGATATACAGGTGTTTTTGCTAAACCAGTGGGACTTCCACCTTCCTGACCGTAGGACCATCGTATTTAGCTCCTTCCTAGCAGCATTCCTCCCAACATCAGGCCCTATTGCTACCCATTTCACCAAAAAACAGAGATTGAACTCCTCGTTAGGGACTTACTAAAGAAAGGTATTATTCGCCCAAGCACAAGTTCCTTTTCTTCACCAGTCCTTCTTGTCCACAAAAAAGATGGGTCATGGCGCCTCTGCATTGACTTCCGAGCACTTAATCACCTCACCATCAAGGATAAGTTTCCAATTCCTGTTGTTGATGAGCTTCTTGATGAGCTTCATGGTGCTCAATTTTTCTCCAAGTTGGATCTTCGCTCTCGGTATCATCAAATTCGGGTTCCTGAGGCTGATATCCCTAAAACAACGTTCCGCACACATGATGTCCACTATGAGTTTTTGGTCATGCCCTTTGGTCTCACTAATGCTCCTTCCACATTCCAGGCCTTGATGAATAAAATATTCCGACCCTATTTGCGGAAATTCATTCTGGTATTTTTTGATGATATCCTCATCTACAGTAAAACATGGGTTGAACATCTCCAACATCTGGCTCTTGTAATGCAACTTTTCTCTGATCATCATCTCCATGCCAAAAAGTCTAAATGTGTTTTTGGCCAAAAGGAAGTTGAGTATCTCGGGCACATTATCTCAGGACAAGGGGTTCGTGTGGATCCTACCAAAATCGCTACCATGAACAATTGGCCGCCTCCTAAGACACTCAAGAGCCTTCATGGTTTTTTGGGGTTGACTGGATACTACCGCAAGTTTGTCAAGGATTATGGGAAGATTGCAGCTCCATTAACTGCTCTGTTGAAAAAGGATGCTTTTACATGGACACATGTTACTGAGTGTGCATTTGACAAGCTGAAACACGCTATGTGTACTACACCTATTCTAGCTATGCCTGATTTTTCCAAGCCCTTCACTATTGAGAGTGATTCCTACGGCAATGGAATTGGTGCTATTCTCCTTCAATATGAACACCCCATTGCGTTCACCAGCAAAGCCCTTTCTGGTAAGAATTTAGCTGCCTCTACATATGAGAAGGAAATGATGGCTATTTTGCATGCAGTACAAAAGTGGCAACCCTACCTCTTAGGGAATCATTTCTGCATCAAGACTGATCACCAGAGTCTGAAATATTTCCTAGAACAACGTGTATCCTCCCCAGCACAACAGAAATGGGTTAGCAAACTCATGCGTTATGACTATGAGATCACTTATAAGAGGGGTAAGGACAATATTGTGGCGGATGCCCTTTCTCACACATTTGATGACCAAGGTTCTCTTTTCGCTATTTCTATGCCTGTTCCAAATTGGTTGCAATTGGTTTAACAGGGTTATGTCAATGACTCTTCATTATCTCACATCATCCAATGCTTGGGAAACAACCCTTTTGTTGTCCCACATCACTCTTGGGATGGTGCTTCACTGAGATACAAGGGTCATCTGGTGCTTCCCCAGAACACAACTATTCAATAGGCTATCTTCTATGAACTCCATGCTTCCTCGTCAGCTGGGCACTCTGGTTTTCTCAAAACGTATGAACGGGCATGGCGCAACTTCTTTTGGTAGGGCATGAAAAGGACAATTCAACAGATGGTGGCTGAATGTGATACCTGCCAGCACAATAAGGGTGAAACAACACCCCTTCCGGGATTGCTCGAACCCTTGCCCATCCCTACCCGGATATGGACAGATATTTCTATGGATTTCATTGAAGGGCTCCCTAAATCTGGAGGGAATATTGTGATTTTGGTTGTGCTTGATCGCCTCTCCAAATATAGTCATTTTTGTGCTCTCAGCCATCCCTATACAACCTCTTGCGTTGCTCAAATTTTCCTGGACCAAATCTTTCATCTTCATGGAATGCCTTCTTCCATTGTCTCGAATCATGATGCGACTTTCACCAGTCATTTTTGGATAGAACTCTTTCACCACACTGGCACCAAACTGAAGATGAGTTCAGGTTATCACCCCCAAACAGATGGTCAGACTGAAATTATCAATAAATGCTTGGAAACTTATCTTCGTTGCTTCTCCCTTGAGCAACAACATCAGTGGGAAAAGTGGCTCCCTCTCACTGAATGGTGGTACAATACCTCTTACCACACTGCCTCTAAAATGACTCGCTCCAAATTTCTATGGGCCATATAGGATTCTTCAGAAGATTGGGTCTATTGCTTATAAATTGGAACTTCCGCCTTCTTCCCGCATTCATCCAGTATTTCATGTCTCTTGTCTAAAGAAAGTTCTTGGCACCAACATCAAAGGCCAAACTATTTTACCAGAACTGGATAATGAAGGATCCATCTTTTTGGAGCCGGAGGCTGTCCTCAGTAAGTGCACTCGTCAGCTTCGCTCTTGCTCTATCACAGAGGTCTTAATTTAATGGCACAGAATGCAGCCCGAGGATGCTACATGTGAACCACTCCTTCAGATTCAGTGACAATTTCCACATCTAAAGCTTTCAGGACAAAGCTTTTTCTAAGGGGGAGGGGATGTTAGGAACCCATGTCAATCCTTCTCCTTACTGTGTTAGTATATTGTTGTTGGGCGCATATGCTTTGTAAGTCGTCCCATAGTTTGTTGATCCATAGTTTGTGTTATTGTTGTTGGGTGCATATGCTTTGTAAGCCTCATGTAGTATTTGTTGATCCATAGTTTATATTGGCCGGTGGTTTTGACCCATAGTATTGGCGCCTATTTTTAGTATATAAGTGTGTGTTGAGGCCAAGGAAGGCACCGTGAAGTTAATTTTTATTGATCTTTCTCAAAGGAGGTTTCCCCCTCAAAGTGGTCTGCGATTAATATAAAAGTGATTTTGAGTTCTGCTGCTATATCGTGTATTTTGATTACTTGTTTGCTGCAGGGTCCTCACACTCTCTTGGTATATCTCATTGAAGTCATTATATATGTTATGGGGGATACAATGGTTGTCATATTAAAATAGATTTTGTATGGGTTTTTTAGATGGATCTCTCTCGTTTTAGCCACGCCTCTCATGGACTAAGGTCCATCTTGTTGTCTTCAAAATGTATGAAGTTTGTACAGATTCTTGTGCTTATCTCTTCGCATACTTGATGATGATATTGACATATATGTTGCTGTGCAATTTATGATGACCATAGAATATATATTGGTGATTTCTTTGTATAGATTGTGGTGATAGGATGCTTTTGGCATAAATCATAGTAATTATCAAGTTGGCATCGTCCATGGTTTATGTTGTGGCATATGGCTCATCTCTTGCAATGTTCAATGTTTTGGAAATGTATACGATGTAAAAGTTGAGGATCCAAATGAAATCGATGGATGATTGTTTCTAGGTATATACTTTACATATGTATTGGTTGATATAGTGTGACATATATTGATACAATGTTGCAATGATTGTGGCATTGTGACATTGACAGTGGCATTGTGATAGAGGAAGTGATTGTGGAATTTAGATAGAGATACCATGATCGAGGCATTGTGATAGGTCGACAAAGGTAGTGATAGAGTGATATAGGCTAAACGAGACAATGACACAGGAACATGGACATTGTATATGAACATGAACAATGATACATGTGTAGTGAAAATGATACAAATACAAGTTGTAAGAGAGAGCAATAAAATGACCATTACAAATTGTTTCTTCTATTCATATTAGAGTGGTAGGATGTGGAAAGGATAGGGGATTGTAGTCTCCTTTAGGTTAATTCTTGAGAATTGTGAGTTGGTGCTCATTAAGGATTGGCATCCTATCTATAGGTTGGATCATGTGACCTTAGGGGGTTGTATCCTTCTTTCAATTGGAGTTGATAAACTAGGAGGTTGAATCCTCCTTCTAGTTGGTGCTAAAAAATCATGGAGTTGGAGCTTCCTTCCAATCGGTGTTAGTAAAAACATTGAATGCAATCTCTATACCAAAAACAACAACTTTTATCCAAGAAATAAAATATTTATATAGGAGGAGGACACTATGCTTGAGATAGACCTACATGGAAGAAGTGGTATACCATCGCTCTATTTAATCTCTTAACTACTCAAGTGGATCTCTGTCAAAAGAAAGTAAGAGGAAGGTATATTTCAGCAGATTCATACGTGAATGAATAAAATAAGTTGGATCTCCACCTTCAATTGTATTTTTTGACATAGATATAATAAATGTATCTCTCACTTGTATATAAATGTATATGATGAATACGCTTAAGTCACAGAAATGTACATTCTGATTAAGTGTTTATGTATTTGCTTTTGAATGAGTTTCCTTATGCATGAGTATCACTATTCATAGATAACATGTTTGTTAAGAATACTTTGTTGTTATAATCATTGTGATGGATAAGTTAAGTACTATCTTATCTACGCACCATGAAGTTAAGCAATACACCCACCATGGAATATCCCAAATTTTTTACCTTGATTATATTGGGCATAAGCCCCACTACACATGATTTACTTTGATGTTATATTTATATTTATATATTGGGCGTATGCCCCACTGCACATGATTTATGTTCGTTATATAGATATACTAGTCATAATCTCCAACACACATGTGGTACAATTTTATTGTATGATTATATATTGGGCATAGACCCTGCGGGACAAGGACTATTGCTGTGTATTGGGCATAGGCCACGATGTACTTGATTTATTTATTATGTGATTGGGTGCAAGCCCTAATATACTGAGATGATATTTTTGTGATTTATTGTGCAAAAGATTGATATACAAGATTAATTTCTCTGATGTGTTGGGCATAAGCCCTGGACCACTCCAACATGATGTTGAGCATAAGCTTTAGAGAATCGGATCTTTGGCCATTGTATCCTTCGGTGTATTGTACAAATGCACCCTAGTACTAGTGTTGGGAAAAAGTATGTAGAATTGGACTAGTGTAATGCCCGTTTTATAGTGTTGAGCATAAGATCTCAATAGCACTAGAGGTTACCTTAATTGAGGGTGTTGAGTTGGAAAGACGCTAAATAGAACCAACCTTTATCATACTTATTTAAGTTGATTAATTGAAATCACGATCTATTTCTCATCAAGGACTACAAGATACTACCATGAATATGAGGTAATAAAACATGCAACGAAATCTAGGGCTACCTATCCTAGTTGATCGACCAAACCCCACATGAGGCCCTATTAAAGAATTAACATAAACTAAGGAAGCATCGAATAAATAATTATGTTATTTAATGCATGAATAATAAAAGATGAATATATTGATTAATTAAGTCTAAT
>LPNX010343688.1:148084-200179 GCA_001517045.1 Pseudotsuga menziesii
AAGAATATCTATAAAAGAAAGAGCTAAGAGAGGTCATGGGATTTGTCATTATTTTTGTATGGGATTCCAAAAAATTTCCAAAGTGAGTACTTAGAGAATACAAAGCCTAACTTCTAAATACCAATAGCCTCATCCAAAAATATTGGTATAAAGTATGAAAGATATCCCAAAATCATGGTATAAAGTATAAAAGATACCCCAAAATCATGATGATGTGTCCACATAGCCTATAAAGTCATGAAGTTGGGTGCACATAATGTTATACCTAAATCCTGTCCCCACCATGTGATAAGACCCTTAACTTCCATGCTTTCCCTTAATCCCAACACTTAGAGTGGAAAATTACTCTGTTTGTCAATTCTACTTGAAAAAACTCAGCACCACACTTTCCTTGTTGCCCATGAGCGGTACCTTGATCAGCACCACCTGTATCCTATTTTCAAGAAACAGTGCCACCGCCTATGGTCTTTGGTCCAAAATCATTTCTCATATAAACCACTCTGTCATAAGAAAAGAAAAGCGGTACCCTAGGTAAAATGGGAAAAAGAGAAGTTTCTCGAGGCTTCGAGATCATGAGCCTCATGTCCTCCCTTATCCCTATCATTATGGGTCAGTTGAGCTCGAGATCCCCCATGGTAATATCTTGGAGCCACCTTACCCACAATTCTATCAACTATTCCTATCCATTGAGCCTTATAAATACAAGCTCATGTCCATAGTTGAGGGGGAGAACTATAGAGGTATTATTATGCTGTTGGATTGACCACTTAGCCTAAGTCATTGGAGAGGATAGAGAGCAATGTTGGAGCTTATGGGGATGAAGTGTTTGTCTCATGGAGGTGCTTGTCGATACTATGGCAACAATTGTAAGCTTCTCCATACATATTTAGTGCAAAGCTTATTTTCATCCCACATTACCGTTGTTCTGATTTCACATGTACATGTTGTTAGATTCCTTAGTCATTGACATGGATAAGTAGATGATTTTCTGGTAGCTTTGATGTGTTTGCATGATTGATCTATTTGCAGGTACAAAGGTTCACTATCGAAGTAGTATTCCAGGTGTCTACGATATTTTAGGGAACGTCTTCATCCTTTGGCATTCACTCATTTGTTCTGGATCTAAACCATTCAAACTAGAGGAACAACTTCTATATATAGAAGGTGTAATATTCCTGATTACAAATTTGGCGAATCCATTGGGGAATAGTGCATATCTCAGTTGATCTGTTCTTCCTCAGTTCTGGAACTCTTATCTGAATCCAAGCTCCATCTCCAACTCTCTTCAGTCAGATTTTCCATCTGACACAGTGGATTTTGGTTTGGAACTTCCAGATCTATTCAGATATGAATTATTTCAACTTTTTATGCTCTTTTTTACTATCAATCCATCAATTTTTTCCTTGATCTGATCAATTTCTAACTTGATTTTTTGTTCTCCTTGTGTTTTGGATCTATCCAGGGAACCACACTTATGCTATTGGTGAAAAGCAGTGACCTCGCCTGAACTCTGTTAGCCACAAGTGGTGCCACCGCCTGAGTCCCATTATTCAAAAGCGGTGCTTGACTAGAACCGCTCTATCAAGACCCCTCCAACATAGTTCGAGGTAAACCTTGTTCCAAGACTAGTTTTTTCTCATTTTTTGCAAAAAAATGAATTTGTTTGCTTTCGGCCCTGCACTGTCAGGCCTGTGTGTTAGAATCTGAATGCTCATGGTTTGAAATTTTGTGGTAAAAGATTTATTTGATTGAAGAATTCAAAAGCTAGACTAAGCTTATTGATTATTCATTTTCTTCCATGCTTGTTGGTTGTGATTGTGAAAGTAATTCCATTTGAAAGCTTAGACTGTAGTGAGCTCTCTTTTCATTTATGTTATAAAGAATGAAAGAAAAAACATTTGATTAGCATCTTGATTTTATTTTTTGTTTCCATAGAAGACTTCTTTTTGCTTGTTAAAAAGAAATTTTTTTACTGAGATTAGGTCATTATCATTATTAAGCATAAGACATTGGATCTCTTATTAGCCTCACAAGCTTTCAGGTTCTCTGTGTTCTTTTGTCTCTTTTCCATTAGTACTATCTCATCAAAATAAAAAATATTGTAGTTTTAAGTTATATCTATCTATGTTTTAAGAAAAATAAAAAAATAGAGTGCATATGCATATAGTGTGCTTCTTGTTTTTCTTTCAGGAAAAGAGACTCTTCCCCTTTTGATTGCTTTCAGAAAGAGAAATGAGTTTGGAAAGTGTTGCGTGTCTTTGATTTTGAACTTTGTTCAAGAATTTTGGTTGGGAATTTTTGGTTTTAAAACAAAAAAAATACTCTCTTTCCCTCCTGTAGGTAGGTATACCACAAACAATAAAGTGAAATATTTGCATATCCATACTGCATGGTTTTACTTTTTTTGTCAAAGTTCCATGCATTCGCCTAGCCGTCCACTTTAAAATTAATGGTAGTTATAGGTTAAAATTTACATAGCTATTTGAGTAATAGGTTAGTGATGTATTCGGGCATCATTAAGCATAGGAGTCGTCGTTACTCGTCTGCATTACATCCTGGGACGCAGTTCTTCCATGTACCATCGGTATATCGAACGGCCTTTCACATACCCTTGAGGTATATAGAAAGGTACTTCATGTACTCAATTGTATATTGAAAGGTCCCTTGTGAACAATTATGCATTAGAGAGCACTACTACTAATTTGAGCTCCCACGTACCTTGCGTGTATCGCGGGACCCAACTAGGATACCTTATCCATCTGAGAAAAGCCCTTTGGCCATCTTGCTTGGAGCCATACACTGAAAACAACATTCGGGGAGATTACTACACATGTACCCTCGAGGTATATCATGAGTGGCACCTTCTTGACAATCCTGGTGAGAGACCTGACTATCTAAAATCCTCCTATCATTTAAGTTTGCTTGTTTGGCCTATAGCTTGAGTAGGGAAATTTTTGATGTGTTTTCTAGTTTTTTAGACCCTAGGTTAGATAGGAGCTATACAAAGTGGCTGAGCTAAGACAGTCCAGAAGATTACGGAGCTTGCCACCTGATTTTATTCTTGTTTCAGGAGAAAATCCTATGGAATCTATCAACCAAGGAGCTACTACTAACTCCCAAGAGGGAGAGAATGTGGTTACAGAAAGCGAGGACCATATACTTCACACTCGCCTCCCTTGGTCCAACAACCTTCTCAGGGTAATACTTCATTCCATTCTCCCATAGAAGGTCATGTTGATGATACTACCTGTCTTGATTATGGTCCCAATGCCCCATTTTGGGATACCTATATAGGTCAAGCCATTGGCTTGTTTGGCACCCGTGTAAACTCTTATGTAGAAATTTCACCACATGAAGAAGAATGTATACAATACCAAGCAGCTATTCTCCATGCACAGGAGATTGAAAAGAAAATAGATGATATGTTGGGCACACCACCGTCACATTCTGCAACTATTTTTGTGGGATATCGTTCACTTGTTGATTCTATGAGACCCATTGATCCAATTCTAGATCGCACAGTGACTCCACATAACCCAGGTCAAACATCCAACCCCACCATCTACCATATTATGTTTGTTCCCAATCCTCCTAGGTCTTCTGCACCTGGGGCTCAACATTTAATTCATGTTTCATCATTACCTTCTAGTGCTGGGGGGAAACCCCTAGCACGACCTACATTATCTGGTAGCAGAATTGTACCTAGTCAAGGACATACCTCTAGTATAGAGCAATATATATTTTATGTCTCTCCAACTCACACTAATGTGGTTAACTCCCCATCTAGTTCAGGTCAGCCTTTAGGGGCACAACCTGTATCCACTCAAACCTTTTGGGGTTATGGTTATACAGCAAATCAAGTACCTATAGGAAACATTAATTATCCACCCAACCCTACAGAAATACCTTATGCTGGAATTACATATCCTAGTAGTACTTTCACACCATGGGGGAAACCGAATTGGTCCTGCATGCCAGCTATGGGGGGGATACCTATACATAATGCGAGAGGTGCCGAAGGACCGAATTATGGAGGTACTCTCCTTGGGGGACCTAATGGTCCAGGAGGGCCTAGTGGTTTCCCTACTTATGGTCCTAATGGTCCTGTGGGTCCTGGTGGCTTCCCTCCTAATGGCCCTGGAGGGTCAAGTGGTCCTCCCCCTAGTGGTTCTAGAGGCTCCGGGGGTTTACCTCCTAGAGGTCCTGAAGGGTCTGGTGGTCTGCCTCTGGGTGGTCCTAGTGGTCCCAATGGTCCTAGTGGTCCAGGAGGCTCTAGTGGTCCTCCTCTCGGAGGCCCCAGTTGTCCTGGTCCTAGAAATCAACCACCTATGGGTGGATCTTCCAATTTGTTGTTCGTCACAACAACCTATCTATCAGTCTACTTATGGTCCTACTAGTGCTTATATGCCATATCAATATTGTGAGTATGTGTAGCCTAATTGTTAGTTACCTTTCCTAGCAACTTTGGATTTTCCTGATTTGTCCAAGTTGATCAATGACCCCATTCGACATAACCCTTTGTGGCCTCGCATTCCAGTAAAGTTACCATCGGACAATTCGAAGTTCGATGGGAAGCAGGGAGACAATCCAAAAAACCATGTCATGAAATTCCATCTATGGTGTTCTTCAAACTCCCTTATGGATGATTCAGTTCGTTTAAGACTATTTTGGTGAACTTTGACCGGTACATCTGCGAAATGGTACATTGAACTTCCGCAACATTCGTTTGTGGATTTTGGCTCATTGGCAACTGTATTTCTTACACACTTTCAAATTCCTATCCTCTATGAAACTGGTACTGATCTCTTAAATTCTCTACAACAGAACACCTCCACCCACATATCTGATCATATCTATGAGTGGAGAAGGCGGAGAAGACTGATTAAGGCTCCCATTCCAAATTAATTATTAACTGATTGGTTTACTAAATATTTGTTGCCTCTGATCGCATGAGATGTGGCTATGGGTGGTGTCATTACTAAAGAGAAAACCATTAGTTGAGCCCAATATCTGGACTTGGTCTATTCCCAGTCTGAAACTTTGTATGACTTGATTCCTTAAGCTCCTCTCCCAAGCATCGATCCTACAAAGCCACCAACAGAAGTCCCTGTTGATGGGATTGTTGGTTCAATCTTGTCCCCGTCTGTAGCAAAACCTGCCAAGAAACCCCTAACTGCCATCGCTGCTCCTTCGATGCCCAAGGTTTCCACTAAGGTCAATTCTAGTCAATGTATTCAAACACCCCGCAACAATAAAAAGAAAGGTAAAGCTAAAAATAGAAAACCTGAACCAACAGGAGAATCCAAAACCAACCACCAACGATAATGATAAAGGAAAAATAAAAGTAAAATATACATGTATTCTATGCGAAGGTGACCATTTCACAAAAGAATGTCCTTGTTGGGATGAAATCACCCAATTTTTGAAAACAAATCCCACACCTCCAGTTCTCACGGATCCTTTTCCCTCTCAACAACAACTGATAGACCACATGTCTAATCAAGGAAACTCTAGTTCATCAAAGGAAATGTGCATGATTTCCTCGGATACCATTAGTTTGAAAACTCAAAATCAGATTTACAACAAACCTACAGACAAGAAAGAAGACAATTCTTCTTCAAGAAAAGCTCCCTCTACTGGTTCTCCCGACTCCTCATCTACTATCCCCTTAACCATCGAGAAGCCTACTCTCGACATGGTTTTGCGTCCATTGAAGAGTACTCTTAGGAAGGTTTTTTTTAACCCTAATGCCTGAGTTTCTCAATTTTATAATGTATTTGAAGATCTCACTCATGCACCATGTGCAATTTCTACCTTAGAAGTGCTCCAAAGTTGTCCTACATTATGCAAAAAATTGTTAACTGCATTAGGAGATTTAAACCCAAACAATACTAATTTGATTCATTTCAATGTCAAGAACTATAATTCTAGACTACCCCACAAACTTGCTTTCCAAATCATCATGAAAGTAGTTGGAAAGAAGTCTTTAGGACTGTCTTAAACGAAGGAGATTCTACTTCGATTTTGTCCCTATATTGTTGGAAAGCTATTGGCTCTCCCAAGCTTGTAACATCACCTACGAATCTAAAAGCCTTTGATGGACAAGGTTTCCATCCCCACAGTCTCATATCAGCCCTTGTAGTTGAGCTTGGGGGTAAAACTGTTTCTCTTCAAGTAGAAGTAGTAGATGGCCTATTAGATTACAACCTCCTTCTAGGAAGAAATTGGTTGGTATCACTTCAACTGTATTTCACACAGTCCAATTTATGCATCTACGGATAATTATCACCATTGATTAGCTTGATTTTTGTACTCCGGATGTTACTACCTCTATAGCTAATAACATCCCTATGTTAGGCCAGTCCCCTCCTCTTTACAAGTCGATTGGGGTAGGCATGTTGAAGGATTCATCCCTTATGGGGATTTTTCCATCCACTCCTTCTAACACAGACACAGGTACAATAAATATGATTGCGTCATTTTATCATGATCTAAAGGGAAAACAAGTTGTTGAGTCCACCTCATTGAGTCCACTTGAAGAAATGTACAACATCATTCAAACCCTTTCCGATGATCACACTGATGAACTTCATCTAGTGACTTCGGACCCTTACCACCTTCCCTACTTGTTAGAACCATCTCTTCCTATTCTGGATTATCTCTCTGAGACTTTTCCTTTCAACGAGTCCATTATGGAGATCATGAGTATGAATGAGCCTATCTGGGAGGATCACCATCATAGATCCTCATTCCTCCCCAACACCAGTTCGGCAGACCATGACTTTGCATCCCTGTTTTCCACTCATATTGTCAATGCACCTCAAAGTCCTATATTGTTGCAAGACACAGATTCTGAAGGAAACCTATGCAACATTACTCAGAAAAATCCGATTAACATATCAGCCATGCCTGGTACCATCAACCATGTTCATGTTGGGAAGAAATGCACGGTAGAAGAATTTGAAGCATACAAGGAACTTTTCAAAGAATTTTGCTATATTTTTTCTTGGTCTTATGAAGAAATGCCAAGGATAGACCCATCCATTATGGTCCATGAAATTAGAACCTCTCCCACTGCTTAACATGTCACGAAAAAACTAAGGCAGGTCCATCCACGGAAGGCCACAGCTATTAAAGCTAAGATAGAGAAACTTATCAAAGCTAGGTTTATTTATCTCATAACCCTGGAAGAATGGGTATCAAACGTTGTCCCCATCAATAAAAAGCAGGGAACCATTAGAGTATTTATCGATTTAAGAGATTTGAATAAATCTTATCCCAAAGACAAATTTCCTACTCCACATATCGATCAGATTATCGGCAACTGTGACGGAAGTGTCATCTTCTCATTCGTGGATGGCTTTTCTGGCTATAATCAGATTGAGATATTACCCATCGATCAGCACAAGATGACATTCATTTGAACATGGGGAAGCCTTGCATATAGGATGTTACCATTTGGCTTAAAAAATGTTGGAGCCACTTTCCAGCGAGCTATGTCCTATGCATTTCATGATATAAAACATATTGTTGAACTATACCTTGATGACCTCCCTACTCATTCACATCGATGGGAGGACCACCCTGGTCATATTAGAGACATTTTCCTAAGATGTTGTCATTATAATATACGACTCAATTTGCATAAATGTGTTTTCTGCATTGAGACAGGATGCTTGTTAGGTTTTGTGGTCTCCAAGGATGGCATCTGGATAGACCCATTGAAAATTGCCACCATTTTAGCTCTACTAGCCCCAACCAATCTTCTTGAAATCCAAGGTTTGCAAGAAAAGGAAAACTTTCTTCGTCGTTTCATGTGCAATTTTGTAGAGAAAATGCATAGTTATATACGTCTCCTTAAGAAGGACACTCCATTCTATTGGGATGACCAAGCCCAATGCGGCTTTGATAATCTTAAACACGCTCTAACTCACTCACCCGTGATACACCCCACAAATTATTCAAAGGATTTTCTCTTATATATTGTTGCCTCCACTACTACCATTGCTATGGTTTTGGTGCAGGAAAATCCCAACGGTCAGGAGCACGTGATCTACTATGCTAGTAAGAATCTTATGGATTCCAAAACCCAATATTCATGCGTGGAGAAATTAGCATTGGCCATAGTCATTGCTGTTCAAAAATTTTGTCACTACATTTTTCTCCGCACAACCACTATATTGGCAGACCAGAACCCTATGTATTACATCCTAACTCATCAGGTGCTCGAGGGAAAGTACTCCCGATGGATACTCATACTACAGGATTTTAAACTGGAATTTGCCAAATCCACATAAAAGAAATCCTTGGTATTTTTTGAGATCATGTGTTATCTTCCCTATGCTTCGATGGAATCTGAGCCCAGTGATTCATTTCCAGATGAATTCTTGTTCCTGATAAGCACTATTGACCCATAGTATGTATATTTACTTATTTATCTCCAAACACAAATATTTCAGCCAAATCTATCCCATGATGATCGCCGCCATATCCATCACCACGTGAAATACTACCTCATCTTGAATGACACCTTGTAAAGACGTGGGATCAATTTCATTCTCTAGTGATGCCTCACCCATGAGTTAGTTGAAAAAGTGTTGAATGATTTCCACTCTAGAGCATGTGGCGGTCATTTATCTGGGATGGCTACAGCCCAGAAAATCCTTTGTGCTAGCTATTTGCAGCCTTCAGTCTTTAAAGACTGTCACGAGGCTATCAAGAAATTCCCACCCTATCAACATTTTTATTCGAAAAAGTGCACTCATCCTGCTTCGCTACACCCTGTCATTCCCATTGGCTCATTTTCCAAATGGGGGATTGATTATATGCATTGTAAGCCTACCTCAGTTGGGGGGCATGGTTACATCATTGTAGACATTGACTATTTTACAAAGTGGGATGAGTCCATGCCTACATATGCGAAAGATGGTAAGACTGTCGCTCTCTTCCTATTTAATCATGTCATAGCTCGATTTAGAGTCCCATAGTCCATACTTACTGATCATAGATCACATTTCCATAATCAAATGATGGAGGAACTAAGCGCCAAGCTAGGTTTTCACCATGGAAACTCTATGCCCTATTATCCGCAAGCTAATGGTCAGGTAGAGGTTATTAACAAAGTTTTGAAAACTATGCTTCGTCTGATGGTTGTAGACCATAAATCCAACTAGAATCATATTTTTTTCTCTGCTCTTTGGGCTTACAGGACTTTAGTGAAAACAACTACTGGTTTCACACCTTTTCATCTTGTCTATGGACTCGAAGTTGTCTTGTCGATTCAATGTCAGATTCTATCCTTGAAACTTGCCGTCGAACTTATCCCAAACACTTCCACAGAGGAAGAGAGATTTTTATACTTGAACAACCTTGACGAAACTAGGAGAGATGCTACTTTGGCTAATGAGGCACACACTAAACGCATCAAGGTGTAGTATGATAAATTCATCTAACCTCGTGCCTTTAACAAGGGTGACCTAGTTTTGAATTACAATCAAAGATATGACAAGCTAGGGAAAGGAAAGTTTGAATCCATGTGGTACAGTCCTTTCATCATTTCTAAAGTTTTATAGAAAGGGGCCCACTAGCTCATAGACTACGATGGAAATCCTTTAGGGAAACCTTGCAATGGGTTGTACCTGAAGAGGTACTATGACTAGATCTCTCTTGGATAGTATCTTGTATATATGTATATTGGTTGAATTTCAGTGTGCTTTAAGTATTTTCAATATGGTTTTGAGTTTAGTGTCTGTATCTGTTTATACCATGTTTTGGACATGCAGAGAAGATGGCTTTCTACGGCTTCGCTGATGGTGCTTGTTGCCACACCTTGGATCTTGCCTCAGCTGCTTGGGTTCTCTATTCCCCATCTTACGATTTGGTTAGTTCAGGAGCGCTTTGTATTGGTCCCGCTACCTACAATACCACCGAGTATCGAGCACTCATAGGTCTTCTGACTGAAGCTACCTCCTAATATGTTCGCAACTTGGTAGTCTTGATGGAATCACAACTCGTGGTTTACCATCTAAACCATGTTTATACCATTAGGAATCTTATGCTTATCTGTCTCTTTTGGAGGGTATGCTTGTTAGAAAGTTCATTTGAAACTATCATCTATAGTCATATCCCTAGGGAACATAATGTAGTGGTTGATTCATTGGCCAATTATATCCTAGATTGGTATATTGTCCATTCATGACATGAAAATCAAACTTGGTTCATTGTAAATAAACTATTAAAGACACATAAAACTCATGTAAAATACATTCACCATTTGAGACATATAAACACCAGAAAAAAGTCTGTATATATATGTGTGTGTGTGTGTGTGAACATGTTTTTACAAAAAAACAGGTCACAAGACCTCATCTGAAGCATATAGGATTTCAGGTAAAAATCACAATACAAAATCCTAAAGCTATCAGCTTTCAGTAGATACATCATGCATACATCTTCTAGTGATGCTCATGGTAACACATCACTACCTGGACTACTCTACATAGCAGTATGATAAAGCGACCCGGTACTCCCGCTGTAGGCCTCTGATACCTCAGAGGGAGGTCATCAATGGAAGCATTAAGGATGTCTAGGGTCAACCTCTCTAGTTTTTCCTCTAACTCCCCAGTCACATCATCACCCTATGGTATGAAACGGGCTTCGGCTCATATATCCAATGGGGAATCTCCCCCAGGTCATGCTGCTCTAACGTCTACATGAAAACATTCAAGTCTTGTTACTTAACATAAAAAATATAAAACATCAAAAGACATAAAAACACTATTTCCATTTTAGGGTCTTTTGTTTCTTACCGAGGTCACCCCACTATCCACCAGGTGGGAGCGGTAGGTCAGGATCACCGCTAAAGTCCATGCCCACATATGCATAATCTTCCACCATGAGGATATGATCTCTCAACCATAGAAAGAATGGGTCACTGAACTTTACCTTCCCCCTACCCACTCCATTATGGGCCATAATCCGAAACCACCTCTGCATGTGAGGGCCCTGCGCTTTTATCTCTGTAAATACCACCTGGGGTCTCATATGTGGAACCCACATGAAGAAGAAGCAAGCTAGAATGGAACCATAACCAAATTGCTGCAGTTCCCCCTACCAACACTTGGTCAGTGATACTTGAAGATCGAAAGTAGCGCTTCCACCCAGTTAAATACTATAGGCGCCATGTCCTTTGTGGCATAGAGCATATGTGCTCTAGATGCCTGGTGCACTGCTTGGCTTCTCACCACTCTCTGCATGGTAAACAATACAGTCCGTAGAGGTCCATCCATCACTACCTTTATGGGGATTTTCCTCCCTGACGTCCTTGTCCTACGAATACAATGACGGTTTATCAACTCCTGTGCAGTAATATCCCCTCCATGGGAACCAGTCAATGAGATCGGAGCACCTCGTCTCAAAATGATAGTTAGGAAGTAGATGTCCTCTACCTCAACTGTCAAAATGTGAGCACCAACCTTGAAATATTGTTGCTCTGGATTCCACATCCGGAGTATATGCTCTAGCAATTGCTCATGTGATATCATACTAGGTGTGTGGAAGAGTTTTAAGAGTCCTCAGTCTCTCAATGCAACTATGCAACTTACATTTCATTTGGTGAAGTCGTTGTCATTATCATGCTATCTCTCTTTCCATATGACCATTTTTTATCAGCAAGAACCTACAAAAAAAATCACAAGACTCATTAGAATCATTCTTAATCATCCAAATCAATTGAAATGAGCTAGTTTTTCTTGTGTGACTATTTTTATTTCTCCACGGCTAGCACCACCTATGTACTATGTTTTCGGTGTAGTTCTAGCAAGGTATCGCTTATCCCGCAAGGGATAAGAGAGGTTCCTGCTCCCATGATTTTTGGGCTTGCCATATGAGCTCAAAACACCATTAAAAATCAAAATTGAAGACATAAGATGAAAAAGTAGGGTCTAGGCTATTACCTGGAACTAACGGTGCTTGAATTTGATAGTGGAAGCTCTTGAAATTAGCAACTAAAAATATGACCAAGAAAATGCTCCAAATGCTCTCCACTATGGGTAAATAGTAACATGTTTTGATTTTTCACTATTTACATGTCTTTTATATACATTTTTCGGTTTGACTTGCTATAGTTTTGTTTTAAAATCATTTATTAATCAAAATATATTATTCGTAATCCATTAATGTCAGTTATTGGTGCATTTATCACCTATTTTTGAGTCGTTGCAGGATAGAAGAGCAGTAGCAGTAAAGTTTGGGGAGTTCGTTTTTTACTTTTTCGTACTACCAAAAAATGGAAAAAGTCTTTGAGTGTTTATTGCGACACTTTGGTCACACTCTTGAAACTTAGTATCAAAGGTCTGAGTACATTTTTTATTCTTTTCAGGCCCATAAAATCTCTCATTATGAAAAGAGACCTAATGGAGTCTTCTTTAAACTCTTTTCAGGCTCCTTAAATACAAAAAGATTGTCGAGTGATATTGTCTTCTTCACACTCGTTAAAACATTTGAAGAGTCATCTCTTTGATAGTAGGTTATCTCTTTTTTGGTTCGGATAGACTATTTGCGAAAAAGGAAGAGTCCATCCAATCATGGCTAGAAGAGTTCTCTAAGGTATTATTTTACACTTCTTTGGGCCTTAGGGACTAAATCATATGAAAAAGGACCCTTTGGAGTCTTCTTCCGTGGTCGTTCAGACTCTCTAAACATGAATGATACTGAGTTTTCTTTCATTGGACTTATTAAATCAAACATTGAGAGACCCATTTTTGGGAACGAACCCCTCCACTCTCAGGTTCATAAAACATATGATTTTGGACTTGTCTTTGGATGAGCTATACCGAGTGTTTGTTACCCTCTTTGAACTCGTAAAAACGAAAAGAGGCACTCATCAATCATGGTGGGGGGAATGGGAATGGAATCATTTTAGCAAATAAATGGCAGTAGTTTGTCGTTACCTTTGAACATGGCACTTGTCTACATATCATTATAGTCAATTGGGTATTCAGCTGATCTCCATGACAATCCACTTTCATGAGTCATGCCACTCCTTTGATCCTTTCAAAAAAATGCATTGCCCGCCATCGCACTGTGTGGTTGTCTAGTCTAGTCATGCTTCCAAGTAGTTTGTTGTGCCACTTAATGTTCAAAGGGAAGTTGAAGAAGTTTTACCTCTGTAGTCAAAACAGTCTCTATGTTAGTACTTTTCAGCCAGTTTATGGTTACCTTATTCACATCATTCCAGAACTTTGTTCTGAGTTTCATGTCATCGATGTGGGACTCATCATGGCCCTCCTTCGACGAGATTATTCCAGACGACATCAGCTCATCATCCGGGAAATAGTCTTAGAAACAAAATTTAGTACCTTGAGATCTATATGCCTTAATGGCAGATTCTCTCGCTCTCGACATAGGTTCACATCATTGACCTTTGATCAATAGAATTGACTGGGTGTTCAACATCGAGGATTCTATTCACACTTAGTAGATTGTACTAGGGTCACTTTGGAATCATTGAAATTAATGATGATCTCCCTTGCACTTGTTAACGGTTCACATCATTGGCTGATAATCAAGTGGTTTCTACCATGTTCAACTTCAAATCACTGTAATCACATGGATAGAATCGTACTTTGTGGAAGACGAGATGAAGACCTTGGGTATTTGTTTAGTGCTCATTGCTTTCCTAAGGTTGCAATGGATTTTTGTATATCTAGCATGGATCCACATTTATATGGTTGTGTCTATGCTCAAATTTGTGTCTGTATGACATAGATTTATGTTGTATTTTCAGTAGCTATGTCCAAGTTTGAGTCCTCTATCACATGGATCTATGCTATATTCTAGTAGCCATGCTTGTTTATTCCTCTCATGGATCTACCCTGTATTGGTCTGTAGCCATGACTTGGTTACATGTGTCTATGAGTAAAAAATAATGATGTACTACAGATGCCTACTAGACAACACTCTCCGACCAAGCTCAGATTTTCACCTTGAAGTGACAACTTGTTCTCTCAAATGTCTCGCTTATCGTATCCCTCTAAGTCTCATGCTTTGGGGCGCATTTTGTTATACCTAAATCGTGTCATCACCATGTGATAAGACCCTTAACTTCCATGTTTTCCCTTAATCCTAGAACTTAGAGTGGAAACTTACTCTTTTTGTCAATTCTACTTGAAAAAACTCAGCACCGCACTTTCCTCGTGGCCCATGAGAGGTACCTTGCTCAGCACTGCCTGTATCATGTTTTCAAGAAGAGGTGACACCACCCATGTTCTTTGGTCTAAAATCATTTCTCATCTAAACCGCTCTATCAAAAGAGAAGAAAAGGGGTCCTCTAGGTAAAATGGGAAAAATAGAATTTTCTCAAAGCTTCTAGATCATGAGCCTCGTGTACTCCCTTATCCCTATCATTATGGGTTAGTTGAGCTCGATATCCCCCATGGTAGGATCTTGGAGCCACCTCACCCACAATCCTCTCAATTATTCCTATCCATTGAGCCTTATAAATACAAGCTCATGTCCATAGTTGAGGGGGAGAACTATAGAGGTATTGTTATGCTGTTGGATTGACCACTTAGCCCAAGTCATTGGAGAGCATAGAGATAAACGTTGGAGCTTATGGGGATGAAGTGTTTGTCTCGTGGAGGTTTTTGTTGACACTAAGGAAATGGTTGTAAGCTTCTCCATACATATTTAATGCAAAGCTGATTTCCGTCCCACATTACTGTTGTCATGATTTCACATGTACATGTTGCTAGATTCCTTAGTCACTGACATGGATAAGTAGATTATTTTCTAGCAGCTTTGATGCGTTTGCATGTTTCATCTGTTTGGAGGACCCAGGTACACAGGTTCACTAGCGAAGCATTATTCCAAGTGTCTATGATATTCAGGGAAGGTCTTCATCCTTTTTCGTTCACTCATTTGTTCTGGATCTGAGCCATTCAGACCAGAGGAACATCTTATGTCTGTAGAAGGTGCAATATTCCTAATTACACATAACCATGAGGATTAGTCTGTATAACCATCTGAAGTATCCTTTGAAGTAATAAGGACTAGTCCACAAGGAAATGTTGAAATAAAATATGAAGAAAGCCATAAAAAATGATGGTTGGTCTACTTGCCCATGAATTTGGGGTTACATGACCCATTGTGTAGAAGGCCCTCAACAGTCCCCAAAGTTGGTCCAAAGCAAGTTGGTGTGGAGCTTGAAGCACCTCAAAAATAATAATGCTTGGTCCATAGGACCCTGAAAGTTGTGGTACTTTGGCCCATTAGGCAACTTGAAGTGGTAGGGATCCCCACAAGAATTAATGGTGTATCCAGCAAGTATGATGATGTGGTGAAACCCTAGGCCCCCCTTTGGATAATATATGGAGTGATATTGAATTTTTGGCATGAAGTGTCACGATGGACTCTTGAGGTAGGGTACTAACCCTTCATACCCCCTTAAAATATGAAGATCCAAAAATTAAGGACAAGTTTAAGGAAACACTAAAAGAAGCTACTAGATCACGATGATGAAGTGTATAAGTAGAGTTAAAAAAATTCATTTTATCATCAATAAAGTCTCTCTTTATATTTCACATATTTGGAGAAAAAGTGCAAAACTTTTTGGAGGAGCAATTTACTGCCATCTTTGAAACTTGAGGAGATTCACAAAAAATGACATAACTTTCTCCTATGGTATCGAAATTACAAAATTCTTGGTTCATTGAAAATATGCTAGTGGGGGATATGTGATGAATATATCTAGATACTCTTCTAGTTTCTATATTGTCTCTTCAGTTTGTAATCCTGGAAAATGTATGGTTCATGCTTGTAGTTTTTTCTTCTAATGATACATCTTTGCTCCAGGTCTGTGAGCCTCTCTCTTGGTATATCTCTTTAAATTCTTTATATATGTTATGGGGGATATGATAGTTCTCATCTTAGAATAGATTTCATATGGTTTTTTAACGTGGATCTCTCTTGTGATAGTCACGCCTCTCATGGACTAAGGTCCATCTTGTTGTATTAAAAATGTATGAAGTTTGTGCAGGTTCTTATGCTTATCTCTTCGTATACTTGATGATGATATTGACATAGATGTTGGTGCACAATTTATGATGACCATAGAATATATATTGGTGATTTATTTGTATAGATTGTGGTGATTATCAGGACATATTGTAGGATTCTCTTGGAATAGATCATAGCCATTAGAGGAAATTTCAACTCAAAATGGGCCTTTTAAATTTTATTCAAATTCCATGTCATCATGTGTTAGCCAATGAAATTGCTTTAAATTTGAAATACCGTATAGGTCTTAAACACTTTTTTAATATAAATTTGGGGATAGGTATCATAAAAAAAACTACTGTTTTTGTTTGTATTTTTGACATATCTCCCCGTGTTTTTACTCAAATTTCGATCAGGAGAGCTCGTTGGATGCGGAATTAAATTTCGCATCCAACGAGTACCCACTCGGCATACTTTTGAAGGACCCAGCTGCCCCAAAAACAAGAAATACCTGAAAAAATGGAATGATGATGTCATCATTCCATTTTTTCAGGTATTTCTTGTTTTTGGGGTAGCGGGGTCCATCAAAAGTATGCCGAGTGGGTACTTGTTGGATGCGAAATTTAATTCTGCATCCAACGAGCTCTCCCGATCGAAATTTGAGTAAAAACACGGGGAGATATGTCAAAAATACAAACAAAAAAGTAGTTTTTTTCTTTTCTTCCTCCAAAATTAATAAATATTATTTTATTATTTTAACTATTATTTTATTAGTTCATTTTAGGAGGCCCATTTTGAGTTGAAATTTCCTCTAATGAATTATCAAGTTGGCATAGTCCATGGTTTATGTTGTGGCATTAGGCACATCTCTTGCAATGTTCAATGTTTTGGAAATGTATATGATGTGAAAGTTGAGGATCCAAATGAAATTTATGCATGATTATCTCTGGGTATATACTTTGCACATGTATAGGTTGATATAGTGTGACATATATTGAGACAGCGTGATAGTGATTGTGGCATTGTGACATTGACATTGGCATTTTGATAGAGATAGTGATTGTGATAGGTTTACAGAGGTAGTGATAGAGTGATATAAGCTAAAAAAGACACCAATACAAGAACATGGACATTGTATATGGACATGAACAATGATGCATGTGTAGTGAAAAATATACAAATACAAGTTGTAAGAGAGAATAACACTAGGGGTTACCTTAATTAAGGGTTACCGTTTTATAGTGTTGAGCATAAGATCTGAATAGTACTAGGGGTTACCTTAATTAAGGGTGTTGAGTTGGAAAGATGCTGAATATAACCAACCTTCATCATACTTATTTAAGTTGATTAATTAAAATCACGATCTATTTATCATCAAGGACTGCAAGATACTACCATGAATACAAGGTAATCCAACATGGAACCAAATCTAGGGATACCTATCCTAGTTGATCAACCAAACCCCACATGAGGCCATTTTAAAGAGTCAACATAAACTAAGGAAGCATCGAATAAACAATTATGTTATTTAATGCATGAATAATAAAAGATGAATAAATTAAATAATTAAGTAAATATATATATGTGTATATATATATGTGTGTGTGTGTGTGTGTGTGTGTGTGTGTGTGTGTGTGTGTGTGTATCAAGTTATTTTGAATCAATAAAGAACTAAAGAACTAAAAGATAACAAAAATTACTTTGTAAAAGTATATATATATATAAGTTTATAAGAATTCTTTTCTAAACTCAAGTAGGAACTAATAGAAAGTTCCGAGTTATCAAAAATTAATATATATTACATATAAACCAAACTAAGAGTTATTTTCAAGATAGTAGTAAAATCTTGATTTAACTAAAGATAACCAAGTGCCCCTTTCCAAAGAATATCTATAAAAGAATGAGCTAAGAGAGGTCATGGGATCTAATCATTATTTCTGTATGGGATTTAAGAAAATTTCCAAACTGAGTACTTAGAGAATATAGGTCCTAACTTCCAAATACCAACAACCTCATCCTTAGGAGTTCTAGTTTTCTATTGCATGTTGGATCGAACTTGAGGGGATCCTATAAGAACTAGGAATGGTTCCAGGTCAAGTTTGGGAGGAATGTAGCAGTCGTGAGGTCATCCGGTTACCACTCCACATGTCAAAAGCAGAGTATTTTCTATTAATTTTGTGTTGAAGTGTGTAGGGTGATAGATCCATTACATGCTATGCAACTACAGGTAAGAGGTTTACCCTATATTAGATTTTATTTCAGCTTCTTAAATATGTTTATAGGCTAAGATTTACAATTATCAAGAATTGTATCGAAAGTTACTTCATAAAATTTAATAAACATTTATTTCTGCGGATCCATTGACAAAATTATTTACTCATGGTACCTTGGTTTTTACTTAAAGAGATTTGTATGGTTTGAATACCATTTACAAATGTTTTATGGTTTAGGTTAAAAGCTAGGATTATCTTCTATAAATATTATGATAATTTATTTCCAACCATCTTGAACAATATCAAAACCACACATAATCCTCAAACATAGGAATCAGAGATCTTAGAAATGAAAGATTTAAATCAAATAATTATTAAACCATTTAAAGTATATGATGAAGTCATTTTCACACAGACACTACTCCATCCAAGCAAGCTCGTACTGGACCTATGTTTTATATATCTAGAATAAACACTCAGGCATAGGGTTTTGAATTCCTTAGAGTTGTTTGACATCCATCCTTTGAAAGGAGTGTCCACGCTTCCAGCGTTGGCATATAAATTCATCAGCGTGGCATTTAGGATTAAATAAGAAAAAAGAGTTAGAGGTTTTCTCGTACTTCTGTAGAGAATCCAAAACAAGTAAAATGGTTACCACCCAAAATAATTTACAAACAAAAATTACCCAAAGTGCCATTGTTGGAAATGGAACCGCTAATGTAGAACATCCTAAATAGATTTCATTACCCACCATCAATGCTTTCCCTAGAAGTTTGACAAAAACATGATTCATGAACACGCAGAGCAAGATTAAGTAGAAATCACCATATCACAACAACGTTAGCAACGAGACTATACAAAATACACTAAACTTCAAAACAAAGCAAATAAAATCCCATGAATTACATCATCATTCACCTAGCTAAACAACATTAAAACACTACAAAGCACATAAAATAGAACGATTATAAAACTTTGTATTTCCACAAATAGTTTTACTTAGGTTTGGCAATATTTCACCCACAGTTAAAATTAAAATTACAAATTACTCAAACACCTAAACAAGATCAAAAGCACTAAACCCTACGAAAAATCCTCAACACCATTTCATGCACAAAACCCTTACATTCATCCTGTAGAAAAGCTAAGAGACTTCCAACAAACCCATGTATTTCCGATCAACAATCCTTTAAGCAACAAACAACACATCCCCAACTCCTTTCAAAAAGCAGAACGACCAACCAGAGGTTAAGGGCACTTGAAACATGGCCTTACCAAGTATCACCTTGTTAACAAAAAAAAGTGTTTACCTAGCTCTACATGTTCTAAACCAGATACATACATCATATTCCTACCATATTTCCCTTAGTTTTGATTTTCACAATTGTATTCAACAAAACATGGTCTAAAACACCATTATTCCTTCCCATAAATGAAGGGATATGGGCATTTATTATAGTTTGTGTTCACTCTCTCCCAAAAAAGGATCAAAAACCCTAAAAAGAGTTCAAAAACCTTAAAAAAGAGAAAAGGTGAGAAAACCACATGAAAATACCATGGATCAGAAAATACCATGGGTTACCACATTGGGTTAATTATAACCTTTCAAGGTTACTTATAAATATAATTATAACCTATCCATATTATGAATATATACGGACATGTTTAAATTCTTCTCTCAAATGATATCTTTATTCTCATTGACAATGTCCATAAGGTCCAGTAATTAAATTTTGTATTTAATTGAAATTGCTACACAATATTCATAAATATTGAGTGATGTACGTTAATATAATTTTGTACTTAATTGCTTAGTTGTTTTGAGCAGTTACTATAAATTACTACACGGCAGGGATGATTTTAAGGAACCATACTTATTTAAAAGTGTATAAATGTTGGCGAATATTAACAATTCTTAAAACGCCAACTATCAAATGATTGGCGATATTTTTCAAAAAATATTTTAATTTCCAAGTATTTTATATCGTTTATATAATAATTTGGCGATTTTTAGGGTGAAAAGATTTTACCCCATCAAAATTGGGCGAAACAGGGCTTCAAAAAATGCAAAATGGTGAATGTTTTTTGGGAGAAAAGCATGGAAAAGTAGCCCATTGGGCTAAAACTCGCCCCTAAAATTATCCCTGCTACTTGGTATTGATTATTAAGCCAGTTAAAAAACTTTTTAAATCAAAAAATTATTATTATTATTTTTAATTTTATTATTTAATATAAAATATATAGAAAATTTATAAAGATGGTTAAAGTCATGAGTTGTTTTTTCTCCACATAATTTTGTACAACTACAAAAGTTTTGTAATGTTCAAGTAAAGGGGTGAATTGGTATTAACATCTTTAAAAACAAATCATAAACATATACTTAAAGGTGTGAGTTGTTTTTTCTCCCACTTGATTTAGTACATGTATTAATAAAAAAAATATTTAATGTTAAGTAAAAAGAACATTTCATGTTGATTACAAGGGTTGATTGTTATTACTATAGTCAAATTTATTGACATTCTTTCTTTATGGGTGATTTTCACAAGTAATTCAAAGTTTATATTTAATTTTTTACAGTTATTAAGTTACAATTAATATTTAAAAAATATTTTATCCTCAAATTCGACATCACGAGTGAGGATTGGAGACTGGGGATAAATGACTATATCAAAAGAAACCATTGATGCAAATTATTCTTCTACCACATAGCAAGGGGGAAGGAAAGAAGATCAATGGTGATGACCTTTCAAGGGAATCTCATCTAGGGACATAAATTCCATGATGGATTCATCAGAGGGGAGTGTATGCGAAAGATAATCTAGAGACGAGGGGTTTCTAGCCAATATGGTAGGTGCTAAGGATCTGAAGCCACCAACAAATGATCATTGATGGTGGGGTCATTGGAAGTTTAAACATCATGCTATTTTTATTCAAAATGACTCATCAATGTTGATTCATCAATGGAATTTACTTTATCTATGATAGAAGTATAAATCATGTTTATGGATGCGGACTGCGAAACAGGAGAAGGATTTGATAACGAAAAGATTCCCATGAGTGAAGAATATTTAATGAGGCCTACTCCAATGTTCTGATATTGCAAGGTTGTCAAAAGTGGAACATTGTTCACAGTATTAGAGATGGATTTTGGTGGATAGAAATCTAACTGATCAACTATAGCAATCTTCCCTTGGAATGGGAATTTAACTATATGAAAAACAGATGAAGCAACAGCTTGCATAGCATAAAACAAGTTGCGACCTAGGAGAAGATTGTAATCTAAAGGAGCGTCAACAACTTCAACATGAATGGAAACTGATCCCCCCCCGAGTTTAATCTAGAGAGAAGGGAGTAATCCATAAGGTTGAAATCTACAACCATCGAAGGCCTTTAGTGGCATGGGTGAATGATTAATTTCAGGAGAACTAATGGATCTACAACAAGACAAATCCATGACCAAGGTGGAGGCCGCCTCGTCCAATATGATATGATGGATTGTCTTTCCAATAGATTTTGTGGAAAACTTGAAATCCAACTGATGTGAGAGCTTAGTTTTAAAATCATCCAACTTGAAAGTGATAATTTTGTTATGTTTAGGATCCAAAGCCCCAGTGGCTATTAGAAAATCCTTCTGTTGTGTAGGAAATGTTTGGAGTACCTCAAGAGCCAACATAGCGCACGGTGCTTGGGCTAGATATTCTACTATATTATAGTATTGGGCAGCATGTATGTTAGGATTAAGAATGGACTTTCAAAGTGTACTCTTAAGTGGGTGAAGAATTGCATAAGGAATAGGTTTTTCAATCTAATGATCGTTACTTGGAGGAGGGGTGGAAACTAAAGGTTTTTTAGATGGAACATCATCATTTTTATTTTTTGGAGGGGGGTCACAACTTTGGGATGTTGTGTTCAGGTGAACCATTTCACTTGACATCATTTTGACTTCATTGATGGAAGATGAAGAAGGACCATGCAAGGATTGATGATCAATCAATTGTTGTTGGGTGGGGAAAGGGTCTGTAAGAACTGTCGGGGTGCGTGATTTTTTCAAAAAATTGCTAACTTCCTCTCCACGAGGACATTCTTTAGTAAAATGATCACCTCCACGAATGAGGTAGGGAAACTTTGCCTTTCCCTTATTCTTAGAATCGACATCATGGTTTTGTGTTTTACCTTCTTATTGGTTATCAGATTTATTTGTTTTATTTTTACTTTTTTTCTTTCCTCCTGAAGATTCAGCGGATTGAATCGCATTTACTTCAATGGAAACAACAAGAGGGGATGTAGTTTTGGGGGGTGGAACAAGTTGATTAACATGTTGATTTTTCTTTTTCACAGATTTTGTCTTTAATTGTGTTTGAACTGAACCAAGAATGCCATCAATGGGTGCTTTCGTTGCATGTCTTGATGGGTCCAATGTAGGACGAGAAGCGTGAGGAATTAGGTCATACAAAGTACCTGACTCAGAATACACCAAGTCTAGGTACTAAGCATGGCTAATGGCCTGCTCCTTCGTAACAACACCTCCCATGGAGACATCCCTAGAAATGGGTGAAATTAAATATTTTGTAAACCAATGAGCCAGTAACTGATTAGGAATGGGAGCCTTAATCAACCTTCATCTTCATCTCCATTCACGTATATGATGGAGATATGGGTGGAAGCAGTTTGGGAAAGCGAGGTTAACATGTCTGTACGTGTCTTGTACCGAATTAATAACTGAAAATGGGTTAAAAATTCCATTGCTAAGGTATTAAAGTCCCAAAAGGAATGTTCAGGTAGCTCGATGTACCATTTTGCAGCTACTCCAACGAGGGTTCTTTGAAACAACCATAGATGGATTGAACCATCCATTATAGAATTTGATGAGCACCATAGATGAAAGGTCATCACATGGTTTTTGGGATCCTCACCAGGTTTACCGTTGAGTTTAGGTATGTCTGAGAGTAACTTAACTTGGAATGCATGCCATGAGGGATCATGGTGTATCAGATCGTTAATCAATCTAGACAAATCTAGTAGTTCTGATGTAGCCAAAACTCGAAATTGTTGATTAGGTTGAGAATGTTGGTAATATTGATATGGAATATGTGGACCAGTAGGACCATAAGTAGATTGATAAATGGGCATAGATGATGTCCCCATGACCGGTTGGTAAGTTGGTTGATTTCCAAAAGATCCACTAGAAGGTCCACTACGTGGGTGTCCCTCAAGGGAGTAGGCCTCCAGGGGGTAGGCCTCAAGGCATCAGTGGTGGTAGTGGTCCTCCAGGTGGTGATACTCTGGATGATGGTCCTCCAAGTGGTGGTCCTCCATATTGTGGGCCCCCATATGTTGGTCCTTCAGGTGGTGGTCCTCCAAATGGTGGTCCTCCAAATGGTCCACCAAGTCGTCCAGGTCGTCCAGGTCCTCTAGGAAATCCTCTAGAAGGAGGGCCCCCATGTGGACCTCCAAAACCTCCAACATTGTTTACAAAATCTCCTCCATAGAATGGAACATTAGACAAATTAGGTTTCCCCCAAGGCACATAAGAATTCTCGAGGTAAGTTGTTCTAGGATAAACATCCCCCAATGGTGCTAGTTGATAATCTTGATGAATCATAGGTGGTTGATTTCTAGGATAAGTATATCCCCAAGAAAGCAAACTAACAGTGGGCTGGACTTCTGAAGGTCCTCCTTCGCCGGAGGAGTATACAATTTTGTTGGTACTAGGAGGAGGGGTATTTACTGTTGGTGGTCTCGTTGGTAGATTCTGCCCCATAAAAGAAATGTTTTCCCTGGTAGGTAAAGTAACTTAAGTCGGGGAATGCCCTCCAGGTGTAGAAACTATCGATGAATTAGAAACTAATGGAGATTTTTGACTATGGGGGGTGGGGGTGGATATTTGACTTAGATATTCACTAACCATGTTTTGGGTAGGTGACCCTAAGATAGGACCTACTTGAAGTGATGAAAGAGCATGATATCTATGTGGAGTTGTTCTTGAAAGGTGGAGAAGAGAAGAAAAACTTCTCCTTCTTAATTTTTCTCTCATATTGCACAAATGCTCGATACATTTTTGGAAGATATCTGCATTTGACAAAGCATCTCTAACAACTTTCCTTAGAGGGGTAACCATGGAGAGATTCAATTCAGTTGCAGTAGTTCCATATTCAGAAATGGATTTCCCTAGGGAATTTCTCTAGAAAGGAGCATTTGGGCCAAATTTTGTTCCTATAGTGTCATCTGATGGGTGATTGAATACCCAATTCAATGAACCAGGTTGACCTTTTGTTGGAAAATGAAAGGCTATATCATCCATAGGGGGACTATTGGGATTATCATAAGTAGAGAATTATTCCATAGTTTCAATAACTGGAACACCTTCTACATGAGAATCAACAGAAGCTAATTGGTCCATGGTTTCACCTTCGTTTCCTTCCATGGAAGGAGGAGAGTCAGGTGGTAAATCCTACAACCTACGAGAACACCTCACAGGTAGATCAATCAGGGTGCTAGTCGAGGCTTCCTACTCTAGAATTCTAGAAAAAGAAGAAAACGCACACAAACAAACCTACGAAAGTTGAGGCCACAAGAAAAATTAAATGAAAGTATGGTATTATAATAGCCGGTTCCTCACTAGGATTGTCAAGTTGTCACAACTCATGATATATTACATGGTCCAACAGTAAAATGTGACAAAAAGGATTGGGACCATACCCTTGCTTGAATACCCGACTACCTGGACAGCATGTGCATAGTATCTTCTCGAGTGTTGTTCTTGGTGTATTACTCCAATAAGATGACCAAAAGGAATTTATTGTTTGGTTAAGGTATCCTAGAGGGGTCTTTCAATATATGCAAGGTACTTGGGAGATCAAATCCATTTTAGTGTTGTCTAATGCACAACCATCGGAAAGGGGCCTTTCGATATACAGTGAAGTACGTGAAGTACCTTTCTATATACCTCAAGGGTATGTGAAAGGCCGTTTGATATACCAATGGTACATGGAAGAACCACATAGTCCCCGGGATGCAGTGCAGGGATAAAATGAAAGCTCCTATGTTTTAAGATGTCGGAACACATCTCTATCCTATCACTCAAATTACTAAAAAAATTTAACCTAAGCTACCATTTATTTATCTTGATGGTTAGTGAATGTTTGTGAAGTGTATATCAATATGCAAATTTAAAATCTATATGTCATGCAAGTCTTTTTCTTTGATGAAAGCTAACTAGGGTAGGTGAGAAACCCTTTTCTTTCAAGAACAAGATGTCATGCTACTTTTGATAAATGAAACTTCAATATCTATGAAAATATTTTCAAACACACAAGATTTTCACCATTAAAACTATCTAACCTTTGAAAAAAGAAAGGAAGGAGACCTTCTAATGTCTATTAAAAAATAAACTTTCTCAATCAAACTCATAAAGATATACTTTCCTAAGAAATCATGCAAAAAAAGAATAAACTTTTCCTAAGCACTCTTAAAGAAGTATTTTCCTAAGTACTCATGCAAACAAAACAAGCTAGATTACTTATTTTATATTTTTTAATATGATTTTGAAAAAGAAAGAATGTAAAAGAGTTGAAATGAACTAATTTTAAAGAGGCTACAATCTTCTTTTTTCATAACAAACTTTTCAGAGAATGGACTAAGCAATTCATGCATCCAAAGCTGTAAATCAAATACAATTCCTTTTCACTACAAATTCCTTATTGATGAAAAAAACTTAAATATGAACTCAATAGTTGAGATCATGCTACCAAACTCTCAAATCTGGCAGGAAAAGAACTATCAAATTACACATCAAACTTCAGAGAAGCAAAAAACATGAAAATACATGCTCTAAGGAAGCAATGAACTTACCTCGGTGCACTGTGTATGGTTGCACTAGAGTTCCAATAGGTGGACAGTGCATTGTGTTCACTGAGTAGAGGCGTCGACGACACTTTGTGTCATATGGATGAAGGTGCCAATGATGTTTAGTGCCATGGTGTAGTAGGCACTAGAGAGAGACGACGGTCTATTAAATCTACCCAAGTGCATCGACGGATTCACAAATGGAAAAAGGCCAATCACCTACCAAGAAACCAAAAGAACCAAGCTGGACTGATACAGAAGTAAAGACAACTTCAAGCATAGGGAAATTGATGAAAAACTAAGGTGGATCACTCATTTTAATAATCCAAGTGAGTCGAGAAAGAGAATGAAAAAATTACAACTCAGAATGTTACCAAATCTTATACATCTGACTGGATCTGCCCCAGACTTGACTAGATCAAGCTCTCGTGAATTTGTTTTGTAGGAATTCTACAACCGGTGTGGACACTGCTTGTTCCTCTATCATGTATGGTACAAGTATAGAATAAAACACCACTGCAATATATCATTTCCCTATAAATTTAATCTACTAATAAAATCATTCTTATACCTTATATTTCAATTCTTTAGTCTACGTTCCATTTTCTTCATGCAATCTACGGTACCTGCAAAGAATCATTGGAAAAAAAAGACAATAAGATGAGAGTAACCAAAATAGACTAAGAATCTATACTAGTGATCAAATAATCTAGTAATAATTAACTGATATTAAAATAGATCAAATATGGGAAATTGGAACACTTTTGTATTAATAAAATAAGAATGTAACGCTACGACCAAAGCCTTGATGTTGCTAGCTTTGTCTTCCACAATGGTCTTACAACACACTTACAACACTCCACACTCACACAATGCTCTTTACACACAAAATCACTCAACTTTGCCTCAATGCCATACTTCAATCCAACATCATTAATGATTCTCTTCTTGGTCTCTCCTCACTCCCTCCATGAGGGCTTCTTTTATAGGCCAAGGAATGTCCACATGGGATGATATTATTTAGGAATGGATAGGGGATGATCCCTATGGGTGATGAGGGTGAATGCCACTTCTCCCCAGCTAATAGGAACCACCTCCATGAGGGATTTTGTATGGAAGCTTCTCAAATATTTGTTTTTCCCAATTTAACTCTGCTAATGTTTTCTACACATAGGGTAAAAGCGTGAATGCTTTTTGTGAACTGGGTAAGGGCAGTGGTGACACTTGATGTCAAGAGACAACATGTGCCAACGATCTTTCATAAGGGAGAAAGTATGCCATCATACTCAAAGTGGGAAAAAACATCCAGAAGAATCCCTGTCCAAGTTCTCTGAAGGGTGCTTAGGCATCAGTGGATATTTTTGGTGCAACATCAACTGTGGAACAATACACTAATACCATAAAAATGGAATCCATTCTTCTTCTAGTGACCTAGTATGTAACAATGTCCTAATAGCCATTTACTGTTATTTTTATGGTTTTTCATGCCTCAACTCCCAATTAGGGTTTGTAATTTGGACCCCATAAAATGTTGTCAAAATTCCACAAGTGACCATCTCCACATGTGTGAGTAATGAAGTTGACATGGAATCCACTTGGTGCCATGGTGGTGAATATGATAAGTCAACTTGCTAGAGGCATGACTTCCACATATAAACTCTAATTGAGGCTACATTTGCACCGCTTGAAATATATTGGTGGTAAAACAATGACAAGGGCGTAAAAACTATGTTAATGAGCTTTTGACCCCTTAAAATATAATTTAGGCCCTCAAATGGGACAAAAGGTTTTGGACCCCAAATATGCAAAGTAAGACCTAACCCTAAAATGGTCCCTACAAGTCAAATAATCCAATCTCTTCACCTAGACAAAACAAAAATATATATGAAATCATATATTGATCTATTTTATGCCCATGTCATATTGATGAAACCATACATCCCTTAAAACATCCCTTATTTATATTGAATAAAAAATTTTATTCATATTCAAGTCAAATGCCTCTTGAAGGTACCAAATCAATTTTTTATAGATAAATGTGTATCATATAGGTTTATTAGAGATAAAGGGAATTGTAAAACTAAAGAACAATGAATTTGAAGAAGAGGTGGTGTCGATAGACATTATTATAGCACTAAAGTACAAGTGAGCAAGGCGTAACAGATAATTGATAATGTATATTGTGATTGATAGATGGATCCATAATATCATTGATATATAACCTAAAGTATAGCTTCTCCCCATAATATATAAGAAATACATAGTCAACTTTGATTACATTACATCTACCCAAATATCCTTCTTTTTATGTCAACTTGTGCATTAGTTGACCTAGTTGCATCCAACTTTACTTCAAATAACTAACCAATCAACCTCTTGGTTGGCCTTCAACTTTTAACAAAGTTACAACACTAACTCTGAAGGATAAATAGGTGGGATGAATTCGTTGTTCTAAGACCTATCTATTAGTAAAACAATTTGAAGATCTAAATGGTAAAATTATATTTGTACACTCTTCCTAAGGATAATTACCTAGGAAAAAGCATAGTCAAATGTATCAAAACTATACATGTTATCAATGCCTTTATAAATGAATCAACAATCTAAAAACTTTTACCTCAATCTTAAGACTTTCTAGTCTACCAATAACCTCAAAACGTTGGCATTCACAACTCCATATACATCACCTAATTGTAAGAAATAAACTTTTTAGCTCACATTCATACCCACCAATAAGAAATTTGAACTCGTCATGTTTTAGAATATATGTTTCCTCCACGCTACCATTAATTACACCTCTATATTTAACATGTATAATCTAAAAGGAAACCACCTTATTCTTTCACCACCCTTTAACTAAAGCTTATTTAAATCTTAATCAAGATGTATAAGTCCAAAATCCAAGATAATATCTAAATGCCTATGGCATAACAAATCCAAAATTTAAGGTAATATCTAAATGGCTATAGACATAACAAGTCCAAAATCTAAGACAATATCTAAATGACTATAAACATAACAAGTCCAAAATCTAAGATAATTTCTAAATGCTTGCCTATAAACATAATTCATGAAAAAAACAAACTAAAAAATATAAATAATCAAGACTTATTAGAAAATAGATGTCTTTGAAAGATAGAAACCATATAAGCATTGATTCAACTAGAATGTTTAAATTGCCCTCACCATTTTATAACAAAAAGTTATTTGAGATAACAATTCCCCATTTATGTGTTGAATGTGACAAGATTTATTAATAAAAAACGGTTTATATTTTTCAATGTGGCAAAATTTATTAATAAAAACCGTTTATATATTTCATAGTATTTTGTTTCTTAATTATTATGTCTCCGAGAAGGGGATATATATGAATCAGTCACGGTCATTATTTAGAGTAATTTGTAGCAAATTTAAAAAAAACATGTAATTTAGACTAAGGTTGTGTATTAATTTTTTAATTTTTAATTTTTTTATTTCTTAAATGTCTATTTTTTTAGATTATTATTGGTTTGTTGGAAATGATGTTGACTTGGGTTCTTGTGCCCCAAGACCGAGCCGCGTAGAGATATCACCAATTCTATAATTATCGTTGTAAACAACACTTCATTTATTATTCCGTGGGAATATTGTAATTAAGTGGGTTTTGATATTTGTTCCACTTCAATTACACATTTTTATGTCCCCTATAAGGGGATATATATAAATCATGAAGGTATATTAATCATGCATGTACAATGCAATATTTGAAATTTTTTCCATAGTTATTCATATTTTTTAATATCTGTATTTTTTAAATTTGATTTTTGTATTTTTTGATTGGGAAAAAGTAACTAGCATATTCCTCCATTTTAATTTTGAACAATAAAAAGATTCATAGTTAATAAAATAACTATTTAGAATTAAATAACTTTGGAATATATAACGAGAATGGGAACAATATTTTACTACTTTGTTGAATAATATTACAACTACCAAATAAAAAACAACGGATTCATCAACACAAATCGTTTTTTACATTTTGACCTTACAAAGTGAAACCCTAATAAAGAGGGAAAACATGTTTAATATCAAGTCATAATTTAATTATTTTTTTAAAAAGTCTACAATAGTCAAATAATAATTTAGTTTTAAAAATAAAAAAAATAGTAAATTAATATTAAATAAAAAAAGAGTAATAAACTAAAATGGATCACTATAAAAGTAAATAGAAAGTAATTTTATATTTTTTTAATAATAAATGACTTTAGGATTAAGATAAAAAAACAAATCAAATAAAATCATTATATTAATATATTAATTAACTCATGGAATTTATTTTCTTCCATTTAATGGAATGATTAATGCATTTCCTTTAATGCATGAAACCTATCTTCTAGTGTATTTATGGTGTATGATCGATTGTACTTAATGAATGGTCTTGATCCAATAATTTACACATGGAAGTATTAAACAAGACGTTTCTAAAGTGTTTTAAGGAATACACAATTCCAATTTTTTTTAGGCTATTCTTTTATTCATTTCTACATCCACTTTGATTTAATTGTCATAAGCTTCTATTATTGTCCTATGAATGTATAGATGGTTCTTTTAAAAACACATTATTTTCTTAGTCCACATTAATATCTGATTCTCTTATCGAGATACAACATTTGACCCAATGCAATAATGACATAAATATTATCTTTCTGCTGTCAAATTTTATGAAGTTAAACATTGAATTGGTTCATCAGATGAAAAAGAATATGATTCACGTGCAGTATACCAACCAATATGGAAATTATAGACTATGCAAGAAAGTGTGAACGCCTTCATTTCCTAGCTCTCTTCGTGTAGATTAAAAAAAGGCATCTAAATGGCTGGAAATGGGTCATAGAAGGTGGACTCACACGTCACAGGATCACTTTCCTCGAATTCCATGTTTGAAATTTTTCAAAATTGAGATATTTTTACTACACTAAAAAGAATAAAAGTACAACTCTTATAGTAGGGAAATTGTGTAAATTGTTATTGTGAGCTACTCACATTGAGACTTATTCCTTCTAGACATATTATGTGATGAGGTTCCGCACTTAGTGAGATGCAATAATTTACATTTGGTCATTTCCAATCCCACTTATTTAACGAAATGAAAATGGAAGTGGTATATGTTAAGAGAGCAATGATCTGTGAAAATTGCAGAGAGCCCAATCCTTTCATATCATAATCAATGCATAAAGTTGTAGGGTGGTTTATAGTTATTTGCTAGAATTGTTTATAAACATAAAATTAGAAAGAAAAAGAAACCGTGGGAAGATTGAAGCTCAGAACAAGTTTGAAAGATTTGAAAATAAATGGATTGTAGAACTGGAATATGCAATGCATACTGTGTGCACATAAACAATTGCTTTTTTATTTTTTTGGTTTTCTATATACATACAAACTAAGGAAGATTGGGATAAACAGCCTTTGATTGTTTTGGTTCTTTATATACCCAAAAAATAAGGAAGATTGGGATAATTATGAACTAGAGAACATGACAGAGTAATATAAACATTATAGATTGATTAATATGAAGACTAACACCTCTTTTGTGAACCTATATGAAAATTTGTAAATTGCTACGTCTCAAAATGGATTACAACGATGATGCTCTAGCAATCCAGAACATTCTAGACTGCTAGAACATGCTAAGGGTGCTGGGAAAACATACTAACAAAGGGTGCTAGGAAACCTACAAATTGCAATGAGAATGCATTGTGGGAAAGAATTCCAATTCCACTTCATGTAAGGGAAACCTGTAAATTGCAATGAGAATTCATTGTTAGAAACAATTCGAATTTCACTTCATGTAAGGCCATTAGTTAGGGATTATGTGGTTTTCTCTTAAGATATTTTGTCATATATTAAATTGAATTAAGTAAGAAATATTATTGTTTTGTTAGTTTTATAACTTCTCAATTCACATTAAGTGTTTACAGCTGAAATGCATATGACATTGCAACATTTTGACTTTACAAAGTGAAATCCTAATAAAAAACATGACAAAGAGTAATAATTTAATTATTTTAGTTTTTTTTTACAAAACTTTGAAAAAAAATAGTAAATTAATGTTAAATAAAAAAAGAAATAACTTAAAATGGATTATTATAAAGGTTAGTAGAAATTGTTCATTAATTTATAGCAAATTTTATACTTTTAATAAAAAGTGACTTTATGATAGAGATAAAAAATAAATCAAATAAAATCATTGTGTTAAGTAATATATTTTGTCATAAATTGAATTGAATTGAGTAAGAGATATTAAATTGTTGTTTTGAGGTGAATGTATTTAAATTAAACATTACCATTATAGCATGTTCATAGCATGTTTAAATATTAATTATAGGGCTGATGCACAATCATGGACTCCTTTAAGGACAGTTTAGATGCCACATAAAATTGGAATAAACGGAAAACTCTAATTTTAGGTGACAATTAGGGGTACTTCACTAACTTATTTGAAGATGAAGTAAAAAAAGAAAAGATAGGTAATTGAATCAACTTTCATAATATAAAGCATTTATGCAGAGAAAATGTGTGTAAATGCTTATAAAATTAGTTTCCGTGAAAGTGGGTTTTCAAATTTTCAGCACATCTTAACATATATGTTTTTGCAGGTGCAACAATATATGAGGTAAATGATGTCCATTTGGGATAAAATATTGCAGACATATAAAGGACATACGGGCCTACTGCAACACTATTTATTCAGAATTTTTCATGAATTAATTTTTTTATTATTAATTATTGAAGTCATAAAAGTTTGAAATTAAAACCTTATGTGTGGGTGCAACACTTTAGGGGCAAAAATTAATGAAATCCTTGATCTCTTAATATAAGATTGTAGAGCTTGATCTCGTCTAGTGCACCATATAGTTTTTTTTGGAAATGGTGATGGAAATCAAAAGTTATAAAACAAACAATCGATGTATGCATTTTTGAAAACTAATGTGTGTCATTTAGAAAAATAATTATAAATAAATAAAACATAGTTTTGAAGGAAAAAATTATATATTCAGATTCGTCATTTTGTACTCTACAATATCGTACATTTTCATAAAAAAATATTGTGTATGTCATATCAAAACACAACATCTAATCTGAGCATATTGATAGAGTTCTAAAAGACAAGCAATAGCCATGGTTGATTTGTCCTAGCCAATAGGTTCGGTATTCTGAAGTTGCTTCCAAACCTAATGCCAGAGCTTAATCCCGCCAATTATTTAAATTTTCAAATAATGCATATGCGATATAGCTTATCCATATCGCATATGCAATATGAATAAGCTATATTGCATATGCGTTATAGATTATTCATATTGCATATGCGTTATATCACATATGCGATATATAGAATTATGTTCAGAGCATATGCAATATATAGAATTATGTTCAGAGCTAATTTATGTGGTATGGCTTCTAGATTCACAATGTCACAAGCTACTTCAAAGTTGTATGGGTGGTGGCTTCCCACTATATATTACTTCATGGAAGTTCTTTAATGTTGCTAGCATAATTGAACTAGGTAAATTCTAATGGTGCTATAGGTAAATTTTAACTAATTTGTTTTTGTCCTAATGCATCATTGTTCACCACCCTCATCCTCATCATCATCACCACCCTCGTCCTCATCATCATCATCATCACCCTCATCCTCATCTTCATCATCATCATCATATATTCATCCTCCTCCTCCTCATCATCATTTTTCATCATCATCGTCATCACCATCACCCTCATCAGCTTCATCATCATCATCATCATCACCTTCATCCTCATCTTCACCATCATCATCATCACCCTCATCCTCATCATCATCATCATGGTCATCATCATCATCATCATCATCATCATCAGACGTCATCACTCTCATCCTCCTCCTCCTCCTCCTCATCACCCTCAACCTCATCAGCTTCATCATGGTCATCATCGTCATCATCCCCATCCTCTTCCTCATCATCATCATTGTCAACCTCATCATCATCATCACCCTCATCCTCATCATCATCACCCTCATCCTCATCATCATCATCATCATCCTCATGCTAATCACGATCATCATGGTCATCATCATCATCATCATCATCACCCTCATCCTCATCACCATCATCATCATCCTCATTTTCATCATCATCATCACCCTCATCCTCATCACCATCATCATCATCCTCATTTTCATCATCATCATCACCCTCATCCTCATCAGCTTCATCATGGTCATCCTCATGATCATCATCATCATCATCACTGTCATCATCCTGACCCTCATCAACCTCATCATCATCGTCAACGTCATCATCATCATCACCCTCATAATCATCGTCAACCTCATCATCATCATCACCCTCATCCTCATCATCACCATCATCATCGTCATCCTCATCATCATCATCATGTTCATCATCATCATCATCCTCATCATCACCCTCATCATCATCATGGTCATCATCATCATCATCATCATCATCATCATGGTCATCATCACCCTCATCCCCATCCTCCTCCTCCTCCTCATCACCCTCCTCCTCCTCCTCATCATCGTACTTATCATCCTCTTCATCATCACCATCATCCTCATCATCATCTTCATTGTCACCCTCATCCTCATCCTCATCATCACCCTCATCAGCATTGTTCATCACCCTCATCCTCACCATCATCATCATCTTTCATCACCCTCATCCTCATAATCATCATCATGGTCATCATATTCATTGACAGCCTCATCCTCAACATCATCAGCATCCTCCTCCTCATCATCATAATCCTCATCCTCATCATCATCATGTTCATCACCCTCATCATCATCATCATCATCATCGTCATCATCAGATGCATCATTGTCATCATCATCATGGTCATCATACTCATTGACACCCTCATCCTCAACATCATCATCATCATTGTCATCATCCTCCTCATCATCACCATAATTGTTCACCATCATCTTCATCGTCACCCTCATCCTAATCCTCATCCTCATCACCCTCATAATCATCATCGTTCATCACCCTCATCCTCATCATCATCATCATGGTCATCATCATCATCATGGTCATCATCTTCATCGACAGCCTCATCCTCAACATCATCGGCATCCTCATCATCATCATCATCATAATCCTCATCCTCATCCTCATCACATTCATCACCCTCCTCCTCCTCCTCCTCCTCCTCCTCCTCCTCCTCATCATCATCATCATTGTGATCATCATCATGGTCATCATCATCATCATGGTCATCATCCTCGTCATCATCACCATCATTTTTCACCATCCTCATTGTCATCATCCTCATCATCACCTTTATTTTTCACCATCTTCATCATCATCATCATTGTCACCCTCATCCTCGTCATCATCATCACCCTCATCCTCCTCCTCCTCCTCATCATCATCATCCTCATCCTCATCGTCTTCATCGACACCCTCATCCTCAACATCATCAACATCCTCATCCTCATCCTCATCATCATCATCATCATAATCCTCATCCTCATCATCATCACCCTCATCCTCATCCTCATCATCATCATCATCATCCTCATCCTCATCATCATCATCACCCTCATCCTCCTCCTCATCATCATTGTCATCATCCTCCTCATCATCACCATCATTGTTCACCATCATATTCATCATTGTCATCATCCTCATCATCATCACCATCCTTGTCCTCATCATCATCATCATCACCATCCTCGTCGTCATCATCATCATCATCATCCCTAATCCTCATCATCACCATCACCCTCATCCTCATCATCATCATCATAGTCATCATCCTCCTCATCATCACCATCATTGTTCACCATCATCTTCATCGTCACCCTCATCCTCATCATCATCATCATAGTCATCATCCTCCTCATCATCACCATCACCCTCATCCTCATCATCATCATCATGGTCATCATCATCATCATCCTCATCCTTATCATCATCCTCATCCTCATCATCATCGACACCCTCACCCTCATACTCATCATCATCATGCTCATGGACACCCTCAATGTTCATCACCCTCATCCTCATCATATCTAGATAAATGTCAATAACACATTTTCATTGAGAACTAAATCGCATATGCGATATATCGTATATGCAATAAATCGCATATACGATATATCGGGAATGCGTTATGGAAAACCCTTTCCCTTCATTGAAAAGCTAAAATTCAATATCACATATGCGATATATCGCAGGTGCGTTAAATCAGAAATGCGATTTATGTTATATAGAAAATGTAGGGTGGCATTGTGTTGGCCACCTTTAACGTATCAAAAGACATAATTCGTCTGAACCCACGCACAGAGAATTGTTGGACATGCAAATTTTTATCATTACTTACATAATTGCATAGTTTTGTATAGGTTTGGGTGAATTTCAATGGGGAATGTACGTAATAGAGGAAGAAAGTCAGCAAGGAAGGTGCTTACACCGGAAGAAGTAGAAAATAAAAAACAAAAAAAAAGGCAAGATTCAAGAAATCGTTGGCATTCATTACATGAGCAAATAGTTCCCATTCCTCCTCAAGAGATACCTGACCTAGAGCCTAAGGAAGATAATGCAACACTAAAAGAAGCTGGTTATACGGAAGTTGATATTATTCATCCATTAGTAGACAGACAATCTTGTGAACAGTTCAATAATTATGTTACTCCCGATCCAAATGTGACTCAACAACAACCATATTCGGTGGTTCAATCTCCTAATCGAAGTTGTGAGCCGGTAGTGGATGTAAACGTCACTCCAGCATTTCAAAAGGTAAGAAAATTTGCATCAAAATGAAAGAGAACTCCTAAACGAATACAAGTGGACGGGAGCAGATTAACTTCCATGGAAGGTAAGGTGGCTAAACGTACTATCCTTCGTCATTCTTCTCAAATAATGAAACAATATTTTGATAACAAATCCGAAGCCAGTAAATGCCAACTATTTTTAGCTTGGCTTGAATCTAGAAATATGGAAACTGTTAGAAGAAATTTAGGCATAACAACAATGAAGAATATGGAATCAAGTAATCACATTGTTAAATCTCTTGCTGCTGCATTCACATCGATTGGTAAAAAAACTCGTTCAAAAGACTGTAATGTGGCTCGTCATGTATTGGCTGAATCAATTGTATGTAGATCCACAAGACAATGTCGTTTACTTAAATGCACATCAGAAATTGTTCCTTTACATCCAAAGACTCTTAAAAAATATTCAATAAGAAGAGACAATCTTGATGTAGAGGGACAAATGGAAACATTATGGGCATTTAGCAGTAGGTTGCCCCACAAAGACATGAAGTTAGTCGAAGCAGTGAAGGGCCTAGTGCAAACGTTTTGGCATGATAACACTAGGCCTTCTTCTAACAAGAAGGATGTGTTAAAACATTGCAGGGGTTCTCATCACACTAAACCTCATGTTAAGCATTATCTTGACATGACACAAACTCAAGTGTTCAAGATGTTTAAAGTTTCCCATGTAGAGCTAAGGCTCGAGCAAAGATCTTTTGAAAAATGCAAGCCTTGGTACGTTAGAATCAATACCATTCGGAACACTTGTTGTTGTAGATACCACATAGAGTTTGACCTATATTACCATACATTTGCACATATACACTGTTTTTTGCATCCTAACCATGTGCAGGAATGCTCAAGTACAGTACCGCCAATTTCATCTAGAGATTTCATCCATAGCCTCATGTGTCTGAGGCAAGATGGGCAGACACATTACTTAAAACAATGTGTAGACGGTTCTTGCAACAATTGTGGTGGGCTGTCCTTATGGTCTGATTGCATCCATGAATGTGAAGATCAAGCATTCAGGAATGCAATTTTTGAGAAGCAAAACTATCAGTATGAGACATATCAGCTAAATGATGGGAAAGAAAGCAGGAATATTAAATTGGTGACTTCACAGGTAAATTCTTGAATATTGACAAATTAATATTCATGTGTACACACACATTTTTTATGTGGTTTATTGACATATTAATATTCATGTACCAGGTTCGAGTATGTGATTTTATTCCAGAGTTTCGTGGAAAGATCCAATAGTACATTCAACATGTCGATATGGCACGGTGGCAAGATGAGCAATTCAGAATATGCTGGGACACCTTCCCTCTTGGAACAATACTATCAGTGGTTGACTTTGCTGAACATTACACCCTACAACCACAAAATGAAATTCAAAGTCAATACTATCACTTAGAGCAGGTGAGCATAATGGTGCATATCACGTATCGGCATGGGCAAGATAGCAGTGAAGAGAAACATGTGATGCTAAAATAAAGTCACTTCTACATAAGTGATGACCGGACCCATGACATCCATTACGTGCAACACTGCTTTAAATTATTCTATGACCACGTGATAGCTATGGATATATCATTTTATCATCATTTCATTTGGTCAGATTATTGTGCTAGACAATTCAAGAATGCACGTGTATTTGAATGGTTGTTTTTGTTGCATCTAAAATATAAGATTCCACATGTATGGAACTACTTTGAAACTAGTCATGGAAAAGGAAAGCACGATGGTGCTGGTGCATGCATTAAAACTGCCCTTCGAAGGGAAGAGATGAAGTTTACAGGCGCTCGCCTTCGAGACACTGCATCTATAGTCCAATGGTGTGCATCTATCATGGGAGAACAAGCAAAAAGGAAACACTTAGTGCGAAGAATATTCTAGGAGGTTACAAATGTGGACCGATCACAAACACCTCGGGTGAACACAGTGCATGGAACTCGACAGTTTCATTCAATTAGAAGCTCAGACAACTCGGCCCTACAAATTTGGACAAGATTGAAGGCTTGCTTTTGCAGTTCCTATAGCATCGGTGAATGGGATGATTGTGAGCATACTGATACCATTGATACATGGGATTGAGTGACACTTGGCACCAATTTCAATGGGGTCAATGAAATAGACCATTTGGAAGATGATCAGACACATATTTCTAGAGACTATGATCACATATCGGATCTCATACAAGCAGGTATATGAGTAGTACCTAAATAAGAAAATGACCCCCTATGTAAATTGTTTACTCGACCTTTGTATAATTTAATTTATGTATAAATTATATATGCAATACCTTATTTACAAAATGTAAATTGTTAACTCGACCTATTTCCTTTCACAGGTCAGATATATGCAGTGGTTTCCCCAAAAAATAATGAATGGGGTTCTGACTATTGGTTGGCACGTTGCTTAGAGGGGAAACAAACCCTTCTAGAACCTGTTACAGATGATGAAAATATTGAATTCCCAACTGGCTCGATGGTTATAAAAGGGGAGTACTTGACACTTGCAACACAACAGAAAAGGAAGGGTGGGTATGTATATCAGGATTATAGACCGAGAGCTATTGTATACCACTTCACCAGCCTATTAGTTGGTACAAACATCAAGCTCCACACAATTTCTCACAAAAATAGGTCACATGTATGATACTTGCTACCTCATATAGAGCACGAAATATTGATGGACACTATCGGCACCAGAGATGATTCAGATGGCCTACTTGTATGAGTGCATTGTCAGGTGCATTATTTAAACTATGTTTGCACATTTTGATTGGGTTCTCTTTTCTTTCTTATGATGTTACTAATGTCTAGCCTGGTGTGCCTAGGATACAAACACCATCTACGGCACATTGGAGGTGCTAAGAATGGTGTCTTTAGACACCACCAAATTTAGTTCGTAAAATAACAAGGTCTCGAGTTGTTGAAATTTAAATTTCTTGATGTTTTTAGTTTAATATATATACATTTAATTAGGAGAGGCAACTAGAAACACATGATCACCAATTCTTGCATGCTCCAACTAGGGTCAAGACAAGTTATTTTATGTCCAACTAGGGTTTGGAGAGCAATTATGCAAATTAGGAGAGTGAACTAGAAACACCTTATCACTAATACTTGCATGCACACCAACTAGGCTTTCATGAGTCACCAAGTTGCATGCTCTCGAATTAGGGTCTTGAGACAAGGTATGAGATGTCCAACTAGGGTTTGGTGCATTATCATGCAAGTCATGAGATGTGATTTATGAGACGAAACAAGGTATGAGATGTGCTTTTATTATGATTGTTAGTGGCATTGGTATGGAAAAAGAGAACTCAAAATCATCATAAAGTAATTATTTGTACATGGTCATATGGGGGATTTGGCTAGGGATGAACTTAGTTATGAGTTCTACTTGAGGAAACAACCATTCTTTTGTTCAAGAATTAATCTCTTATTCAAGCATTGACTAAAAAAGTACACTAAACACATGTACATCTAATTCTTTTCCCATGGTAAACAATACCTAATAGGACCAAATACATCTACTCTTTAGTACATTTATTTTCAGCATGTTATTGGGAACTAAACATTATCGTGGCATGCTCCAACTAGGGTGAAGACAAGGTACATGAGATGTCCACCTAGGGTTTGGTGAGCAATCATGCAAGTTAGGAGAGTCACCAATACTTGCATGCACAACAACATTATTGGGAACTAAACATTATTGTGGCATGCTCCAACTAGGGTCAATACAAGGTATGAGATGTCCAACTAGGGTTTGGTGAGCTATCATGCAAGTTAGGAGAGTGAACTACAAACACATGATCACCTTGATACTTTCATGCACCAACTAAACACTAAACACACATGTCTCAAAAAGTACACTAAACACATGTACATCTAATTCTTTTCCCATGGTAGCTTACATATCAAAGTCATGGGTTTCCTTGATGGTGCATATCAAAGTGATCCAAATTTTAGTATCATAGGGCATCTTATTTTTCTAAATGATATATGCATGTTAGTAAGTATAAAGTTGGAGCTGGCATTGGAACACATAACTTTGGATAATTAATGGACTCAATGCTCTTGATAAAATGTGCTTTCAATGGTGATGTAAAAACTCTCTAGGTTTTTGTTGACTAGGATCTCACTATAAATTGGATCTTAAACAAGACCTAATTGGAGCAAATACTGCTACTCTTTAGTACATTTATTTTCAGCATGTTATTGGGAACTAAACATTATTGTGGCATGCTCCAACTAGGGTCACGACAAGGTATGAGATGTCCAACTAGGTTTTAGTGAGCAATCATGCAAGTTAGGAGAGTCAACTACACACACATGAGATCACCAATACTTGCATGCACCAACTAGGGTTTCATGAGTCACCAAGTCGTGCATTTTCCAACTAGGGTCAAGACAAGGTATGAGATGTCCAACTAGGGTTTGGTGTGCAATCATGCAACTTAGGAGATTCAACTACAAACACATGAGATCACCAATACTTTCATGCACAACAACATTATTGGGAACTAAACATTATTGTGGCATGCTCCAAATAGGGTCAAGACAAGGTACATGAGATGTCCAACTAGGGTTTGGTGAGCAATCATGCAAGTTAGGAGAGTGAACTACAAACACATGATCACCTTGATACTTGCATCCACCAAGTAAACAATAAACACACATGTCTCAAAAAGTACACTAAACACATGTACATCTAATTATTTTCCCATGGTAGCTTACATATATCAAAGTCATGGGTTTCCTTAATGGTGCATATCAAAGTGATCCAAATTTTAGTATCACAGGGCATCTTACTTTTCTAAATGATATATGCATGTTAGTAAGTATAAAGTTGGAGCTGGAATTGGAACACACAACTTTGGATAATTAATGGACTCAATGCTCTTGATAAAATGTTCTTTCAATGGTGGTGTAAAAACTCTCTAGGTTTTTGTTGACTAGGATCTCAATATAAATTGGATGTTAAACAAGACCTAATTGGAGCAAATACTGCTACTCTTTACTACATTTACTTTTAGAATGTTATTGGGAACTAAACATTATTGTGGAATGCTCCAATTAGGGTCAAGACAAGGTATGAGATGTCCAACTAGGGTTTGGTGCGTAATAATGCAAGTTATGATCTAGTGAACTACAAAAACATGATCACCAATACTTGAATGCTCCAACTAGGGTCAAGACAAGATCATAGATGTCCAACTAGGGTTTGGTGAGCAATCATGCAAGTTAGGAGAGTCAACTACACACACATGAGATCACCAATACTTTCACATGCACCAACTAGGCTTTCATGAGTCACCAAGTTGTGCATGCTCCAACTAGGGTCAAGACAAGGTATGAGATGTCCAACTAGGGTTTAGTGAGAAATCATGCAAGTGAGGAGAGTCAAACTCAAACACATGAGATCACCAATACTTGCATGCACAAACATTATTGGGAACTAAACATTATTGTGGCATGCTCCAATTAGGGTCAAGACAAGGTATGAGATGTCCAACTAGGGTTTGGTGCGTAATCATGCAAGTTATGAGAGAGAACTACAAACACATGATCACCAATACTTGCATGCTCCAACTAGGGTCAAGACAAGGTCATAGATGTCCAACTAGGGTTTGGTGAGCAATCATGCAAGTTAGGAGAGTCAACTACAAACACATGAGATCACCAATACTTGCACATGCACCAACTAGGGTTTCATGAGTCACCAAGTTGTGCATGCTCCAACTAGGGTCAATACAAGGTATGAGATGTCCAACTCGGGTTTGGTGAGCAATCATGCAAGTCAGGCTCGAGTCAACTACAAACACATGAGATCACCAATAATTGCATGCACCAACATTATTTGGAACTAAACATTATTGGGGCATGCTCCAATTAGGGTCAAGACAAGGTATGAGATGTCCAACTAGGGTTTGGTGCGTAATAATGCAAGTTATGATCTAGTGAACTACAAACACATGATCACCAATACTTGCATGCTCCAACAAGGGTGAAGAAAAGGTCATAGATGTCCAACTAGAGTTTGGTGAGCAATCATGCAATTTAGGAGAGTCAACTACAAACACATGAGATCACCAATACTTGCACATGCACCAACTAGGGTTTCATGAGTCACCAAGTTGTGCATGCTCCAACTAGGGTCAAGACAAGGTATGAGATGTCCAACTAGGTTTTGGTGAGCAATCATGCAAGTTAGGAGAGTCAACCTCAAACACATGACATCACCAATACTTGCATGCACAAACATTATTGGGAACTAAACATTATTGTGGCATGCTCCAATTAAGGTCAAGACAAGGTATGAGATGTCCAACTAGGGTTTGGTGCGTAATCATGCAAGTTATGAGACTGAACTACAAACACATGATCACCAATACTTTCATGCTCCAACTAGGGTCAAGACAAGGTCATAGATGTCCAATTAGGGTTTGGTGATCAATCATGCAAGTTAGGAGAGTCAACTACAAACACACAAGATCACCAATACTTGCGCATGCACCAACTAGGGTTTCATGAGTCACTAAGCTGTGCATGCTCCAACTAGGTTCAAGACAAGGTATGAGATGTCCAACTAGGGTTTGGTGAGCAATAATGCAAGTTAGGCTCGAGTCAACTACAAACACATGAGATCACCAATACTTGCATGCACAACAACATTATTGGGAACTAAACATTATTGTGGCATGGGAACTAAACAATACCTTTAATTGTCAAATACTGCTACTCTTTAGTATGTATTTATTTTCAGCATGTTTTTGGGAACTAAACATTATTGTTGATTCTCTTCTTTAAGCAAGTCAAATTCTGGAAGATATGGAGTTCGAAGAGATAATTGAAGGGCCCTATTTGGTTTCTTCCTTGTGATTCAAATAAAGGTGACATGTTTAATATCAATGTATATATTTCACTATTTTGGTTGAGTTAGATAATGGTACATATTGAACTAGTATGTTATGTTATGGTACATGTTATTGTATCATAGTATGGTATGATGTTAACTTGTCGTAGGGTAATGTAGAGTATGTTATTGTGTACATGTTAGAATTGTAGAGTATGTTAGTGTGTGTTACTGTGTGTAAATTAGGGTATATGTTATTGTACATGTTAGAATTGTATGATGTTAAAAAGTTGATGAGTTGTTTAAATTCTTCCTTTAAGTATTGGAAATTCATTTAAGTTAGCACACATGCACGAACCACACATATCATTATATCACATAGGTCATCCACACATATCATGTTCCAAGACCAAGTCAACCATGATATCATGTTCCAAGATCAAGTCAGCCATATATATGTATAAATTTGAACCTTGCTTTATATTATATATATGTATATAGAAATAATGTTGTACAAAAATTGCCATGCCACATGGCCATAATACAAAATAGTGGATCAAAAAGTACATCTATGCATACACATATGAACAAAAATATACATCTATGTATGCCCCCTATTCATTTTTTCTAGTTATCCCCTATTTTGCTGCCACTGCCAGAGTCTTCGGAGAAGTGTAGCTTTCTTTTGCGACTGCACACTGGTGATCCCCATCACTGAACAAGAGGGATAGGTCTCATCAGTGGAGACTGCAGAAAAACCAACATTTGTAAGTTAATTTACTAACCTTTAAAAATTCTATATACATTTGTTCAAATTACATGAAACCAAAATAACATTTCTACTTACTGTACGTGAGTGAGTAATCACAGGTCCTGGTGCCTCAGTGACAGCAACCCTGATTGGGTGCTCTTCGTGCATCACTTGCTCACTATCAGGCTGCATAAATATATATATATATATATTCCAATGTCAACAAATATACATGTACCTTGGGGGGGAGAGGGTCACCAATTTGGGTTTCTTCAAGCACCAAATTAGAGAAAGATATGTACACACAAATGTACAAAGAAAGTGATCTAGACGTAAACATACCTGCTGGCTCGTCAAAGGTGGGCCACCAGTTTGGTGCTCTTCATGCACTGGTGCCTCACTAGGATCCTACATATAAAGTAGCATATATATATGTCAATTTCATATAAAATAGTGAATCAGAGACATATATACTATTTGGAAGGAAAATGATGAACTACCAAAGAAAGCGAAACATGTACATGTACTTGTTTTGGGGGAAGAGGTGGGTTGACAACAACCTCGCTTTGGTGCTTTTCAAGCACCACTATCACAATAGGTTCCTACATAAAGTAACATATATGTCAAAGCGATATGTAAGTTACAAAATGATTTTTCCAAACAAAGCGAAACATAATTAAAAGCATATATAATTAAAAGCATATTTCAAATAATACCTGTGTCTGCGAATCTACCTCTGCATGAGATGGAATAGGCTGCGAGACGATATACTCATCATGGGAAACCTGTGTAAAACTTGTTACATATCAAAATTAAGATACATATTGAATGTTACTTGATCAAGATATGTACACAAATGTACAAAGAAAGCGATCTCCAAAAACATACCTGTTGGCTCGTCAACGGTGGGCCACCGGTTTGGTGCTCTTCACGCACCGGTGCCTCACTAGGGGCCTGCATATAAAGTAGCATATATATATATCAATTTCATATAAAATAGTGAATCAGAGACATATATACTACCTGGAAGGAAAATTATGAACTACCAAATAAAGCGAAACATACATACTTGTTTAGGGGGAAGAGGTGGGTTGACAACAACCTTGCTTTGGTGCTCTTCAAGCACCATTGTCACAACAAGTTCCTACATAAAGTAACATATGTCAAAGTGATATGTAAGTTACAAAATGATTTTTCCAAACAAAGCGAAACATAATTAAAAGCATATATATAATTAAAAGCATATTTCAAACAATACCCGTGTCTGCAAATCTACCTCTGCATGAGAGGGAATAGGCTGCGACACAATATACTCTTCCTAGGCAACCTGCACAAAACATGTCAAGTATAAAAATTAGGATACATATTGAATACATTACAATCTATAGTATAAATATATAAATAAAGTTGACAAATTAACAAGTATAGTTCTTACCCCTATTGGTGAAGAACCAAACCCATAAGCAATATTGACATCTGCATCAATGTTCTCAACATTGATCGATGGACTATGCGACTGTGGTGTGCCATGGGACACGAGCTGTATATTTGTTCACAAAAATTTTTAGATAATTAAATAGAAATAAAGTGCGAAACAATTGAATATTTTGACATGAAACAAAATATAATATTAAAATAATGAGTTTTACTTACAAAGCGAAGTAATCCATCATCTCGAAAGTCGGAAGCAGGGCCATAGCATATGCCTCCACATGATGTGCAAGGGTGTGGAGTAACACGATGCTCTGAAGACTTTGCATCTCCTCTGTGATCTGTAGATGGGCCCGTTGTAGAAGTGCCAGCCCCTTGGTCTACATTTCCTTGGACATGAGTCCCATGCTCAAGCAATGTCTCTGCCATTTCAAGTAATGCCTCCTGTGTATACTCAATGACATGACCTGCAGGAAGATATACCCGAGGGGGTTTTGGTGTGCGTGGTGGGCATGGCACATGGTTGGGATCTGTCCTAGCTCCTTCCCTATCTTGGGGCATCCCATGACCAACACCCTGGTTTCCTAAGAGATCAAAGTAGTTAACATGTTTCCCTAGGATGAATTCGTCATACAACTTCCTAAGGAAATAAAATGGGATGTCCCTATTCCCATGGGGGTCTTCATCGAAGACCATATACCAATGATCCATCCAATTAGCCTTTATATTTGGTTCAATGCACCAGTCTATGGAAATGTGTGCTCGACTGGTGGGTTGAACCAATCCGGTGCTGGGGTCCCGGAATAATGAAAATAACTGGTCTTTTTGTAATTTTAAGGGCTTTGATGTCTTTATGAGTCAATCCATCAGAGTAGTATTGCCTCCTAGATTCTTTGTACAAGGTAATGTTGTACAGAGCTCCTTGGGCACCGAAAATTGTGTTTGTTATTGTGTCTAAGGCATCGGCTAAAGAATCTCTCAAATGATCCCCCCCCTCTAATAGATGAGCTAAGGCGCCTCAATGATGCCAAGCGTGCAATAATCTGTGTGTTTCTATCTTGTTCCCCCTCCAGGTCTGGGTTCGGTTGCGGGTTACATTGTGGGTTAGGTTGTTGAGGGTTATTAGAGGGTGGGTTTTCCACATTCTGTTGTTCATTTGTGTTGTCTGTTAATATTTAAACATAAAATGGCAAGTTATTTTACTTAGAATCATCATTTGATTGTTCACATTCAATTATTTTTTAAAATTTGTTCAAAATAATTATAAAAACAATGAAATTATGAAAGAAATTAAAGAATGGAAGTCTAAATGAAAAGGATTGAACTGGCATTTACTTGCCATTGGAGCAATCCACCTCGAACTTGGCCTCAGCCTCGACCTCGACCTCAAAAAGGTAAAACGCAAATAGCACTTGCGGTTTTTTGCTCCTGCGGTTTTTCGCTCTGCCGATGCTTTGACAATGAGATTTTAGGGGCCTGTGGCCTCTATTTTCTTTTTTTTTTTCTTTTGAATATCGCAAGTGTGATATATCCCACTTGTGATATACTTCTTTTGTGGCCCCCTTTCAAAAAAATAACATGTTTGGCAATGTTGTAGTTTTCCAAGAGAGTTTGAGCAAATGCTTATCTCTATCTGGAATGCCTTATTAAACTTGATCATGATTCCAAAATTCCTCCTCCCACTAAGAAACCATTAGTTAATAATTTTTCAAATTCCTTTCAACTTCTTGAGGGTCTCCCCCGCACTTGTTCTATCCAATATTTCATTGATTTAATTTTTGGTGCCTCCGTACAAATGCTTTTTCTTACCAATTATCTCCACATAAAGTTATTGAATTAGAACATAAGATTAATCCATTATGGGATCTAGCCATATCCAACCTAGTTCTTCCCCTAATGGCTCCTTTTCCTTCATTATTCCAAAAGCATAGAAGTGGTTCCCTGTCAAAGATTCTTGTGCTCTTAATAAGGTCACTAGAAAAAATTGCTATCCCTTGTCACATTATGATGATTTTGAAGGGTAACAAATTCTTTACCAAGATGAAATTGTTGAATGGGATAACATCATTAGGTTTGCATGAGTTTCAGTGACACCTATAAAATTGATTTAAGACGAAGTTTCTTCTCCATCCAAGGATTCTCATTGTGATATATATTGAAAAAAATATCATTTTTGGTAAAACTTAGGAAGAGAACCTATGTGTGCACTTGGTACTAAAGCTGCTTCGAACTCACAAATTGCAGGTTACTCACAAAAAAAATTATATTGGGAAACCTCCATTCACTATCTAGGACTTCTTATTGATAAAATTGGAATAGGTGTTCATCTTGCCAATGTATAAGCTCTTGTTAACTCGCTCATCCCCTCATTGTTTTTGCTTGAAAAAGTATTTATCGGTGGCCTAAATTTTTATCAACATTTTACTACTCATTTATCTCACATTTCATACCCCCTACATCAACTCTCCAATCCACTTGTGTTTTCCTAACAAAGTTAATGGATGAGAGTTCTTGGAATTCAAACACTACATTGTATTTGAAATTGGTTTTGCACCTTTTGGATTTGGAATATCCCTTTGAGATTGAGACAAATGCTTCACACTATGCTACTAGTGCCATATTAAAATGGGTTGGTCATCCCACGAACTATCATTCAGAGACTTTGACAAACGCCAATCTGAAGTACAACACGTATGACAAAGAATTTTAAGATCTAGTGAAGGCCTTGAAGCAATGGTGCCATTATGTTTTGGATAAGGAAAACAATTTTTGTACTAATAATCATCCCTTAATCTTTTGAATTCATAGTCTAAGAGTTAATAACAATTCCATCTCAAACATGCCTCCTACCTACAATAGTTTCACGTGGTCTTTAAATATAAGAAAGGGAGTTCAAATTAGGCGACAAATGTGTTGAGTTTCCCTCCAACTCAACCAATGCACATTTTGGATGTTCCTTGTGTTGCCTATGAAGCTTGGAACAACTATATGCTACTAGTACTTTCTTTGGGTCAGTTTGGTAGGCCTTTCATCATCCCACCCAAATTAATTTGTATTTGGGAGGGTTGGATGTTTATGCAGAATTAAATTTTCCTACCCAACACTCTAGGCTCCTTAGTTTTGATTTGGGAAGCTCATGCCTCTTGATATGGTGGACATTTTGGCCCACTTAAGATGCGTTGACAGGGAAAAATGACCCTTCATCAACAAGGATAGAGTGTCCAATCGGAGGTCCCAATTAGAACCTCTTTCATTTGTTATGGAACTTTTGACTAGTATGTGGACCCAATTGTAATTTGGATGTGTACGCTTTTTTGTGATTTTATTCTATTTTAAGACCCTATTATGTAGATATATTTAAAGATGTAGAATGCATTTCTACCTAACTTATCCTAGCCATGAGCTATTCTTACAATTAAGCTAAGAATGAGCATGAACCACATTAATTTTCATATGGAATAAATTGGAAGAAACAATTTTCCCATACTTCATAACAAATAAAATTTAGTATCATATAAGTCATAATCAAGGCAATAAAAAACGCATATGCGATATATCGCATATGCGTTTGGTAAATGTTGCATATCGCACTTGCGATATATCGCATATGCGTTTTGTAAATGATACATATCGCATATGCAATATTTAACATTACAACACGCATATGCGATATACATTTCCATGAACCTTAGCCTTGTGTTTGGGCTCAGGTTATTCCGAACGTACCATCAATAACACATATGTGTTCTTGATTTGCACTTCGAAAGTGCATTTCTGATTTCCTAAGTGGCACCAAAAAGTGGAACCAACTTCGTACGACCGCCCTATATTGTTTGATTTTGTCTTTGATTCTTGTTTTTATTTTGGTTTTATGTTTAATGAAATATAAACAAATAACTAAAACTTTGATCACTTTTTATGAATGTATTCAAATTGAATTTTTTTTAGCTATTTAATCATTGTTTTTTATATCTATCTCAATTTTATGTTTAATATGTACAAAATTGGGAATTTAGAAAAACACAATTTTTAGCTAGATTTTAAATAAAGTGATTGGCATACGATGATATAAATTCTACCTTATGATATAAATTCTACCTTATCATGAGACTACAACCTTCACATTACATAAATAAATTACTAGTAACTCAAAATCATACAAATTAATACCATTTTTGTAAATCCCAAAAATATTATTTAAAATATGATTACCAATCTATTCATTTTGTTTTAATCCTCATTATTCTCATTAGTACAATATAGAATAGATAGTCTAGTAGTATTAAAGGATTGGCTATTTACAATCACTAAGATATTTGAGTTGAGCCTAGATAACTAGGTGAGGGACATTGCCACCTAGTGGCTCTTGTTTATTTTCCACTGGATGTAATATAGAGTCCCATTAACCTAATTTGGTCATAGATTGATGGTAAATTTTTTAACTTATTTCAATTAACTTTTATTTACATTATACTATTTTATTAGAATGAAAATATAATTTTTTTAAAAATAAATAAAGTTAATAAAGTTAATAGTTTTTCTTTATTCATGTATTTGAGGAAGTATTGGAGAGTGGTTAGTTAAGGATTAAAAACTCAATTATAAAGCACCAATGTTCAAGTTATTTGAATAACCCATTTTTAAAATTTGTAAAATATCCACATCCAAGTAAGCATATTTTTTTTTTATGAATAACGTTCTTAAACAAGAAACAAAAAAATATAAATGTCTAATTTGACTAAGTAATTTTTTTATGCATAAAGTTGTTAAACAATATAGAAAAAGAAGAATAAATGACATTCCGTCTGAACTTTGTTATTTCTATTTGTATGGATACGTAGTTGGGTAGGTTTCATCTCGGATGAACAGAAGTAGGTGTAAATGGGTTAACGTCATGAGTAGATATATTTTATAAAATGGTAAAGTGTTAATAGAAAAAGTGGACTTTAAATTTAAGGCATCGAATATAGAGCCATGTTCAAGTCAACAATACTATACTTCAAAAATAGGCAAAGGAGATGAAGAAGGTGAAGATGACATTTCATAAAATCTTCTAAAACAAGGTGAAGGTGAAGAAGTGGTAGAATCTTTTAAAACAAAATGTAACTTCATATTTTAACATGAAGATGTATCAAGATGATCAAATGATCACAATATTGATGCGACGATCCCCCATTGAAAAAAAATTATTCAACACATTTGTATTCCATAGCAAAATGGTTCATTCTTGTGGAATGTATAAAACAAAGATGTTTGGTATGTTCGGAAACCAAACTAAATTTCGACCTCAAGTTCAGTAAGAAAGAAAACGATGTCCTTCAATTATATTGCAGGCGAGTTGATCATAGCTCGTGAGGGTCGCACTCTGACTCTGGAGTTCTAGGGGATCTGGCCGGCCATGTCCATTTTCCATCTGCACTTTTGACGAGGCCTTTGTTTCTTTCTTGACACCAGTAGGGTGGTATATGAAGCCTTTCAATTAATAAATCGCAGCTCTTGTTCACAAGAGCTGGATCTCTACCTGAAGATTTGAAAGCCTTTCTCTCCCCGACAAAGCCGTCAAGTAAATGGAGATAAACCTCTAAACTATGAAAGTCAGAGAGACTGTTTGTCTGCTTCAAGAACGGGGAGTTTTCGATATCGAAAGAAACCCGGATGCCCACATGAGAGTATGTCCAGGGAAGCCAATTGAGCAGTTTAGTGAGCCATGATCCCATGTTTTCGTTCATAAAAATTCCAGGGAGCTTGGGAACCACATCGTCCTTGTTTACCAACCTCATAACTTTGACGCCATTCTCCTCCATACGTCTCGCGAATGCTGGGTTTCCCACGCGCGGAGATGCGAAGGCAAAGACTGTGACTGGAATAGCCGATTGCATACTCGTTTTCATGACCGTCTCTTTGATATCATATGCACTTAACGTAGCAAGGGCTACTCCCAAGCTGTGTCCTGTCACTGTTATACTTAGCATCTCCCCCTCGTATTGTTTCAGGAGCCGTTCAATCTCGCCCACTACAATATCTCTGGCGCTTCTACTGTATTTCGCAGATACTTCATCCATAGAAGTATAACAATCTATAAATCCCTTTTCTATTCGAACATTTGCATCTGGAGAAATTGGAACAGTCGCGCTAGTGGGCTTGGTAGGTGATCTGGCATGAGATAGCGTAGCAGTAACTAATATGTC
>LPNX010343688.1:200607-230685 GCA_001517045.1 Pseudotsuga menziesii
CGGCCGTGATTAATTAAAGAGGAATAGATCCATGAGCACGATTAAGACTGCACACAACCAGAAACTCTTTCTTTTTAATATCATGTTGTTTTCATTGAATCCCCACTTTACCACACCCACAACATATCAAACATACCATCGATGGTGTGCATGGTGGCCCCTTCCCAATGCCCAATCACATCTTCCTATCCATACTGATACAAATGAGATGGACAGATACAAACTAATGAGATTGACAAATACAAATGAGATTGACAAACATATTTAGACACTACTTCCTAACTCCTACCATTATTGATTTCCTATCTTTATTATCCTATGAAGGAAAATCATGGATGATGGTTGGTCAATGACTATAAAGGAAAATAATCATGGATGATGGTTGGGCAATGACTATAGAGCTATCAATAAGGTGATGATCAAGAACAAATAGCGATTGCTTCATACAAAGTGCTAATTACTTTTACTTTTCAAAGACAAATCTAAATTCATGTTACCCTATAGATTGAAGGAATTTAAAAAAAAAAACATTCAAAACCGAATTCCAATACTATGAGCGGTTGGTTCTGCCCTTTGATGTCATCAACATTCGCGACTCGTTAATAACCGATTTTATCCACACCTTTGACAATTATGTGCTTATTTATGTGGATGATTGTAATTGATATTTAGTAATACCTACGATACACTAATTTCGCTCATCTCGATTCACACTCTTTCGTCTTCAAACAAGGAATAAATGATATGGATTATGAGAGAGGGAAATGTTGAAGGGTAGTAGTAAGTTATTATATAAGAGTGCATCTAATAAGAAGTAGTTTTTTATTATTAGAATTACGAGCATGACATGGTGAAGGTTAACCGTTCCATTGGAGATGCCTGTAAAAGAAGGTTCTTATCATAAAATAAAATTGCTTCCAAAATTAGAAGGATGACATGGGAAGGTTAACGGTTCAATTTTGGAGATTCCGGTAAAAGAAGGTTCTTAACATAAAATAAAATTGCTTCCAAAACTAATAGAATTAGTTAGTTAATATCCACAATTTTTATTTTATAATAAAACTATAAAAAAATATAGTTATGGTATTTTAGAATTTTTTTTAAATGAGGTTCTTTCTTTTAAAATTGAACATATCATTGAAATCCATGTTAAAACCCATGTTCTTAATGGCTATGCTCACTTAGGTTAAAATATCTATTAATATATACAATATGATATTTTACCTCTCTACATGGAAGTCATATTTTTTGAGCCAACATAAATATTTTTTATATTAATATAAATATTTTTATCCCAACTTATTTTATATCATTATAAAGGGAGATGAGTGTAATGTCAAATATAAGAGAAGTCAATAACTGTTACCATAACAAGATGGTATCTAATGTAAACCATCTTGGTGAGGATGTCCTAAATTGTGTAAATATTCGATATAGCCTTTGTGTGTTCCTATAGATACAAACTATGGGAAGTATGGACTACTAAAAATGTAATAGAAACTCGTGTTGTAGGTATCCCAGAACTTGAGTAATAGAGATGGAACTATAAGTGACTAGAAGAATATCTAGTGTCTAATACTCACATAGATAAGAAGTGATAGTTGGAGTATGGGAGATGCCTCTATAGGAATGCACCCTAGATGAGGTGTTTTTTGGTGTGGAATGGCACCATTGGTGTTGAGGCTTGAGTTTTTGTGCATAGATATATGTGAAAACCATGGGGGCTCCACTAAGCAAACAATATCATAGCACGTTTGTTTATAAAGGGGTTTTTAAAATTAAATATTTTAAATCCAATATGTTGGCCTCATAATATGGGTGGAGGGGGTTTTTAAAACCTAGGGCATAATATGGTAAAGTGGGTGTTGAGGCGGAGGTGGGTGGGTTAGGTATTAAATGGCTTAATTTTTACCCCGTGCTTCATGCCACCAGGGATTTTTGCCTCTCGTCATGGATTTTTGCTTCTACAGTTTGGGTTTTGTTCACAATATTCAGGGTTTGTTCGACGGATTCCAACTTTCCCTTTCATTTTTGTGCTCCTGCAATTATTGCTCTAGTTGTGCTCACAATCTTCATGGCGTGTTCAAGGCATCCTATCATTCCTTGCTGCGTTCGTGCTCCTTCAATTGTTTTTCAGGTTGTGCTCATGATCTTTACAGTTTGTTTGAGGGATCCTTGCATTTCCTTCCTTGTTCGTGCTCCTTTAATCACCATTTGGGTTGTGTTTGAGTTATTCTTACATTTTAAGGTTTTATTCAAGGGATCACAATGTTTCTTGCTATGTTCATGCTCCTCAATCATCTTGTGTGTTGTGCTTGGGTTTTATTCGCATTCTTCAGGGTTTGTTCGAGGGATCCCATAATGTGTTTAGGTTATACTCACATTCTTCAGGGTTTGTTCAAGGGATCTCTGTTGTGTTTGTGTTCCTTCAGTCACCCTAAACAATTGCATTATTTGGGGCAGCTAGGCTATATAGACCAGTGGATAATCTTGTTCTACACTGAGAAATGCAAGCCACTTATTTACATAGGATCAATGAGTAAATGAGACTAATGGTGGAGTGACAAAGAAGATAGGAACTAGAATTGTTTATTAAAAGTTTGGATCAACATTGGACTCCTTATCAGTCGTCCACATCCCTTCCTTGCATCCCCTTTCACAGAAATACCCTGCATCTTGTGCCCTCTGCATTGGAATTGATATGCTATAGAGGGAAGTAGGCACAAACCTTTAGCATTCTTTATCAGTCGATGGGCCTCTAATAGTAATCAATCAATCCCATGATTCTCATGTCAATGTTAATATTTATGTTGTGATTTATGCAACAACAATAGTTGTTCAAAAAATTCCTGATGATTCCCATGTTATTTTGCAGGTTAGACTAGCTCACGACTAGCTTGACACATCTAGATATTTTTGGTGGTCGTATTAGGAGGGATATTATTAAATTCTTGCAAAAGTAGATCAGTTAATCACTTTCATAATTGTTGCAATTTGAAGGCCGCGAATTCCTTTTTATTCTTGAATATTGAATTAGCAGTTAACAATTGGATTGACGAGTGGCAGAATACAATGCTAGATTGTAAGGTTTTATTTTAACTGAATAGGGTGATTTATGATTATCAATTATTGTGCATTCATGCATACATTTTGTGTAGTTTCCTTTGAATAAACCAAAATTCCCTGGGTTGACAATTTATATTGAGTTCTTTGTTGCGAATTAATTAGCAATTAGAGTGACCAACATTTTGGTGCCACAGCTGAGGAAGGAAATTGGTGAACATAAAGTGTGTTGATTAGGTTTATTTTCTTTAGAATCATTTTTTTGTGGTTGCAAGGCAATAAGACGCAGTTAAGAGTTGCACATCCTTCAACAGACCAGACGGGTTCTCACCACAAGTCAATGTATGATTATGTAAGTTTGCTTGAATAAAAAAGGAAAAGAACGTATACCCCCCAAAGCTACTAACCCTGTAGGTAGAAGCGGTCGTGGTGGTTGACGAGGACTAGGAGGGGCGACATTCATTGATGAGTTGATCGCTAAGGATGATTCCTCTATTGGAGCTTTATTTCAGAGATCATCTTCAGGAAAGGGAACCTACATCCTCCCTAGAATTGAATCATTAGTATCAACCATGGGGAGACCAATAGAGGCTTCAAATCCAGTTGTTACTCCTAATAGAGGAGCTCTAGAAGAGAAGTGAAGGTCTATGGGTGCAAGCGGACCATAGGAGATTTGTAGAATCAATAGACATGGAGTAACTAAAGAAGAGTGGTTAAATTTTTTAGAGGAATTGGAAGAACAAAAAAGGAGGGAAGAGCAATACCACAAGGAAATTTTGAACAACAAACATCATCTTGATGATTGAGAAGAGGAAATGGGAGACAATGGAAACAATCAACATGATGAAACAGTTTCTACACTCGAGTTACCCATTCAACAAAACCTTAGAAAGGCTCCCATGAAAAATATCTCACCTTTGATACTAACAAATTCTATGGTAAGTCCACTGAATATCTAGATGGATTCCTCTTTGAATTTTATATTCTCTATTGAAGCTATTATTATACCACTAGTGAACCAAAGTTTTAAAAAAATCCTGCTACTTTGAAAGGCAATGGATTACATTGGTTTATGATTTTGGGTGGTGAAGTTGTTACAACATGGGATCAAATGAAACAAGTATTTCTTGCAAAGTATTGGGATTATTGTAGAACCAAGGACAAAAGAGAGGAATTAGTTAAAATGGTTCGAAAAGAGGATGAAATTTTGGAGGATTTTGAGGAAAGATTCCTATATAATTTGTAGATATATTGCCACAGATTTATTGGGAGGGATGTTATTAAAATGATTGTATTATGGGGGGATCAGAGAATATTGTCTTGATATGCTTAATATACTAGGAAAGGGGAATATCTCCAAGGAATATTTTGATCGTATTATGGATCTATGTCGTAGATACTCTAGAGGATCTTCTAGAACCAGTACAAGAGATTAAGATGTCTTCACAAGGGCACAAAATTCAGCAAACAACGAGGATACAGGAGCAGAGATAGGTAATCTCCTTAAGAATTTTAAAAATGACTTGATAAGTTCTTTTTCCTCACAATTAGATGTTTTGAAGCTAAAGCATACGGCTGAGGTAGAGATGACAGTGGACATATTCTGTGCTAAATGTAGATACAAACACCCATTAGGGGAATTCCCACTTAATAAAATAGAAGTATGTGATCTATTTTATTTCGATCACAACATTAAGGAAATTCCTTTCCTTCCAAAAGTTAAATCATTCCTACAAGCATCAAGTGGGTCTGTGGACCAATCTTATCTCATCTCATCAAAGAAACCATGGAAACCTTGTGCTCCAGGTATGAATCCATATCCTGGTGCATCTTTTGATTGTTGCAATAACATGTATAACCAATTTCCTCCACAATACCTTTACCCCAATGCTCAATGCCATCCATCTACTGAATCTGCAATGTGGTATCTTACTTAATGGATTGCATAGCCTCCATAACCAAATCAACCAACCCCTTGTTCTCTACGGTGGAGACTTACCAAGGAAACCAATTGTCTTATCCATAGTATCAACAACCTCAGCTACAAATACCTCCTAATGTTGTACCAAACAATGTTCCATTATGACCATAGTTGGTTTCCTAGAAATTGTGCATTATACATTGTTGGATTCTGACTTGTTATGTAAGCTACATTTCAATTGAGATGTTCAAGATGGTTAAAAAGGATTTCCATGATTGAAAGTTTCCTTTTGCATACAGAAAAAATGGGAGAGTTCCTCTAATCAAAGGTAAAGGCATTTACTTCCCTGGTTAAATCTATAATGTCGAATAAAAGAATACAACCTATGTAAAGTAGATTTGTAAAGTAATTGTAACATAGACAACAGTTGGGTCTTACATCCTTGGAGGAAGAAATAAGATTCCTTATCCTATCTCACCACGCATGGCTATGAAATTTTGCAATCCTTAAGCCTCATCCAAGGGCTATGGAAACACAGGCAGTAACATAATGGAATCCCAACATTCTAGGTGAAGAGTTATGTTCACATCTACATCCCAAGGTTATTTTGTGTTTCTTTTTTTGAATAGGAAGTATCATAACTGGATTTTTTCTTAAAATCAAATTTCATGGTTCCATGGGTATGTATTTGGCTTTGTGGTCTATTGGATTCAATCAAAAGGAGGAAATCATTCCAAATTATTTATGGGATATGTTACCTCACCTACTTTTATTTTTTTGAGATGATAGGTCCATCGAAGATATTGTGAACAAGTTGGGTCGATTTAATAAACAAGCATAGCTAAAAGTAAACATGTTCTCTTACACATACATTTGTTTGGAGGTGGATCTAGAGAAGAGTCTTCCAATGGTGCTACAAATATATCTTAATGGGTCTAGCCACTAGTAAACCCTAGATTATGAATATAGTCCTTATAAGTGTAATTATTTCCATACTTATGGTAATTTTACCAAGAGTTGTTCAAAAATACCCAAAGGAAACAACCTGGTAAAGATATGAGTTTTGGATGGTTCATAGTAGGTATGACAATTCTCATCTCTCCTTGTTTCTTATTGGGTCATCTTTAGGAACAAAGGGTTTTCAAACCAACCACAAGCGCAATCACGAACTACGAGCAATAACAAATTTTATGTTCCTGGGAATATAGAAGATATTAAGAGGGAACATGAAGAAAAATAGAAACCAATAGTATATTAAATGAATTTGAAAGGTGGTATGAACCCAATTTCTAAGTAAACCAAATGAGAAATGAGATGAAGAAGTTTCGCTTAGCAAAGAAATTGGCTAAGGCAGTAGAAATGAAGAAACTGCAACAACAAGTTACATTGTTGAACACTCAACAACAACAAAGGACTGATAAAGTCTTAGAGTTACAAGCATAAATAAAAAGTATTACAAGCTTTATTAATCCTATACATGAGAATGTACAACAAGCAATAGAGTCCGTAGGAAGTGTAACCTCGGAACACATTAGTTTCGACCTTGTGGAAAAATTGAAGAAAATAGAAGAGGATGTGTGACATGAGAGAGTGGAAATAGTGAAAATATTCCAATATTTTGAAGGTAAAGTCATCACAAATGCATAATTTTATGAGTAACATTGCGAGGCTCGAGACGAGCCACAGGTGAGTGTTGGGGGGTTGTTTTCCCTAGGAAACATAGGCAGAATTAAGTTAGAATTCTTCCCAAGAAGGTAAAGAGTCTAGTCGCTGGAAGGAAAAGGAGTTGCAGCAAAAGTAGAGAAGGAAGAACTGAAGCAAATGAAGGAAGAACAAAAGAAGATAAGGAAGAAAGAGCTAAGGAAATAAGTAGTCGCAGAGGAGGTTGCAACATAAGAACATCTCGCAAAGGAAGAGAGTTCACAGAGGATGAGTTAGTGCCAAAAGAGAAGCTACGACAAAAAGAAAAGATGCGACAAGATCAACTGCGATGGAACGAACCATGCTAGAGAAGGAGTGCAACAACGCAATGGCTGAAAATGACAGTTCAAGGAATATCGTAGGTATGAGGTATGCTAGATTCAGCAGGATTCACATGTGCTGTAAGGAATAAAATAATCTTTGTAATTCAAATTGTTAGTTCTGATTGACAAATGCCACTAGAATAGGAATGGAAGTCTATCGGTTAACTGAATGAAGTTGGATGATAATGACTTGTAAGAGTCTATAAGAATGAGGAACCCAAGTTTTATGCAAGTTACTTAGTTTCTAAATTACTTAGTTACTTCGGGTTGCTTCTGGTTGTTGATTTACATTGTCAATTAGATGTTTTGTGTCTCTAAGAGAGTCGAAGAGTCTGGAACTGAGTGCATACAAGTTTAGAGAATATTAGTTGATCCAGGTTGTGTGTAGATCAACAGTAGAGTCAAGTAGGAGAATATTGGGAGAGAGAAGACCAGAGATCATGAGAGGAGAGAGAAGTCTATATAGATAAGAGAAGACGGTCTAGAATGCAGTCTACAGCTCAATGCGGAAACCAAAGGTGTCGTATATTTCTCATTCTAGATAAAGATCGCCTTTGTGGTTTTTCTTGGATGGGTTCCCATGTTAAATGCTATGTCATTGAGTAGATGATGAATGTGTTTATATCGCATGAATGTATATGATGAATGTACCTAAGTCACAAGAATGTATATTGTGATTATGTGTTTATCTATTTTCTTATGAATGATTTCCCCTATGCACGAGTCACACTATTGATAGATAACATGTACGTGGGTTGGTGCAAGCTAATCCTGGTCACTTATGATGCGTTCATTGCAATGGAATTCTAGAAAAACAGAAATATGAACGTCAAAAACCAATATTAGAGGTACCTACACAACATTTTGGAATATGGCGTAAGAATATGAAATGTGGAAAATCGGATTACCTTCCGGAATATATAACTTTTATTTATGGAAACTAAGTATAAATCCTAAAAAACAAGGTTCTTATAAGGTTGGTATGTTATTTTTTTCACCAAAAAATAATGAATATGTTTGCGTTGGTCCACTCGTTTGGTATGCAAATGGTGGAATTTTGTGAAAAACATTATATAGAGTTGCAGATAATAGGTCTGTCTAGTGCAGCGATATTTTTCCATATTTATTTATGTTATATATATATATATATATATATTTACTTTTAAATTAAGGAAGTTAGGGAAGCCCTAAAATGACAAGGTTAGCATTGGTCCACAACATTTTGGTCTTAACATAGTCAATTAATGATTTTTTTTTAGGATGTAGGTAATTGTGTTTTCTTATGCTGGTTCTTTTCTATTTTCTAAATAGGCGAGCCAATCAAAAGTTATAGCCGAAGAAAATAGGCTACCTTTTGTGTTACATTGAAGCTAGTCCATTTAAAATTAAATAAAAAATAGAAAAAAATAATAGATTTAAATAAAAACTACATATTCAGAATCTACAGACAGAGTTACACAAGTGTGTGAATTTTCATTAGTAGTGGACAAGCGTGGCATATGCAAAATCATGCACGAAATAGGAGAAGTGGTACAAAACATGTTTTATGTCATAAGATGGTCCAAACTACTTGGTTTGGCAACCTGAACCTAAAGCCAAAGCAGCCATGTCATCCACCATGTAGCTTGGAAAAAAGGTGCCCGCCAAAATTCTAAATTTAAATCATGCATGCACATTGTTTTAAATGTAACGCACATGCACTGGAAGTGCGCTCGCTCTTCTAAGTGCATACACGTTAAAGACGCGTGCATCCATGTGTTAAGTTAAAACTTTGTTTTTATTTTATTTTCAAGCATTTGGAATGGAATGATGATGATGATGAGGATGATGACAATGATGATGATGAGGATGATGACTATGATGATGATGATGATGGCGATGCCGATGATGATGATGAGGATGATGACTATGATGATGATGATGATGTCGATGATGATGATGATGATGACGACAATGATGATGATGAGGATGATGACTATGATGATGATGAGGAAGATGATGATGACGAGGAGGATGAGGAGGAGGATAATGACTATGATGATGATTATGAGGATGAGGATGATGATGATGATGATGATGATGATGATTATGAGGATGAGGATGATGATGAGGATGATGATGAGGATGAGGATGATTATGATGATGATGATGACAATGACAATGACCATGAACAATGATGGTGATGATGAGGATGAGGATGAGGATGAGGATGATGACAATGATGACAATGATAATGATGATGATGATGATGATGATGATGATGATGATGCTGACGACGATGATGAGGAACAATGATGATGATGATGATGATAATTTTAGTTGAAACTTTGCTTTGATTTTATTTCCAAGCATTTTCAATGGAATGATGATGATGACCATGACAATGATGATGATAAGGAGGAGGAGGATGACAATGATGATGATGAGGATGATGAATTTGATGATGATGATGATGAGGATGATGATGAGGATGATGATGATGATAATGACGATGATGATGATGATGAACAATGATGATGATGATGATGATGATGAGGATGACAATGATGATGATCAGGATGATGACTATGATGATGAGGATGAGGATGACGATGATGATGATGAGGATGACGATGACGACAATGATGGTGATGATGATAATGAGGATGATGATGATGACGACGATGATGAGGAACAATGATGATGATGATAGGTTTAGTTAGAATTTTGGTTTGATTTTATTTTCAAGTATTTTCAAGGGAATGATGATGATGACCATGATGATGATGATGAACAATGATGATGATGAGGAGGAGGAGGATGACGGTGATGATGATGATAAGGATGGTGACAATGATGATGATGATGATGATGATGATGATGATGATGATGATGATGATGATGACAATGGTGATGATGATAAGTATGGTGACAATGATGATGATGACTATGATGATGATGATGAGGATAGTGACTATGAGGATGATGACTATGAGGATGATGGTGACTATGATAAAGTAGATTTGTAAAGTAATTGTAACATAGCCAACAGTTGGGTCTTGCATCCTTGGAGGAAGAATTAAGATTCCTTATCCTATCTCACCATGAATGGATATGAAATTTTGCAATCCTTAAACCTCATCCAAGGGCTATGGAAACATAGGTAGTAAAATAATGGAATCCCAAGATTCTAGGTTAAGAGTTATGTTCACATCTACATCCCAAGGTTATTTTGTGTTTCTTTTTTTCAATAGAAAGTATCATAACTGGAATTTTTTTAAAAATCAAATTTCATGGTTCCATGGGAATGTATTTGTCTTTGTGGTCCGTTGGATTCAATCCAATGGAGGAAATCATTCCAAATTATTTATGGGATATGTTACCTCACCTACTTTTATTTTTTTGAGATGATAGGTCCCTCGAAGATATTGTGAACAAGTTGGGTCAATTTATTAAACAAGCATAGCTAAAAGTAAACATGTTCTCTTACACATACATTTGTTTGGAGGTGGATCTAGAGAAGAGTCTTCCAATGGTGCTACAAATATATCTTAACGGGTGTATCCACTAGTAAACCCTAGATTATGAATACAGTTCTTATAAGTGTAATTATTTTCATACTTATAGTAATTTTACCAAGAGTTGTTCAAAAATACCCAAATGAAACAACCTCGTAAAGATATGAGTTTTGGATGGTTCATAGTAGGTATGACAATTCTCATCTCTCCTTGTTTCTTATTGGGTCATCTTTAGGAACAAGGGGTTTTCAAACCAACCAAAAGGGCAATCATGAACTACAAGCAATAACAAATTTTATGTTCCTAGAAATATAGAAGATATTAAGATGGAACATGAAGAAGAATAGAAACAAATAGTATATTCAGTGGATTTGAAAGGTGGTATGAACCCAATTTCTAAGTAAACCAAATGAGAAATGAGATGAAAAAGTTTCCCTTAGCAAAGAAACTGGCTAAGGTAGAAGAAGTGAAGAAGCCACACCAACAAGTTACAGTGTTGAAAACTCAACAACAATAAAGGACTCATAAAGTCTTGGAGTTACAAGCATAAAAAAAAAGGATTACAGGATTTATTAAGCCTGCACATGAGAATGTACCACAAGCAGTAGAGTCTGTAGGAATTGTAACATTGGAACACATTAGTTTCGACCTTGTGGAAAAATTGAAGAAAATAGAAGAGGATGTGTGACATGAGACAGAGGAAATAGTGAAAATATTCCAATATTTTGAAGGTAAAGTTGTCACAAATGCAGAATTTGATGAGTGACATTGCGTGGCTCGAGACAAGCCATAGGTGAGTGTTGGTGGGCTGTTTTCCATAGGAAACATAGGCATAATTAAGTTAGAATTCTTCCTTAGAAGGTAAAGAGTCTATTCGCTGGAAGGAAAATGAGTTGCGACAAAATTAGAGAAGGAAGAGTAGAAGCAAATGCAGGAAGAACAAAAGAAGATAAGGAAGAAAGAGCTAAGGAAAGAAGTAGTCACAGAGGAGGTTGTGACATAAGAACATCTCGTGAAGGAAGAGAGTTCATAGAGGATGATTTAGTGCCAAAAGAGAAGCTATGACAAAAGGAAAAGATGCAACGAGATCAACTGCAATGGAAGGAACCATGTTAGAGAAGGATTGCAACAACGCAATGGCTGAAAATGACATTTCAAGGAATATCATAGGTATGAGGTCTGCTAGATTTGGCGGGAGTCACACGAGCTGTAAGGAATAAAAGAATCTTTGTAATTCAAGTTGTTAGTTCCTATTGACAAATGGCACTAGAATAGGAATGGCAGCCTATTGGCTAACTGAATGAAGTTGGATGATAACAACTTGTAGGAGTCTATTAGAATGAGGAACCCAAGTTGTATGCAAGTTACTTAGTTTCTAAATTACTTCGTTACTTCGGGTTGTTTCTGGTTGTTGATTTACATAGTCAATTAGACGTTTTGTGTCTATAAGAGAGTCGAAGAGTCTGTAACTGAGTGTGTACAAGCATAGAGAAGATTAGTTGATCGAGGTTCTGTGTAGATCAACAGTAGAGTCAAGTAGGAGAATATTGGGAGAGAGAATACCAGAGATCATGAGAGGAGAGAGAAGTCTGTATAGATAAGAGAAAACGATCTAGGATGCAGTCTACAGCTCAATGTGCAAACCAAAGGTGCCATATATTTCCTGTTTTAGATGAAGATCGCCTTTGTGGTTTTTCTAGGATGGGTTCCCATGTTAAATGCTATGTCATTGAGTAGATGATGAATGTGTTTATATCGGATGACTGTATATGATGAATGTACTTAAGTCACAATAATGTATATTGTGATTATGTGTTTATGTATTTTCTTATGAATGATTTCCATTATGCATGAGTCACACTATTGATAAATAACATGTATGTGGGTTGGTGCAAGCTAATGCTGGTTACTTATGATACGTTCGTTGCAATGGACTTCTAGAAAAACAGAAACATGAACGAAAAAAATCAATATTAGAGGTACCTGCAAAACTTTTTGGAATATGGCGTAAGAATATGAAATGTGGACAATCGGATTACCTTCTGGAATATATAACTTTTATTTATGTAAACTAAGTATAAATCCAAAAAAACAAGGTTCTTCTAAGGTTGGTATGTTATTTTTTTCCCCAAAAAATAATGAATATGTTTGCGTTGGTCCACTCATTTGGTATGCAAATGGTGTAATTTTGTGAAAAACATTATATAGAGTTATAGATAACAGGTGTGTCTAGTGCAGTGTTATTTTTCCATATTTATTTATGTTATATATATATACTTTTAAATTAAGGATGTTAGTGAATCCCTAAAATGACAAGGTCGAGCGTTGGTCCACAACATCTTGGTCTTAACATAGTCAATTAATGATTTCTTTTTAGGATGTAGGTATTTGTGTCTTCTTGTGTGGGTTCTTTTCTTTTTTCTAAATAGGCGATCCAATCAAAAGTTATAGCCGAAGCAAATAGCCTACCTTTTTTGTTACATTGAAGTTAGTACATTTAAAATTAAATAAAAAATAGAAAAAAATAATAGATTTAAATAAAAAATACATATTGAGAATCTACAGACAGAGTTACACAAGTGTGTGAATTTTCATTAGCAGTGGACAAGCGTGGCTTATGAAAAATCATGCACGAAATAGGAGAAGTTGTACAAAACATGTTTTATGTCATAAGACAGCCCAAACCACTTGGTTTGGCACCCTGAACCTAAAACCAAAGCAGCCAAGTCATCCACCACGTAGATTGGAAAAAAGGTGCCCCCCAAAATTCTAAATTTAAATCACGCATGCACGTTGTTCTAAATGTAATGCGCACGCACCAGAAGTGTTCTCACGCTTATAAGTGTGTATGCGTTAAAGACGCGTGCACGCATCTGTTAAGTTAAAACTTTGTTTTGATTTTATTTTCAAGCATTTGCAATGGAATGATGATGATGAGGAGGAGGATGATGACAATGATGATGATGAGGATGATGATTATGATGATGATGATGATGGTGATGACGATGATGATGAACAATGATGGTGATGATGATGATTGCGATGACTATGACTATGATGACGATGATTATGATGATGATGATGATCACGATGATGAGGATTATGGTGTTGATGATGATGATGATGATGATGATGATGATGATGACCATGATGATGATGACCATGGCGATGATTATGAACAATGATGACGACGACGATGATGATGATGATGATGATGAGGACGATGACGACGATGATGATGATGATGATGATGATGATGACGATGACGATGATCACGAATAGTATTACTACGATGATGATGATTATGATGATCATTACGATGATGAGGAAGATGATGACTATGATGGTGATGATAATGATGATGATGATGATGATGACAATGATGATGATGAGGATGATGACTATGATGATGAGGAGGAGGATGAGGAGGAGGAGGAGGAGGATGACTATGATGATGATGATGACGATGAGGATGAGGACGATGATGATAATGAGGATGATTAGATGATGATGACAATGATGATGACGATGAAAATGACCATGAACAATGATGGTGATGATGATGATGAGGATGATGACAATGATGATGATGAGAATGATGAGTATGATTATGATGATGAGGATGAGGATGAGGATGAGGATGATGACGATGATGACGATGATAATGATGATGATGATGATGAGGATGATGATCATGATGACGACGATGAGGAACAATGATGATGATGATGATGATAGGTTTAGTTGAAACCTTGCTTTGATTTTATTTCCAAGCATTTTCAATGGAATGATGATGATGAACAATGATGATGACGAGGAGGAGGAGGATGACAATGATGATGATGAGGATGATGACTATGATGATGATGATGAGGATAATGATGAGGATGATGATGACAGTGATGATGATGATAATGACAATGACGATGATGATGAACAATGATGGTGATGATGATGACAACGATGATGATGAGGATGATGATGACGACAATGATGATGATGATGAAGATGGAGACCAACGATGATGATGACACTAGTCCAAAATGAGAGATTAGTGACCAGGAGACCAAATTTTTTTGTCACCACAGTTGTTTTCAAGGGATAAATGACCAAAAATAATAAATTTAAGTGAGATAACTAAAAAAGAACAAGATAAATGACCACTTTTGGTCACGGGATAAAAACCAACTAAAAACGACCAAGATAAATGACCAAATTTGGTCATGAGATATCTAGACTAAAAATGACCACATAACAATTGGTCATTTTTAGTTGTCACTTCGGCAATGAAAAAATTACAAATTTGACAATGAATTTGTACATTTTAAGGGGGTCTCTGAATCCATGTGCAGTGTTAGAATTTAGTAAATTAATAATGTATTGTCACAACTCAACATGAATTGACCAAATTAATATAATATATAAAATACACATTGGTGGCCCTGAATGTGCATCTCTGGGGTCTCTCAATCCATCTGTAAGGTTAGAATTTACTAAATTGTAGACCCCCTCATGTACACAACTCAACTATTTTACTTTGTATGTAAATCCTAGGAAAAAAGTTATTACATTTTTTTAATAAGTAGCAATTCAATGAACTAAACTTTCTATTATTTGTTGAAAGAGTTCTCAATATTTTAACTAAAACAACTGGACCCGTGACCAGTTTATGATTCGACATTATTATGTAATGTGATCCCATTTTATTTGCAGCTATAACTCCTTTCCTCTATTGAAATTCTACTGATTTGGGGGTTTAAAGTCTCGACACCTTTGTCCAATTCAAACCTGTGACCTTTGAGCTTCCTGTTCTCAGTTGGACTACCAACGATGAATTTAGTGTAGCTTAAAGCCTTAAATATTCATTTTCTCACCCTCTTGATGGTTATTTTATTTGCTATTTGGGTTTTTAGGCGGCAATCCTTTCTTCTCAACATATGGAGCCATTTCTCTAGCCCCTGAGGCTTGGGGTATTACTGTATTTTTGTAGAGTTACTTTTTGGCATCGGGATCATGAAGTTTGGAAAACAATTGCAAAGTGAGATCGAGGAAACATTGCTAGAATGACAGGATAAGTTCTTGTCTTACAAAGACTTGAAGAAGCTAGTTAAATTTATATCAACTGCAAGGGAAGCTTCACCTTCTTCCCTTGGCAGCGATGAGATCAGAAGCGGCTCGAATGAAGTTCCCAACAAAAGGTGAAAGATCTCTGGTGGACCTTTTGAAGCAGGTGATGCTTCAACCCTTGGAAGCGATGAGATCAGAAGCGGTTCCAATGAAGTTCCCAACAAAAGGTGAAAGATCTCTGGTGGACCTTTTAAAGTAGGTGATGCTTCAAATGACAATCTAAGTGGTTATCTCTAAATAGGGTTGTGGGGCTCTAGATTTCGATTGCAGTAAAGGAAAAATGACCTCAAAGGAATTTTTGGAAGGGGTTTAACAATTTTCATAAAGTCAGGTCGGGCAGCTTTACATGAAGAATCAAAGACTAGTTTAATTTCATATATTCAAAAGAATCAACTTACATATTCATTTCCCTTGGGAAAATAGTAATGGAAGGCATCACACATTTAAATAGTATCACGCACATCATTTATTTCTTTATTCATCATGTAATTAATTCTTTGTTGCACACAGATTTCTTACTGGTTGCACTATTACGTCATAATCTCAAATAACTTTATACAGATTCACACCCATTTATATTGCTAAATTCAAGCCCAACTTTAATGATTCATACTTGGCAAGATTGTTAATGTAATCAAGCTAATTGAACACAAATAAATTCATTAAAGGAATCCTTCAAGTCTTCAACATGATACCTCATCATTTGCTCTCTATACAGCTTAACATGTGTTGTCAATAGTAGTTATAGTGGTATATGATAAATCTAGTTCCATTCCCTACTCATATTTATTGAAATCCTTTACTCCAATGCTTCTATTCTATGGAGGAATGATGAGGAATTAGAAATAGTAAATAAGGATGCATCATCACCTTACCCTTAGATTTCTTATGCTAGAAACCCAAGATGATGGAGTCACTTCAATACCCTTTCTTTTTACCAGGAAGATCATATCTTTAGGGGACAAGTATTAGAACAACTTACCTTGGATACAAACTACTAGAAATACATATTTACTAGCCCTAGAACATTGGGTCTTTGGCTCTGGATGGACTGCTATTAGAACATATCCTTCTATTCATACAAGAGGAACCCTACGATGATGGATTGAGTTACTTACCCCCGAGTAGACCAGGAATAGCACTAGGGAATGGGACAGTTTTAAAATCCCTTGGAAACCTCACACTTACAATATTTAGATATTGATAGGCCCTATTAGGTATTTGGAGGGACTTATATAAGACCTTAGAAGCCCCAGGTGGATGGAATGGATGGAGTTGCTAGTCTTGCTGGTCTTACTGGTTGGATGGGAAATGCCATCTTTTCGTACTTAATTTTCCACTTTTACAGGGAACGAGGTATGAGGGAAAGCATATTTACATGCCTTGGCCATACCCGGAGGCCTCTACAAAATTTCTTGGTATATTCTTTGTGTGAACCAAAAAAAAGGAATTTTAATAGTATTACATATTTTACATGCCTTGGCCATACCCAAAGGCTCCTGCAAAATTTCTTGATATATTCTGTGCTAACCATTATTGTTTTTGTTCTTCAAAAACAACATTCTGTGCAAATCCCCATATCTCCAACTTGCCTTTGCAATAACCAAGTCCCTGAATCATTGGTGAGCATGGCTCCCTATATTTAGCACATGTATATCTAAAGTTTCTTGTAGCTATTGAGCACTCCCATCCACTTGATTTTAGTTAAATGGGAAACTCTCAGTTCAAGTCATAACAATGTAAAATATGGTAGAATATTGATATATCAATTTATAGAGTGTATGGGTGCATTCCATACAAATTTGATAGATTTTATGAACCTAGTTGATTAAACTTGGGCATGTCACCTGATTATCAAAGAGGGGCGTAAAGCATGTTCTCCCACTTTCAGGATACAAAGTTTTTCTCATTTCATTTAGACTTGGTCATCTCCCTCAATTATGCATAGAAGAGAGCATTACTACCCATTCAAACCCCCATAAATCTGGCTTGTAGTGAATCTATCAAAGAGCACTGGGTACTCTCAATGATCCCACTACTTAGCTTTCCAACTTCAATTATTTCTATAGGCTAAACCAAGTATTACTTAAATCCATGCGATAAGGTTGGGCATGTGGTGAAGAGTTCGTTGATTTTGGAATGGGTTTAAAAATTTTCATAAATTCAAGGCGGGAAGCTTTACATGAAGAATCAAAGACTATTTTATTTTCATAATGGTCATGGAGAAACCTTGGGATTTTAGCTGCTTTTGTTTTCCAGGATGCAGCAGGAACTTGCACTATGTAAGTGTTAACTAGAAGTGTCTTAGACATGTGACATTTTGCAGTAACAATGTTTTATTGGTTAACTTGCACCTTTTGTATAGGCTGGGACCAGTGAATAATGAACCAAAGGAAAGAAAAGTTATTGCACAGAGAAAGCGGGCCAAGCCTACAGAAAGAACATGACCTGAAGCATTAGGCTATTGCAGATACTTAAGCATTTTTCTAGTAGGAATGTGTAAGTAAGTGGCCATGTGTAATAGATAGATACAAACTGTACAATGTTCACCCATATAGGCTAGGCATGCAATTTTTTCCCCAATTCATTTAATTAGTCATTCCCCATGATCAATTTCATGATCTTTTGAGATCTTAGGTGAAGGAGTCCCCATAAGATGAAAATTCAGAAACATACAAGAATGTGACAAGCATGTTTAACATTTTTCAAAAGAAGCAAGCCAGATTGTAGGCTTTGGTTCTAGATCGATTTTTATTTTCCCAGATAGTAGAAAGCATCTTTTCACTATCATTTATAATGCGTTTCATTGCAAATTCACCCCCCCTCTACTCATATGAGACCCAATTCTTAATGATGATTTATTTGCATTCCATAATGTCAATCTAATACCAGTTAAATTTAGATGGTGAAGGAGCCTTTTTATTCTCATTCCTCAAATATAGAATGACTATTGCAAAATCTATTACACCATATGTTATTGTCAAGGATCTGTACTCCCTCACTGAGTTAAGGAGTTCCCTTCACCAAAAATATATCCAAATGCTTTCCATTAAAGTGTCCATAAGATCTTTTGTTAGTCCAGGTTGGTGCAAGGTTGATAGGTTCCACATTGATTAACCTAGATTCCTTGATCTTGGAAGAATTCAAATAAATGGTCATTTCTGGCTGAAGGCCCCATCTTTTTCTATTTCTAATTGTTATATTCATTGCTCCAATATGATAAAAGACCAAGGAGAATATAAAATCCCCCTATCCATGATATCTTCCTAAGAACTCTATCTATACTCCAAAATTCCTTAAATATTTAACAAATCTAGATACTATTTTAATTCTTTAAAGAAAACCATGACTAACATAGCACAATCAAAATTTATGCTACTTAGCTTGTCAAATTTTGTTTCCATATGGTCACCAATCCTTCTGAATGCCCTTGAGACTCTAAGAGTTCGTAGTACGTACACTTGAATTGCTAGTTTGGAAAGTTCTTTCTCAAAGATATCATGCAATTCTTCTCCTATATCCTTTTTTATCCCACGATTTGGTATCAACAGAAATTCATAGTCCTATATATGGATTTAAAAATGACTCAATAATTTAGATATGTTCAAAATATATTATGTGAGAAAGATTTTATTATAATATTTATGGAAAATAATATATGAGATATATTTTATTTTAAAATTGATGAAATGCTTCTGTCAATTTGCTTTGGTTTGTACCGGTCATTTTTTATATCATCATTTCCTATACATGTGCAGAATGAGCTCTTAGCAATTCTGAGGTTTGGTGCCGAGGAGCTCTTCAAGGAAGATAAAAATGAAGAGGAAGCAAAGAAGAAACTTGAGAACATGGATATTGATGAGGTACTTGAAAGAGGTGAAAATGTTGAGTCAAAGGAAACTAAAGAGGAGGGTGAAAGTGAACTCTTAAGTGCATTTAAGGTAGGTAGTATGTCCGATATTTTAGACTGTTTGTTTCTCTTGATATCTTTAAATCTGTAATAGTGCATTACTTAAGTGAAAATAAGGGGTATCAAAAGAGAAAACATCTAGAGGGATAACTTTTTGTAAAATACTCCATAGTATTAACATTGCGTTGTTGATCACTGAAGATTTCTCATTAATTAAAACCAATGATCACAACATTGAAATTCTGTGGGATCAATTGGCCAATGAAATATATTTGTGATTTAGTCAATGGGAGAATGAACCATGGGTAAAGAGAATGCATGGCTAGTTCTTTGTCAATACCCATTTTTCAACCCATCAACAATACACTGCAGGGGGAAGCCCAATCCCACTGGCCTGGAGCCTATGACTGTAGGTGACAATTCATGTTAAATGACATACTCCGTGTTCTGTGGGTACTTATTCTAACCTTAACCTGCTTATATAACATGTGCACTGCATCCCTCCATTTCGTTGGCACCCCCATCTCTACCAATCTCACCTAAATTTTGTGTTGTGGAACGGTTTCAAATACCTTATGTAAATCCTCAAAGAAGTACCATAGGCCTTCCTCCTTATTCTCCAATTTTTTCAACCATGTGCCTCAGTTTTTAGCAATGATCAACAGTTGATTTGTAAACAAGAGACTTATAACCCTCTTGTTTTATCAACATGGATTTTCTGTATAAATTATATTTTTCTTTGTGCTTAGTGCAACTATGAGTGCAAAACTTCTCAGCTTTTGATCATGAATAGGAAGAAACGAATGTTTCCATATTTGGTTTTACTGCTTAGTTTACTATCTTGCAATGGAAAAATAAAAATCAATTCCAAATACAACATTCAAGTGCACTATGTCAATCCCAGTAGTTAGTGAATCACAAATCTATTATGCTAGCTGAAGGCACTCAGATTCAAAACCCAAAAAGGCAGATTAGCCTTTGCTGCTAAATTAAAAAAGGCATAACATAATGGTTCTGCTATTGGCTAAAGGTTTAGTCTGCTATTTGCATGTGCCTACACAGCACTCTGTTTGGTGGAGGTCAACTCTGCTTATTGAGTTGGTTGTCTCAACCAAACAAACCATGACAGTAATACATCCAATGCAAAGACTAGAGTTAAATGTGCCCCCTTGACATTAATTCTAACCATTAGAGTCACAATACTCACAGTGTATATTGAGTCCATACTAATACATTTCAGAAGACAACATTTTATACCAATTGCATAATATAATTTGGTGGCCTAGCACAACTGCTATTTGAAAGAGGGATAGTTTGGATTAACGATTGGTGGTTCTTTCTTTCCATTCAGGTTGCGAACTTCAACACTATAGAAGATGATGGAACTTTTTGGAGTCTAATTCAACCTAACGCAATATGAAAAGCTGAAGTATGTATGAGGCAACTGTACAATCCAAAGTATGTTGTGACAACTTCATTGGTTATGCTAAATAGTGCATGATATATGTGCATAGGATGCCAAGAGTGTTTAGGTTTTATTGTGACAACTTCATTGATTCGGCTAGACAGTTCATGATACATGTTTAGGATATATATTTTTTAAAATTTTACTTTCCTGTTAATTTTGGGGCCAACTTTTTAATTAGCCAAATATTCTGGTTTGGTTCCTTGGTTGTAATTGTTTCAATTGTGTTTAGTGATTGGGATGTTAAGTTGTAGAAAGACACCATTGACAGAAGCTTATTTTTGAAGGAAGCATTGGCACCACATGCTGCAAGAAGCACCAAAAGTTATGTCGACATTTCTCAACCTGACAGAAATGGAAAAAGGAGGACGAGAGGAGGTGAAGTGCAAGAACGGTTGCAGAAATGCTTTGGAAACATTTCAGAAGCACCTGTGCAAACTTTGCTACCTCAAATAGAGGGTGATGCAGGTTATGTTTGTGAATGGGCAGGTGGTGGGCTATCAAAGAAGGATGCCAATAATTTTGTAAAAGCGGTGAGATTTCTGACTGAAATAGATGGTTTTCTTAATCTATCCTAAATGATGACTTGGGAAAATTAATGACAGTGATTATTGTGTTTTCTAACTGTCTTGTGAGTTTAGCTGATGCATCTTTGACAGATTGCACAACTTATTTCTTTTCAAATTTCTTTCCTTTGCTTTCTCCTAGATATACCAAGCATGTTTATTGATATTTCAGTGGCGTTAGTGATTTTATCTCAAGCCTTATCCAACTATTATTTTAAGAGTGAAATTGTATGTACACAAATTGTTTTCCTTTCTCCCTTTCTTCTAAATGTAACAAACACGTTTATTGATATTTCAGTTGCCTTGTTGATTTTATCTCTAGTCTCATCTAGTAATATTTTAAGAGTGTGAAGCTTAGTCATACGCAAATTACTGGGCCTTTTTTGCTTTCCTCACATATGGAATGCTTGTGAATTATAAGTTGCATTGAATTTTTATTTGTTTTTTATTTAGATTGAAGCATCATTGGCTAAGAATTCCAATGATGTTTTTCTCAACTATCAAGGCTAAGGTTGAAATTATAGTCACGTGTATCTAGTCCATGCTTCTTGGAAGGATCATGTGACAGTAGAGAGTGAAAGAAGCCATATTATTTCTTCAAGTGTTTCAACTGAGCATATTGTTTCAAAAATTTGGAAATATGGACATCTACCCTTGAATGAGCCGCTCTTAACTTTTCTTTGCACGCAACCAGATCATCCTTGATTGTTTGTATCTCATGGTTACGTTCTTATTTTACTGCCCTTTTTTTCTCTCATAAGTGCTAAGATTTTGTTTTCTGCATCTTCTAGCTCACTCTCAAGGGACTGCAACCTTTCAAAAACTTATCCAACTTAGTAGCTCGTATGTTAGCTTCTCCTTTGAATTTCATAGATTCTTGTTCTGCAAATCCTATCTTTTTCTGTAGTTCATTGACTGATTTACCAAGCCAATCAATTTTCTTGACTGGATCCTGGGATAAAGCTTCACCTATAAAGTAAATAGCACTTAATGTCTTTATTATACTCTGCATTGTACTATTGTTGTCAAGTAACCGCTTCTCTAGCTCAACACAATGATTTTTTACGAAAATTGCATATGCTTCTAGACTTTCAAAGTGCTCCAGCTCACTTGAAAACTTGTTGATTCTCTACTTATGTTCAGTAATAGCTAAGCCACACAGTTGTAACGCCATTTTTATATGCTCCCGCTCTACTACTTTTTCATCCATAGATTGCTTCCAATTGTCTCGTTGTTGAGCTAACCTTTTTTCACTGCCATAGTCAATTTCTCCCTTATTACTGCCGATCTCTCTTCTACCTCCTCAAGCTGTTCCTATAGAGCATCCTTTTTATTTTTTACCATCTCTATCTCTTCAGTCATTATTCTATTTTGCTGCATAAGGATTTATATCTCTACTCTATGTGATTCCACTTCTAAATAGACCTCTTCTTGCTTTTTTAGTCATTTCTTCTAGTTCTATGTTATTTGCAATCATTGTAGCCTGAAGACCTTGAAGCTCCATCATCTTTGCATTACCTCTTTTCTTAAGCTTTTCAACTTCCTCAGATAATTCATTTATCTTATCTATTAGTTTCCTGATACATCTTTCGAGATACTCCCCATTATTGCAGCATGATGAGAATTCCTGAAGATCTTGATCTTTCGACACTTCAATAACCATATCCAATAGTCTCTTCATACAGTCTTCTATAATTGAGCTCGTATCAAGAATGTTTGATTCCAATGGGGACTCACTCTTATGATTATCAACAAGTTCATCAGATAAACTCTCTTACTGGGGTGCCTCTTGAACTACTTGCTCGGTTAGAGATTCAAATTTAGAATTAAGTTCCTCGAGATTTTTCACATATTCCTCTTTTTTGTGGTTTACTTTCAAGATATTTTCCTCTAGGATTTAAATTTTCTACTGTCCTCTTTGACTCCCCCAATTCAAAGGTAGATAGATCAACAATTCTTTGATCATTCTCAATTTCATGCTTAAAGTGAGCTTCATCCTGTTGGGCCTGAGTTAGTGCTCTGCTGAGCTAAGCAATCTGAAATTATGGATCAATTGATTGCATTGATGTTGGCATATCAAAATTCTCAAGAATTTGTTCCCATCTTTGAATAAGATGGTTCCTTTCAAACAAATACTTATGTAGTATATCTAAGTATTCAACTACACTACATGAGGAGCTACATATGTAGGATGTATGAGCGAGGGTCACTTTTACATTAAGAGGTGACCACAGTGGCATTTTAATTGGATTTTGTTTATTACAACAAAATATTTATAGGTTGTTTGAGCCTCTCACGGTATCTGGCTAGCCCATCTCCACACTTTGAGTTCACCTTTTCCATCACCAGTGAAAACCAATCCACTAGGTCCAATCTGAAATGCCCACACCTCATTCCTTATGAATACTCTGCCTCGTTCACTGAAACTGAGAAAAAAACTATCATTTTTATTGTACCCATATCTATGAGAACATTCATGCACAACATGATTGATGGTCTGCACACCAATTAAAAAACTAACACAATGAATTCCATAAATGAGTGCATGAAATATTTCCTAGTGCCCAAACTATTTTTAAACCCAGCAGAAAATGACCCTGAAATAGCCTATAAGAATTCTAGATTCCAATATAATGCCTTCCCTCTGCAACAAAATAGAAAACCATTTCCATTTTCGAGTATCTTAGTGGGTGTTCCACTGTATTATCATATTTTGACACTTTTGCAGGTTGGTAAAGCTTGTGGCAATAAATGGCAGTAAAGTTGAATATGATGTAACCATGACAGCATACAATAAGAAAGAGGTAAGATGGTTTGTTATGGTAGTAGGAGGAAGAATATGTACTTAAGGAGAGACATTTATGGAGCCCTAATTATTTAACTATGCTAGGGTAAGAAGAAGGAACAATAACAATAATTAGTTATTATGTTTTTCCATCATCGAAGAAAGTATATGTCTTATAGGAAGTGTTGTATAGAGATCTACTTTTCTTTTGGAATTGGAGGTCTTAGATCAAATGAAAACAATTGAGGGGAGATACACCACAATTAGTGATTTCTTTGAAGGGCCCAATGGTAAACATTACTGCATATTTTTTATTAATTAAAATATGAGGGTCACTCTACTACATTTACTTAAGAATCCATAGGGAGAGGGATGTTTTGTTATGGGAAGTTGTAGGTGTTGGTCAAAGTCATGAGGTATTAGGTTCTTTTGACTACCATTATCAAGCATCATGATGGATAGCTTGTCTTTTATCTGGAATTTATAGGTGAAAGGAAATTTGGGAGAATGAAGACAGTTTGAGAATATGTACATCATCTAGGTCAGGAATCTAGGGCTTGATCCAAATTCATGGAATACCTTGATATATACAATTGTATTTCCTGACCAACTGCTTGACGAAGTTGTAACCACCTACACATGAGATTTGACATATGGCATGAGGGATAAATTCATTGCATGATAACATGGAAACATGTGGCTATGGACTTTGTATTTGGTCTTGAAGTATATGTCTTATGGCCTTTGTTATGGATCTTATTATATGATCCATATAAAGTGGTATTGACCATTAAGTAGTACATAATAGGAGGGCTCTACATAAGTGTCTATATAAGCCTAGGGAATTCTTATATACTTATGTTTAGGTGATGTTGTTAACCTTATGGGTTACCCCCGCCACTAGATCCCATCTAAACATCCCTTTCTTATATACTTATGTTCAGGTGATGTTGTTAACCTTATGGGTTACCCCTTCCACTAGATCCCATCCAAACATCCCTCCCACCCAAACAGCCCATAGAACCCCCCTAAAATCCCAAACTAGCCCCTACCCTTGGTGGTGGTATTAAATTTGATAAATAAAAAACCCTTGTCATACTAACAGCCCATAGAGACCTCCTAACAACCCCTCCTAACAGCCCATAGAGCCCTCCAAACAACCCCCTCCAAACCATCCCACCTCCCAAATAGCCCATAAAGCCCTCCTAATAGCCCATCCAAATAGCCCACCTACCTAACAGCCCTCCTCCTTCCTTCCTAACAGTCCATAGAGCCCCTCCAAACAATCCCACCACCCTCCAAACAGTCCCACCACCTCCAACAGTCCCACCACCCTCCAAACTATGGATATTATTTAACATCGTAACTTTATCTTAATCTATTTTACTGAAAAAAAACATCACCCTTCTTGGAACAATTATACTGGAATTTGGTGGTGGTTAAAAAATATCTACTATATTCTCTCTTGCCATCCTAGTACCTGATGATTCCCCTAAAATTAATAGTAAATTATAACTTTATTTATAATATTTTTATCTTTTGTTATGTTTTTTTTTAATGAGTCTGACCAAAACCTTGGGTGTACTTTTTATCATATTCACTGAGATCAATGTATACTTCTCATGCTGTAAATCGAGACTACCGCCAAGTTTGAGAAATCCTTTCTAAATTCTTGTTGGCATGGATTAATCAATTGAGTCTTTGTGATATTAGGCCATGACTGGAAGTAGGCTGTGAGGTTAGGGATCCATTAATATAAGGCTCCCCTATTCATTTTTCCTCCATATTTTGCTATCTTGTTGGAAGGTGGATGGTTTCTCCTTTTGTTGCAGGGCTTGTTGTGAGATTTTCATGACATATAGATGTAATGTAGAGGTAAATCTTGTGGCAATAAATGGAAAGAAATGAGCGAAGCTGTATGTGCTTCTCTCTTTTTTTAGAAGCTTTTGGCTTGAGTAATATCTTAGCTTTTGTTAGAGTAATATTTCATATATAGGGAGAAATTTTGGTTGTTCAGGGAGGAGTTCCACAAAACATTCAAACAAAAGCATCCCGATGTCAAAGGAGTTACGACAGTAATGTCTCATTCTCCTATTTATTTTGAAAATATTCTCCCTATAGATGTTGTCTGAATTTGCTCAATCTACTTATTTGAGATTCTTGTAGGACTCTAATCAAGGTACAACAAATGTTTTTTTCTGGTTGTTAAAGCTTGTGGTGATAAATGGAAAGAAATGAGTGAATTTGTATGTGCTTCTCGCTTTTTTTAGAAGCTTTTGGCTTGAGTAATATCTTAGCTTTTGTTTGAAATTTGAAGTCTTTCATGGCATTACATTTTGTTTGTTACAGGAAAAATCTCCCTACCTTGCTAAAGCTACAGAAGTAGATTCTCCATTTGATGTTGTAACATGCTTCCTAGCTATAGGGATGGCCATTATCCTCTCAGAAAAAAGGAGACTAAGAATAAAAATGCTGAAGCCATGTATGTGAAATGTAATGCCAAAGATAAAAATGTTTTTTTTGTGTGTTTCAGTTTGTGTATAATAAGTATTTTTTCTGTTCAATTCTTTGGAATATTCAGGAAGAAGGTTCTCAATGCCAAAGAGAAGTCAAACGAGAAGCGGGCCAAACCCAACGTAGTAGAGGATCCAAACCAACCTAAGAGGCCACCAGCTATTGTTTTTGTATATCGGTATTCATTTCCTCTCCCCTCTATCGTGCAGTTTTCCTTATTATCAGATAGTAGTATCGTAGCTACTTTGTTCTAACTTCTAATAGCCCTTTGAGATAGTTATTGAGAAATTTTGGTTGTTCAGGGAGGAGTTCTACAAAACATTGAAACAAAAGCATCCTGATGTCAAACGAGTTACGACAGTAATGTCTCATTCTCCTATATATTTTGAAAATATTCTCCCTATAGATGTTGTTTGAATTTGCTCAGTCTACTCATTTGAGATTCCTATAGGACTCTCATCAAGGAACAACAAATTTTTTTTGCAGGTTGGTAATTGGCTGCAAATTTCCATATGGAACTTCGTTGCAGAAGGTGGCTTTAGGTTTGTTGCCTTTCTTAGAATCTTGTTCATTCAGAGAAGACAATGGTGTAATATTTAACTTTGGTTAAATTTGTTTCTCTATATCATCATATGCTTTAATGTTGTTATGTCGAAATCCATAATATCGATTTATGTTTCCATTTTACTTTTATTATCTGTTTTTTTTTAACTTTATGTTCTATATTTCAAAGCTGAAATCAGAATATACATTGGTCTGTCTTTAAGACACTTTTTGACCCTTAAAATATTTTATGCTCTTCGTCTTAAACGACACTTAAAAACAGTTTGACAATTGTTCCTACATCTACTTATTAGTCTTACTGTGTCATTTAAGGCCTCTGTTCATGCATCAAAGCACCAAAAAAGATACAGAAGAAAATGCCATTTTAGGCCGAAACAGGAACAGACACCCTTCTATTTACTTAGGAGTTTTTATTATGTATTTTCTTTATTATGTTCTATCCTTTAATTCTGCAATTTATAAGCTGTTACATTTGATGTGACATAGTATCATTAGTTTTTAGATTACTATACTTAAATTTTTTATGCTGTCTTTCTAGGAAGGGAACAAAGAAAGACTTTAGTACTGCAATACTTGAGCGTAAGAAGTCTCCTAATCGGTTAGTTGTGGATGAAGCCATAAATGATGAGAATTCTATGGTGTCTCTTAATTCAAAAACAATGGAAACATTGCATCTTTTTCGGGGTGATACCATCCTTATTAAGGTTGTTCTCACGCCCTTCTGTAAAATTACGTTTTTCCTTTTATTAGTTTGGGTGGAAAATTCTGTTGAAAAGTTTAAATTCTTCCCAATTGTATTTTAAAAAATAAATTTGAAATCATAAAGCTGATTTATTGTAACAATGCAGGGTAAAAAGAAAAAGGATACGGTTTACATTGTTCTGGTTGATGATACATGTGAAGAGCATAAGATCAGAATGAAGAAAGTTAGGTCAAATCTAAGAGTAAGATTAGGGGATGTAGTATCTGTTCATCAGTGCCCAGATGTTAAGTATTGGAAGCGTGTGCATATTCTTCCTATTGATGACACAATCGAAGGTGTTATAGGAAACTTGTTCGATGTGTACTTGAAGTGTTAGTTTCTATTCCTTTTGTGTATGACTATACAATTTTGGTTTACTGCTTTGACACCATGAATGTTAAAATTCTGTATGCGTTATCTGTATACACAGCTTACTTCCTGGAAGCCTATCGGCCAGTAAGAAAAGGAGACCTTTTTCTAGTATGAGGAGGAATGAGAAGTGTGGAATTTAAAATCATTGAGATAGATCCTGGTGAATATTGTGTTGTTTCTCCAGACACTGAAATTTTTTGTGAGGGAGAGCCAATAAAATGAGAAGATGAAGACAGATTGGATGAAGTTGGCTATGATGATGTTGGTGGTGTAAGAAAACAAATGGCACAAATCAGGGAACTTGTTGAATTACCCATACAGCATCCACAACTTTTTAAATCCATTGGCGTGAAGCCCCCAAAAGGTATTTTGCTTTATGGTCCTGGTTTAGGAAAAACCTTGATTTCCAGGGCAGTGGCAAATGAGACTGGAGCTTTATTTTTCTTAATTAACGGTCCTGAAATTATGTCAAAACTTGCTAGAGAAAGTGAAAGCAATCTTAGAAAGGATTTTGAGGAAGCAGAGAAAAATGCTCCTTCTATTATTTTCATTGACGAAATTGACTCCATAGCTCCAAAGAGGGAGAAAACAAATGGTGAAGTAGAGAGGCGCATTGTATCTCAACTTTTGACATTGATGGATGGTCTAAAATCTCGATCTCATGTGATTGTCATGGGAGCAACAAATCAGCCAAACAGCATTGATCCAACACTTAGAAGGTTTGGCAAGTTTGATCATGAAATTGACATTGGGGTTCCAGATGAAGTTGGTCGACTAGAGGTTCTTCGCATCCACACAAAAAAAATGAAACTTGCTGAAGATGTAAGAATTTTATTAATCTCAAAATATTTTTTTTATTGATGCCCTGGTGTTATAGCATTTATCTTAGTTAACCAATTTCCCTATCCACGCATGATTCTTATTGTCGTGCTACTGTAGGTTGATCTTGAAGTTATTTCAAACAATACACATGGTTATGTTGAGGCAGATCTTGCAGCTGTTTGCACTGAGGCTGCACTGCAGTGTATTAGGGAAAAAATGGATGTCATTGACTTGGAAGATGAAGCAATTGATGCGGAAGTTCTGAATTCTATGGCTGTTACAAATGAGCAATTTCAGGCTGCACTGGGCTCTAGTAACCCCTCTGCCCTTCGTGAGACTGTGAGTAAACTAATTTACTAGATCAAACTGGCATTGTTTCTTGGGTATATTTGTTGAATTCCTTTTAATCGTCTCTTTATTAAAGATAACATATTCTTACATACAATTGAAAATCATTTGTCAGGTTGTGGAGGTGCCAAATGTTTCTTGGGAGGATATTGGGGGTCTGGAAAATGTCAAAAGAGAGCTTCAGGAGGTAAAAACTTGAACCATGCATTCCTTTCTCCATTTTAGTTCTAGTTTGTCAAAGGCTGCCCACTGTATTTGATAACTATAATTGATGATGTTTTCCTTGATTGTTGGCAGACTGTGCAATATCCCGTGGAACATCCAGAGAAATTTGAAAAGTTTGGTATGTCTCCCTCTA